>CAIGQQ010038942.1:15682867-15713178 GCA_903798035.1 Danio albolineatus
AGATAGATAGATAGATAGATAGATAGATAGATAGATAGATAGATAGAATAGTTACATTTTCAGTATTGCAAACTATCTGCATTACACTTGTATCTTAATGTTCATTCTACTTCATCTGTCAATGCCCATTTCTGACGTGCATGTATGTGTGTGCATGAGTATGAATAGGTAATGATGACTTTGTTTTTGCTTAATCTGCATTGGATTAAACCATGCCAGTTATTCATCCTTAAATCTACACACCAGGCTCAGACTAGTACCCAAGGCAGGCAAGTGTTATGCATATCCGCCTGTGATAACATGTGTCAGTGAACTTCTGCATGTCTGCGTGTGTGTGTGTGTGTGTTTGTGTTAATGAATGCTCCTGGCGGTGTGTAATTAACACAACAGCAAATGTCCCCAAAGGGTGAGATTAACAGTAAATGCATGAGACACAATGCAACCCAGGAGAGTAGAGGATAACGCGGGCTCCTGCTCCCGAGGCTTCATGGGTCTTGCCGCTGTCCCCTCAGATTACCCAGCACCCCCTTCTTCATTGATAGCTGCCTGTTTTTAACCCTTTGGTCCAGTTTCCTATCATATCATGGTTCAACACTTACAAACACATGCTGCTTTGACTGGTGCAGCGCCAGCATGGGCTGGTCGCCATCTTTCGTATGCATTATGGGACAAAATAAAACCCCAATGCCCAGAAATGACGGCAGATGGAATTGTTAATCAATAACTCCCAAGATTTTGGCGAATAATCTTACATTTCTCTAGTGAGGCTTGTTAAAAATGCGTTTAGAGTCGAGGAACATGAGTGTTTCTGTGGTTGGTGTTGATACAATTACTGGAGAGCTTCAGTGCATTGATACTTTTCCTTTTATGGGTGTGTAAAATTGAATGTAGGAAATATGGTTTGTGGTTTTGATACTTAGATTAGTTTAGGATTAAATTTACTTAACTTTAAGGAATACTGCAGGGAAAATAAGTATTGAACACGTCACCATTTTTCTCAGAAAACATATTTCTAAAGGTGCTGTTGACTTAATTTTCCTCGGATGTTTTTAAAATCCTAAGAAATCCATATATGCAAAGAAACAAATCTAATTCGTTTACAAATTAAGTATGGGTAATGAAACGAAATGACTCAAGGAAAAAATTTGAACACATGAAGAAAGGCAGCTGTAGAAAGGCAGTGGAAGCAGCAGTTGAAATCTCTCAGTAGTTATTCTGCCATCACCAAAAAAGCCTTTTATATACTGTATATAAAACGTTTATCTGCAGTACCCATTTTGTTGAATGTGAAGTACAGTATTTAAATGTGGAATATTTATCATTACAATATATTACAACTAAATCACTTCACAATGTGCTTCCATGTATTTTGATGAAAGGACACTTGAAAAAACTTGAGTAATCAATAAAATGTTTATTACATGCTTAAAACCTGTAACCATTGAATTCTATGGTAGGAATTACAAATACTATGGACGTCAATGTTTACAGGTTTTTTAACTTTCTTCAAAATATTTTTTTTTGTGCTTTGAAACTTTAATTGACCAAAACTTTGTGTTCCAACATTTAAATTAAATTAAATTAAATTAAATTAAATTAAATTAAATTAAATTAAATTAAATTAAATTAAATTAAATTAAATTAAATTGAATTGACTTGACTTGACTTGACTTGACTTGACTTGACTTGACTTGACTTGACTTGAATTCAATTGAAATAAAATAAAATATATTTTATTTAATTTGATTTTATTTATCAACCCATCCATCTATCAGTCACAATAGTTTTATTTTTTATTTTTTTATTATATTATTTTTTCAGTGTCAGGGCATATGAAGGTGAAGGTGTTTTCTTTTCATTGTTATTATAGAAACACTGACAGCTGTAGTTCCTCTGTTGTTTAAGATTAATCACTACAATCTCTCACCTTCATATACAGTACGAGACAGAAAAGGAGGGGTTATGCCACCTTTATTGTGATTGTGAGAAAAACAGACAGAAAAAAAGTCTCAAAGTCACTCACTCACTCTTCTTTTTATTTTTTAAGTTGACCACACATTGACCTTTTTTTTGCTCTGATTGCCCATTCAGACAACAGTATGAGTTTTCACACTCTCTGCTATTCTACGACACTTGTTTTTACGACACGCTCCACTAACACATTGAACACACACACATACAAACATCAGCTGTGCACACACCTATCCCCATGGCAACCAGGCTTTACTAGTCTTTCTTTGAGCTGAATGCCACAAGTGTGTGTGTTTTCGTATGTGGCGCTGTCGTAGAGGTGTAGGAGGCGCTCAAGTGAAAATGGAAGCTTGCCTAGAGGTTGCAGCATGTATTTATTTGTGTATTATTAGTTATTTACTTATTTATTTTGTTGAGAGAGTGTAATGTTTGGTTTCAATGTCATGGTGATTTATTTATTTGTACTTAATTAGGATGTAATTTACTTGTTTTACTTAGTTCAATATGTTGCTGTTTTTTGACAGAGCTAACTAAAATTGTTCAATTTGTGCTGATTTTGTTTAATATGTTTTTTTTTGTAATTCTTGTATCACTTTTTCTAAAAAAAAAAAGAGAAACGTTGACTTTCTTGACATAATTTTTTTCTCCATATAAAAAACAAAAACAAATTAATGTGTTTGTTTATTTATTTATTTATTTATTTATTTATTTATTTATTTATTTATTTTAGCTGTTGATGCTGGTAAAATAAAGCAAAAATAGTAACATTTAAATTTAGTTTTAAAAAAAATATGTAATAATATAAGTGTTTAATGTTGTAAAATACTTAACAAGCTATTTTTCCTTTGTGATGACAAGCCTAATTTTTTAGCATACATTACTTTAGCCTTCAGTGTCACACCATCCTGTGTATACAGATAATATTTCTCACAGACAAACTGCGCAGTCCTATAACACACATAATGCTGTAATATATTTAGAAAATTCAATTTTTCCCCACCGTGATAGTGAGCCTAATATTTAACAGCTATTACTTCAGCCATCAGTGTGATGTGTATACAGTCCTGTGCATACATATCATATTTCCTATGCACATCATAAAAAGGCTCATGTTAAAAACCATAATTAAAATGTATTTGCTTTTATATTGCCGCCTCACATATCACCATATATCTTACACAGACAATTTACGGGCTATAATATTGTGCTATTGTGTAAAATAAACATGCGATTTATTAAATACAAATATGTTGCTGCATTTCTAAACATTTAAAGTTTGATGAAGTGTAAAGTTAAATTTATTTTTTTAGATGTTAGTAAGAGTTTTTTTTAAGGATATCTATAAACTGGTGTGTTTCAAAACAGTGACAACATTTGCATTTAGAAGATACACAATTGATATAAGCATCCAAAGCTTGCAGTTTGTCACTTACGCCTTAATGGATCAACATTTTTATTTTTCAAGTAACCTCATCCTTTCGTTTTTCATCAAAACATGACCAATCAAATGCTCTCTAGTATCTGACATGCCCCGTTCCCGTCAAGACACTTGTCATTGATGTGCTTGAATTCAAGCAGTCTTAAGACACGTTCACACCGGGACGCTTTTTGCTTGTGTTTTCGTCAACATTTAATGCCTCGTGACTAAACAAAGAGCGCTAATGTGATCGTGCACACCAATGTGTAAAGCAACAGGCGTAAAAACATCATTTTTAAAGAACCGCCTAACGCTGCAGTGTAAAAAATTAATCCTTAAAATTTACAGTTAAAAAAAACGGCAGCTGTGGTTGCCAGTATCTCACCATAAAATACTGTACAAACCGTACAAGTAATTGCTTATTTTACAGTAAACTACTATATTTCTTTAATTTATAGAGGTACTATGTCTGTATCTTGAATTACCAACATCTACACATATTTTGTTAGACAGAAAGACATGTTAACACAGAAGGTGGTGATGAGAAAGTTACATAATGAACCAATGCTCATTACAAACAACTTTTCCCACTAGCAGATAAGTGTATCTGTGTAAGGAAGGTTCTCGGTGTTATTCACGTAGCTACTACACACCGGTATGGTACCACGCATAAAATGAAAGTCATGAAATAAAATTGTTTATCAACATTAGATGTAACATAACTCTGTAATGTACATTACTGATGGAGAAACAACTAAAAAGATCCATAGTAATGTCAACAACAAGCATAAAAAGTGATGTGCCATGCAGGGAATTCTGGGAAAGTCAATTTACGGTTATTCATCGTATATATTAGGGAAACCTACTGTTAACCAGGTTACAGATTTTTACTGTAGCATTTCTACAGTTTTTTACTGTTGAAATCACATCCATTTTTTACAGTGTGGTGTTTTTTAATTTATTTATTTATTGTTTTGACGCACTTCATCAAAAACTTCTCCACCAATCAGATTGGCACTTTTGTTCACATGCACAGGGCTGCTGAAGTAACAGTAAACACCCAAGCGCAAAACAGTGGAGGTGATTCCAGTTTCACTTTTATTCAATGAAGAATATGATGCACCAAGAATATGAAGTTTTTTTTTTTTAATGGTGTATGAACACAAAGAGGGGCGTCACGGTGGCGTAGTGAGTAGCACGTTCGCCTCACAGCAAGAAGGTTGCTGGTTTGAGCCTCGGCTGGGTCAGTTGGCATTTCTGGAGTTTGCATGTTCTCCCCGTGGTTGCGTGGGTTTCCTCCGGGTTCTCCGGTTTCCCCCACAAGTCCAAAGGCATGTGGTATAGGTGAATTAGGTAAGCTAAATTGTCCATAGTGTATGAGTGTGAATGAGTGTATATGGATGTTTCCCAGAGATGGGTTGCAGCTGGAAGGGCATCCCCTGCGTAAAACAAATGCTGGATAAGTTGGTTCATTGCGCTGTGGCGACCCCAGATTAATAAAGGGACTAAGCCGAAAAGAAAATGAATGAATGAATGAATGAACACAAAGAGCTGTATGATAACCGCAACTACAATAATATCAGTAGGAATGGAGAGTAGCAAATAGTATTTGATAGTGAGTTTCATTTCACTTTTCTTTTATGACTTGCTCAGGTTCATTAGGCACTATCTAATTTCAGGGGGTGATTTTGCGCTTTCACTTTGCTTAAAAGCAGAAAAACATCTCGAAAAATGTTGACTATAAATGTGAGCGAAAACAGCGTCCAAGTGTGTATGAACCTTTACTGGCAGAGCTGTTCACAGGAGAAGGAGGTACTCTATCCCCCACCCTCTCTTCATGTTTAAGTTGAGATTTCGTCAAACTTCGACTAAAAAAATGCACATTTCAAAGCACTTCATGGCCCAAGACTAACGCAATATAGGTAAATATAATAACATAAGATTATTTAAATAACTTTACCAATTACCAAAAGCAAAAACTTTACCAAAAGCACCAACCTGTATGGGGACTGCAGGTGGAAACTAGCATTTTTGTAATAACCTAACAACATACATCTTAGCTATTATTATTATAGGTCGAATGTATTCTTGTATATTGTCCATGTACAAATAAAAAAAAAAAATCTAAAAGCTATAAAACCCAATCTGCTGTCTTCTATAATCTGCATATTTCTTCACCCTATGTCTTCCAACAGGTGGATATTTTCAGTGTGTCCAGTAGGTGGCGCTCTTAAACAGGGGCAAGATTTTTCCACAGATCCTGAGATCTTGCCCTCCGTATGTACACACACTCCCGTGTGGCTGTATTTGCTCTGGCTGTCGTCCAGCTCCCGCTCTCATTGTTCTGTCTATTATAATTAAGGAAGCCCTATGGTGAGGCACGGGAGCAGCGTGGCTGGACGGGGCCGCAGCAATAATGGGAATAAGGCTTGATTTCAAGCTCGCGTGGCTTGAACAAATGTGCTCTCAATTAATTTGGCCCAATTTGTAAGAGTGCATTATCAGAAATGTGAATAGTTCCTTGCCAGCAATTACACTATTCAGCTTGCGACGGCAGCAGATTGATAGTGGCAGGTTAAGTGAATGGGAGATGGTTGGATGTGGACGTTTGCGGTCTTTAAACGTCCCTGGACATGGCGGAGGTGATTTCTTTCAGCCTGTAGTTTTAAGGAGTGTGTTTGGGCTGCATTAACACTTTCTCCCAGCAGTCACATGTTGTCGGTACACTGCTTTCAGTGTCTCGCCGGGCCGCCTCGACTTGTCCCTGTTGTTGTGTAGGTGACAGTGCAAATGGCCCAGTTTTTAAGCTCTAGTGACACACTTGATAGAATGATGCCTTTTAGGAACGTCGCTGTGGGACAGCTTTTAGTCGACGGGGGTGTTTGTTCAGTCTTGAGCTGAAGAAAGGGTGGAGCAAGTCTGGTGTGTGCGCATGTGTGTGTGTTTTTTAGAGTGTGTTAGTACAAGTGTTCAAATGGGGTTGAGTAAAAAAAAAAAAAAAAAAGTGTCTGATTGTGTTACAGGTGCCAAGCCCCCTCAGGGGTCAAGGGTTATGACCTCTACCCCCATCTATATAGAACCTGTGACCTGACCCTTTCAGCATGAGATAACACCGTCCTGTTTTCCACTCGATTCTGTCACGTTCTCTGTTCTGTTTGTTTTGTCTTTTCTTTCTGTATGTTATTTGATATTTCAGTTCAGAAAGAATTACCTGTCGTGTGCTCTGAAATATTTATGTGCAAGGTACACAAAGCTACAACAGAGATCTCTTTCGGCCTGTTTCTCAGTTCTGTGTTTCTCAGCCTTTTTAGTTTAAGTAATAATAACAACAACAACACCAATAATAACAATATTGATAATAATATGCCACAATTAGAAATATGTTGTGGGCGCCACGGTGACGTAGTGAGTAGCACGTTCGCCTCACAGCAAGAAGGTCGCTGGTTCGATCCCCAGCTGGGCCAGTTGGCATTTCTGTGTGGAGTTTGCATGTTCTCCCCGTGGTTGCGTGGGTTTCCTCCGGGTGCTCCGGTTTCCCCCACAGTCCAAAGACATGCGGTACAGGTGAATTGGTTAAGCTAAACTGTCCGTAGTGTATGTGTGTGAATGAGAATGTATGGATGTGTTTCCCAGAGATGGGTTGTGGCTGGAAGGGCATCCGCTGCGTAAAACAAATGCCGGATAAGTTGGCGGTTCATTCCGCTGTGGCGACCCTGGATTAATAAAGGGACTAAGCCGAAAAGAAAATGAATGAATGAATGAGAAATATGTTGTCATCATAAAACATAAAACATTTTAAAGTCATGCGGATAATGAGTGTAATATATCTTTTGCGATGCTAGCATAAAAAATATAAAGCACAAAAGTAAATATGAATAAATAAGAAAAGCTTAAAAGACAATGCTCATCAGCGGATGCCATTCCAGCCACAACCGAGTTCCAAACACCCATACACATTCGTATTCTCTCTCACTCACACACACACACACACACACAAACACACACACACACACTCGTACGCTAAACCCAATTTAGTTCATCCAATTCACCTATAGCACATGTCTTTGGATCGTGGGAGAAACCGGAGCACCCAGAGTAAACCCATGCCAACACGGGGAGAACATGCACAACTCCACACAGAAATGCCAACTGGTCCAGCCGGGACTCCACCCAGCAACCTTCTTGTTGTGAGGTGACAGTGCTAACCACTGAGCCACCTTGCCACCCTTCAATTCTTACATTAATAAAAAAAATATAGTAGTAGTAAAACACACACAAGATGATAACAACTGTACTAAGTATAACATGTTTATTTATTTATTCATTTTCTCGTCGGCTTAGTCCCTTTATTAATCCAGGGTCGCCACAGCGGAGTGATCTGCCAACTTATCCAGCATTTGTTTTACGCAGCGGATGCCCTTCCAGCCGCAACCCATCTCTGGGAAAAATCCATACGTTCTTACTCACACACATACACTACGGACAATTTAGCTCACCCAATTCACCTGTACCGCATATCTTTGGACTTGTGGGGGAAACCGGAGCACCCGGAGGAAACGCACGCAACCACGGGGAGAACATGCAAACTCCACACAGAAATGCCAACTGACCCAGCCGAAGCTCGAACCAGCGACCTTCTTGCTGTGAGGCGAACGTGCTACTCACTACGCCACTGTGGCGCCCTATGTTTATTTATTTATTTATTTGTTTGTTTGTTTTGTTTTATTTATTTTATTTTTCTGGCACACCATTAGTTGTGTTCCAAATGACACTATACACTATGCATGTATACACTATCTACTCATGCAAGTAAACTCGGCCATGTAGTGCATGGACTTACCCTCATTGGAAATGGAACTCTAATGTTTACTATATTATTATTATTATTTTTTACTTATCAGAACTTCAAATCGATGACATTTGACATTTCCAAATTAGCAAACTACCAAACTTTAAAGTACATGTTGTAGATACAACTGCATTCACCATCAAGAGGCAGGATCATTTCTTATTTAGATGATTTTTACTCAATCCAACAAATAATCTTACCTCAGATATATCATATAAATCATAGTGAAATTAGCTAAAAATCAATCTATTTGTTTGACATGCATTTGATTGTATACAGTACAACCAGCCTAACACAAGTACAAATGATTGACTGCACCTTTAAGAATACTGTACTCCATCCAGATAAGCAAATAATTTATTGATGAAAGCATTGATTGGCTTTGAGAGTGTGTGCATAATAACTGCCTTCCTGCAGTGGTAGTACTTCCATCTGACACTTTTCTCTGTCTCTCCTCTCTCTGATTGTCCGCCCATATATTTCTGCATCGGAGCGTGCGATTAATGATTGATAAATGGCTATCATTAGCGTCATAATGAACTGGACTTAATGTTACCGCAGGAGTGTCAGCTCTTTATAGCCGGGTGGTAACACTGTGTTCATAACTCACCCCAGACTTGTCCTCTATCGTCAGCCATGTCTGAGTCTCACTGGAGAATGAGGGAGGGGAGAGATAGTATATTGTGTCTGATCCTGCGAGGTGATAGCTTGTCAGTCAGTGCGTATTGGAGAGCTCTCTCAGACTGTGCGCTGATGAGGGTTTTGGCCGTCACACAGCACAGCCAGCCTATTTGACTCTCTCTTATTGATCCGTGCCTGAGAGCTATCGTCTGCTACCGCAATGCTCACGCTTTTCTCGTGTCTGCAACTGTGTTTATATGCGCCGTTATTACTACCTACAGATTTGTGGGGTCCCATGGTGTAGTATGTACTTAAAATAGGACATGACAGTCAGAGCTTTCTGAGTTTAAGTGCAATAATCAGGTCCCTGGTGGAACATCTTCAACTCAGAAAATGTGGTAATGTACTGTACCACCAAGCAACTTTTGATGGGTAAGTATTTCTCTGCAAAAATGTGGACAAATGAACCCCCTATTGAAATATAAAGATGGTTTTATTGTAATATTGCCACCTCTTACACCTTGTCCCAACTACACGTGACACCACGATAGGGCTGCACAGTGTTGGATAAAACCGACATTGCATTATTTTTATGTACTGCCATATATATTATGATGTACACTACCTCACAAATGTCTTATCAGAAAGAATCAGAATCAGAAAGAGCTTTATTGCCAGGTATGTTCACACATACGAGGAATTTGTTTTCGTGACAGAGCTTCCACAGTGCAACAGAATTACAGAGACAGGACAAAAAACAGATAATAAATATATTCAAAAAAATAGAAGTAAGTGTTAAATGCAAATATACAAATGGACAAGTGTATGTACAGTGTATTACTATATACAAAATTATATGTGCAGCTGTTATGTGCAAATCATCAACAATCAACAATCCCAGTTGTTAGATCAACAAATAATAACGAAAGTTGCAGAAGGTAAATTTTTCTGGTGAATCATCTGTTGAGCTGCATCCCAATCATCACAAATACTGCAGAAGACCTATTGGAACCTTCATGAACCCAATATACTCACAGAAATCAGTCAAGTTTGGTTAAGAAAAAAATCATGATTTGAGGTTACATTCAGTTTGGGGCGTGCAAGAGATCTGAAAAGTGGATGACAACATCAACAGCCTGAGGTATCAAGACATTTGTGCTGCCCATTACGTTACAAACTAGAAGAGAGTGCAAATTCTTCAGCAGGATAGTGCTTCACATCAAAGTTCCTGAAAGCAATTTAGGTCAAGGTACTCCAGCATTGGCCAGCCCAGTCACCAGACATGAATATTATTGAGCATGTTTGGGGAAAGATGAAGGAGGAGGCATTGAAGATAAATCAAAAGAACCTTGATGACCTCTGGGTGTCCTGCAAGAACACTTTCCATGCCATTCCAGATAACTTTATTAATAAGTTATTTGAGTCATTGCAGAGATGTATGTAGTGTAAATGCAATTTCGCCAGATGACTTGAATAGCTGAAGAAATCATAATTTTTGATTAAGATAATTCTGTAAGAGAGCGTAATATAATAATAATAAAAAAAGACAAGCAAAGTTAAATACAACAGATGCAAATAAAATATGAATTATGATTTTCTGGGGAGTGAAACAGTTTTCAGAAACTAAATAACCACAGTAAAATAGTAATAATTGATAATAATAATAATAATAATAATAATAATAATGTTTCTATGAATCACTCTAAGGTTAAAATTTAAAATGACTCCACTCTGCACTGTCTGGTTAACTATAATCCCGACTACAATGGAAATCCCTGCGTTGTGACTATTGCGAACTCGCATGTTGTGATATCAATGCTGAAATTATATATTGTTCAGCCCTACACCACAGCATGCAATAAAAGCTATAATTTCTCTGTTAAAAGTAGTTTTTGTCCTTACAGTCCATGGCAAAGTGAATGCTTTCTATTTGTGCAACATCGTTGCAGAACAACAGCATAAACAACAATGACAGTGGTTAGTCAGGTACAGATTTTGTGCTTTATTCAGTGTTAAATACTACCAATGTGAGTTTGAACACCATTTTACGTTATATTTATCGCCATACTACTGAAAGCAGCAGCAGATAGTCCTCAGATCTTGAAAATAATACAACTAATAGTTTGAAAAGCAAAGTCAGAACTGCCACTCAGTGCAAACTATCAACAGTCAGTTGGCAGACTATTTTACTTATATTCACTTGTTAATTTTCCTTTGGCTTAGTCCCTGATTTATCAGGGGTCGCCACAGCATGTTTTATGCAGCAGATGTCCTTTCAGCTGCAACCTATGTGCTTTTAATCATGTTAAAGAGGTTTAATGTATAACAACGCTTATAATTCCTTTCAGGCTGGTATTTAAATGTATCTGTCATGTCATGTCACATCTGATGCGGTGAGCCTTCTTGCATCTCACTGGATTTTTAGCAGGACACAATCTCAATCTGCGTCATTTCCACCCACAGAACCAGTGCAGCATATTGTCAGCTCCTTTTACCTGGCATAGTAGCTGGATGCTTACAATGATCAGTGCCTTCAAATAAACATTGCAAATGTTCTGTCGAATGAAAAAAACATGTTTTTTTAGACTTCCGACATCTGAACCAAGGACACTGTGGTTGAATTCATTTTTGTGAGGAAATGTGTTGGAGAATGTCAGCAAAGTGTTCTATGTTGGAGTATACATGTATTTGTTGTTGAATGAATGAGTAACATTTTCCTCTTTGTCATGTACCATTTATGACATTTTCATGCAGCATCATGACAGCATATAAATTCTCCGCCCTCCTCTGGAAAGCAGCTGTTCATTTATATTTAAGGGGACACAAACATAAAACTGTGTTTTGGCACAATAGGGACACAATTGACAAACACTATTACATGAACTGTTGTATTTTCACAAACATATGCTAGGGACAAAGATTTATTTTACATCTCATGAAAAGGGTCCTAAGATGTCTCCTTTAAAGCATTTATAAGTGATGCAGTTTTGGGCATGCATTCAATGTCTGCCTGAATAATGTTTCACAGCAGAGACCAAATAAACCACTAGACACAACCTACACAACCAAAGAATATATCTGCATCACAATGCGTATGTTTGAGTTACTGTAAGCCTGGATTTTCAGTAGCACGAGGGCTCCAGGCGTGACCTCTTCAATGTTCCGCCAGTAGGGGGCACTCAGAGCTCAGTAACTTTGCAGCTCTCGTGCTTTGTAATGGTGGGGGAGCAGCTCTTTTGTGCGTCTTCCGCATGTTGCACCAGCCGTCCTCACACAAGACTCTATTTAATATCAGCCCTTTCCTTCCAGGGAATGTAAACATCACCGAGAGAGTAATTTATAGTTGACGACAGGCACAAATGCTTCTAAACGACAAGTCAACTGTTAGATTGAGAATCAATTACGTGTCATTTTAGTTCTCTTTTTTTTTTGGCCTTTTTCCATAAGTATTAATTTTCACACATTTGATGTCCCTTGAGAGGGTGTGTATTTCAATACCAGGGGCGATGCGGTCTTTGGCTGGTAATGGTGTCTGTCAGGACTGCTTTAACATTTTCCCTGGAGTGCGCGCTGCCTCACCGTTGTGTAACGTTAGATGTCGTTCAGAAGATTAAATGAGTCGGCCAATGGATTTTTGTCAGTTTCTTTATTCAAGGGGACTGCTCACAAACAAACTGCGGAGGAAAGGTCAACGCTGCTCGTTCAGATCCATTTCCTGTAATTTCTGTAATATCAGAAAATGTTCATAAACAATTACGTTATTGCTAAAATGCTTTAAATGATCATAATTCACGTATATATGCCACATAAGCATACACATATTAATATATTTCAAATTTCATAAACAATATATGTTTATTTTGATAAATACAACTATTTATCTAGACCCTCAGATGCATTTATGAAAAGAATGACTTAAAAAGCTTAAATAATAATACTAATCATTTTAATATGAATACATATTAAACTAACTATATGCAAACTTTAATGTATTTATATTTTAGTGGCAATTAAATGTTTTAATTTACTATAGCAATTGGCAATTGTTTTTGGGGGAGCCACGGTGGCGTAGTGTATGGCACATTCGCCTCACAGCAAGAAGGTCGCTGGTTCGAGCCCCGGCTGAGTCAGTTGGCATTTCTGTGTGGAGTTTGCATGTTCTCCCCGTGGTTGCGTGGGTTTCCTCCAGGTGCTCCGGTTTCCCCCACAAGTCCAAAGACATGTGGTATAAGTGAATTGGGTAGGCTAAATTGTTCGTAGTGTATGAGTGTGAATGACAATGTATGGATGTTTCCCAGAGATGGGTTGTGGCTGGAAGGGCATCCGCTGCGTAAAACAAATGCTAGATAAGTTGGCGGTTCATTCCGCTGGGTCGACCCCGGATTAATAAACGGACTAAGCCGATAAGAAAATGAATGAATGAATTGTTTTTGGACATTTTATAATAAACAATTCAGCTATTCTTTCATTTTCCTTCAGCTAGGCCTTTTATTCATCAGAGGTCGCCACAGTGGACGCCCTTCCAGCTGCAACCCAGTACTGGGAAACACCCATACACTCTCACATTCACACACATGCACTACGGAAACCCATGCCAACTTGAGGAGAACATGCAAACTCACACATAATTGCCAACTGACCCAGCTGGGACTCGAAACTGTGACCATATTGCTGTGAGGCCACAGTGCTAACCACTAAGTTACAGTGTCACCCTTTAATAAACAATATATTATGTAAATAGAATAAATCTGAAAAAAGAGCTATAATAAATATATGATTATTGCTTATGTTGTTATGCTTTAATGTTGTTTCAAAAGCTGTTTCACACCCCTAGAAGTAAACAAAGAAGCACTGGGTTAGAGTAATACGCTTTTAATTCCCAAACTGCCTTACGGCTTTTTATAGTGTATTGACTAGTTGAAAGCAAAGTGTGTATTATTCCATGCACTCTTATTAATTAGGTTTTTTACCGCATGTTATACAGCGGTGAGTTTGTCGAGTATTGCATTTCATCTAGCTGATGCACACATATTAAAAACATCCAAGACAGAATCAAATTAGCATTAGATGTATCATTGTAGCTCAATCTGATAGAGTGCTGTATTGTAAGTAGAACACGCCACACTCGTTTCAATTAGTTTACCAGGCGGCTTTGATTGACATCTGAGAAGAGACTCATTCATTTCTGGATTTTCATTTTCTCTTCCTCCAACCTTAACCTAATTTCAGAAGATCTTCTATGTATCATCATTTATTGCCTTCTTTGTCTTATGCATCATCCTTTCGTCGTGCCCAGATTTCTCATTTATCTTGAGCCCGTTTGAGGTATCACTTCCATTGTTTGGGGGTTATTAAGAGCTCTGGAGCTGGGGGAAGCTTTTGGCTGTCTCACATGAAGACCAAACCCACAGCACCCTGTCATAACATCCTCCTGCTCCTCTCTCACCTCCTTTCCACACGTCTCCAATGTGTCTGAATGTTTGAAGAGCAAGAGAGGCTGTCATGTTTAGCCACGCCTGCCCTCAGGATTATACCCTCAAAACACATCAGTCCGTTATACGTTTAGTCCTTTAGCACATCTAAACATTTAGTCCTTTAGTACATTTATACATTTAGTCATTTAGCAGATGCTTTTTGTCCAAACATACTTACAATTGAGGAGTCGTTCAGCGATTCAACAAGAAGAGGCAATGCACATGTATTGTGCTAATTATACAATTATAATTATACAAAGGAACTGTTAGTGCTCAGGTAATAGTGTGAGTAAGGATGGGGCTGTTTTTTTAATATAGAGATTAGTGTTTCGACGGGTGGTTTGTCAAGCCCACTCACCTTTGTGAAGCAGACTTTATAAATACACAATGTTTTTGTTTTAAGAAAGTGTCAAATGTGCAAAACTCGTGGTGAAAGTGTCAGAGAGATCTACAGGTGGTTTGTGAGGCCCATAAACCTGAGTGAGGCACACTCAGAAATGCATAATGTTTTAAGGTTGTTGTGTGGTGTGGTTGGGGGGGGGAGAAGAGAGGGTCCTGGTTTTGTTTTTGGGGTTCAGGTGATTGCGGAAGATATGGGTTTTTAGTTGTTGTTTCAATGATACTAGTAAATCAGCAGTCCATGTAAAAATGGGAAGATCATTCCACCAGCAAGGAACATTTTAAGAAAAGGTTTTGGAAAGTGACTTGTTGCCTCTCTGTGATGGTACCACAAGGCGGTACTCACTTACTGACATTAAAAGCAAGCATTGTTGATTAACAATAATAATGCTCTTATAGTGCACATTCTTTCTTGACAAGATTTCTTGAATAAATCTCTTGTGTCTTCAGAAAGTGTCTGTGAAGTTCCATCTCAGAATACCCATAGACATAATTTATTCTAACTTTAATTTTAGAAATAGAGGTCAAAAGCTGTCATTGTGGTGTTACCCTTTTTAAATGATACAGTTTAGTACTTTTTAGGAAGTAATATGTACCTTAAAGGTATAATATGGTCCCTTTAGGAACTAATATGTTTCTTTAAGCAACCAATATTTATGCTTTTTGTACTGATATACAAAATGGCTAAAGTAAACCGATCCTTTACTTAAGTGCAAATACTTATGTTTCAGATTCAATTCAAGTAAAAATTAAGTAGTATGGCCTCAAAGATGTATTTAAGTAAAACGTTCATTACTACAGCCTGTTTTTCTACTTTAGGTTTATGTTGGTAACTAGATCTTTTATCATATTTATACATTTGAATATTTAGTACAAATAATACAAAATAATTAAAATTTCATACAAAATAATGTAAATTTATACAAAATAATGTAAATTTCTAATTTTGAAGTACAATTTTCCTGTAGTTGCAACATTGCTTTCTGATGTTGCCCAGGAGTTTGCAAAAAGTCACCAAAGTTGGTTGAAATGGCTGCATACTGCCCATAGATGCAGGACAAAAAAAATAAAAAAGGTTGATTAAATCAAAAAGACATTGACATTGCGCAATGCCCATAAATAATATAGACGGTGCCAACAAAGCACATGGAAACGAAAGTACAGAACCTGCTTTGGAAGTTGTAGAAAGGACAGATATTTGTGTAAAAATGTTATGATTAAAAGTAAATTTGTTTGAAAAATGAATATTGAATTAAAGTACCCATCTTTGCTAATATATGTACCCTTTAAGCGCAAAATTGTACCTGTGAAAATGGTACTGCTCCTGTGACGCCTTTTTATACCTTTGTTTCTAAGAGTGTTGACAAATTTTCCACTATTTGGATGAATCACTTTAAATGCAAATGAGCTGCTGTTTTCCATAAGAGGGTGGAGCCTTTAATGGTATTCCGACACTCCAGAAACAACAAAACAAGCTAACATACACAGCCAAAATGTTCAATAGTGGATTAAAGCCTTAGATGTCAAAACTATAGTTAGAGAATGATGGCGATGAAGAGGTTACAAGTTCTAGACTGAACCAGGACATTTCTGAATGGTCAGTGGATACAGTTATGTTGTTGTTTTGCATTAAAGTTGACCTAGCTCTCTGACTAGCATGCTAGTCTGCTCTGGTCTGATAGACAAAACTGCTCTGTTTTGCAAATAAATATTATTTGTACTATTAGCACAATTTATCTTTACAGAAAACATAAAAAATCCATCACCTGACTTTACAGGGCATAATAAATGTGCATTCATGAATTATGCTGACAGTAAGTGGTTTTGGGATAAAATAACAGCATGACTCTGGTCTCTGTGAATACAGTCAGAGGCAATTGTGACTAGCCTTTCACAAAGGAAATTTAGAAACATTCTCCACAATATATAAATTGACACTTTGGATATTAAGCTGCAGTAAAAAAGTGTTGGTATTGACCTTTCCTTCAGAAACTATCCCTCTAAGAGTAATCTAGCAGAGGGAGTATGCTTTTTACAGTGCTGCACTGCGCTGTGTTGATGTAAGGAGAAATTGTTCCCCTCTGCTTGTTCGATGAGGTGGATATACACACACACACACACACACACACACACACAAACACACACACGAGATGTCAATAACCTGTAAAGGAAAATGCAAACCTGTCCAACATTGCCTCCGACAGGATTAAAGCATCCTCACAGGAGAACTTAAAACAGATTTCCTGAGGAACGTGCTGGACATCCTGCAGAATTTATGAAGGTTACATGTGAAACATTCAGCCAAATCAGCATGTTAGGTTTTGAAGGATCTTGTGACACTGAAGACTGAATGAATCACAGAAATAATTGCAATTTTAAAGTATGTTGAAAAATACAACACATTTAACATTTACTTGAATAAATCATAATATAATTTGTAATAAAAAAGGCCTCACGGTGGCGCAGTGGGTAGCACAATCACCTCACAGCAAGAAGGTTGCTGGTTCGAGCCTCAGCTGGGTCAGTTGGCATTGCTGTGTGGAGTTTGCATGTTCTCCCCGTGTTGGCGTGGGTTTCCTCCGGGTGCTCCGGTTTCTCCCACAAGTCCAAAGACATGCGCTTGTAGGTGAATTGGGTAAGCTAAATTGGCCCTAGTGAATGAGTGTGTATGGATGTTTCCCAGTGATGGGTTGCAGCAGAAAGGGTAAAACACATGCTGGATAAGTTGGCGGTTCATTCCGCTGTGGCTACCCCAGATTAATAAAGGGGCTAAGCCGGCAAAAAAATGAATGAAGGAATGTAATAATAATTAAAGGAATAAAATGTAATTTTGGGCGACACAGTGACTCAGTGGTTAGCATTGTCGCCTCACAGCGAGAAGATCACTGGTTTGAGTCCTGATTGGATCATTTGGCATTTCT
Source organism: Danio albolineatus (assembly GCA_903798035.1). Classification (NCBI taxonomy): domain Eukaryota; kingdom Metazoa; phylum Chordata; class Actinopteri; order Cypriniformes; family Danionidae; genus Danio; species Danio albolineatus. The sequence goes on from CAIGQQ010038942.1 coordinate 15,700,520, forward strand.
ATGTGGAGTTTGCATGTTCTCTCTTTGTTCATGTGCCCCAGTTCCCCCCCACAGTCCAAAGACATGCGCTATAGGTTATTTGATAAAACGATATTGGTCGTAGTGCATGTGTGTAAATGAGTGTGTATGGATGTTTTACAGTACTGGGTTGCAACTGGAAGGGCATCTGCTGTGTAAAACATATGCTGGATAAGTTGGCGGTTCATTCCGCTGTGGCGACCCCTGATAAATAGAGGGATTAAACAAAAAAAAAAAAGAATGAATGAATGAATGAAAATGTCATTTTATTTTACTTAAAAAATAAATAGAAACATATTTCATGGTTCCTAAAAATAGTTTGTTTAGTAAATGCAATTGTAATTTTAAAAGGTTACATTTAAGGATTTCAATTAATAAAAATTATTAAATATTAAATTTAATTGTTTATTTTAAAAAAAATAGTCCAGACAAATGAAAGCAGAAATGAACAAACAAACAAACAAAAATATAATAAATAAATAGATAAATAATAACAAGCCAGGAAAATTACTCTGGAAGGGCCCTATGAAAAAATACATTTAAAAAAAATATTATAGAAATTCAGCATCTTACTCTCTCCAATTCTACTAATGTAAAATGAGTTACATGCTATCTTTTTTAATGACAAAACCTATAACTGAAACAAACAACTGTGTAAAAATTAATACCGGCTGTCCTGTTGTTTTTTAACTTTCTCACCTACAGTTATGCTAACATCCCTATAATGAAAAAGCCACCGCCAAAGGTGCTGATAATTTTATAATATGTTACCGAAGGCTTCTGGTGGGATTTCCAATTAAGACACAATCTGCTATCTACTCAGATGACTAACAAGCACAACAAAGCAATGAAAGGACCCCATGGGTTTCTTTATCAGACCACTTGAAATAACAGTCACCCTCTATATGATATACTGCCAATACTCTTGCCATGTTGTTGTTGTTTATTTATTTATTGTTGTTTCTTTACGTTATTAGGAAAGAAAACAGGTTGGTTTAATGATGAATCCATTAAAGCAGGTTCCTCATAGTGATCTTCTCTGCAGGAAGACCCCATTCGGCTCTGCACTTGATGAGAGCTTTCTCTATAGTTAGCTTGACTGGTTTTCAGGACGTATCACAGAAGATCCTTGGATAATGAGGGATGCAGAGGCCCTTTCTGTATAGTAACAGACGTATGGACTCAGTCTACGTGACCTTCATTACCACACAAACCCAATTACAATGCGAAGAGGGCAAAGAATATGGTTTAGAAAACAGAATCAAGGGTGGAGACGATATATTTATGCTTTTGCCTCCTCCATTGATGCTTCATAATTGGTATCGATGGCAGAAAACAATAGATGTAACCTCCGCTTGAGAGATTTAACCATAAAAGAGTCCTTTTTTTTTTTTTTTCTTTCACCAGGCCTCTGCTATTCCAGATCTTGATAAAGTCAGACTGAACATTATGTCATACTTGTGCTTGCTTTTCTTGAGCATTTGTGATATCATTATTATTATTAGTAGTAGTAGTCGTGGTAGTCATCGTCGTAGTCGTAGACATGGACGTCATAGTTATAGTATGATTAGTAGTGTAATAGTAAAATATTGATTGTCTTTTATTATATATCAGTATCTCGGTTGATAATTCTTTTGCGGAAGGGAACTTTCAATATAACATGTGTTCATTATGGAGTCACTGTGAATATGCAGCAAGTTGAAATTGCTATTTACTTTAACTTTCTTGTCAGTAGGATTCATTTTTTGACTGATGTTTTTTTTTACTTGATTTTTGACTGACTAAAGTTATTTTTCAAGATTTTTTGAGATGCTTCATTCCTCTATTGTTTATTGCTGACTATCACTCCCTTGTTGACACTAGTCAATATGTATGTCTATAGCACATTGAAAAGCAACAGAGCTGCTCAAAGAAAAACACAATACTTTCTTTCATTCATTCATTTATTCATTTTCCTTCAGCTTAGTCCATTTATTAATCAGGGTTCGACACAACGGAATTAACGCCAACTTATCCAGCACGTTTTACATCCATACACACTCATTCACACACATACACTATGGCCAATTTAGTTTATTCAGTTTACCTATACCGCATGTCTTTGGACTGTAAGGGAAACCAGAGCACCCAGAGGAAACCCACGCGAACATGGGGAGAACATGCAAACTCCACACAGAAATGCCAACTGACCCAGCTGGGACTCAAACCAACGACCTTCTTGCGATGAGGAGACAGTGCTAACCACTGAGCCGCAGTGTTAAAAAAACTCTTTTAATGAACATAACGCTTGCAAAAATAAAACAGCTGAATGCAGCCTACACTAACCTGTACATTATTCAATCACAAGGTGGCACCAAAGTATATCCAGTCACAAGGTGGCACCAAAGCATCAATAGCTGTGTTCTGAATGATAAACATATAATATGTGTACTGTATGAATGTACTTACCAACAGTCTAGATCAGTGGTTCTCAACTGGTTTGGCCATGGGACCCACATTTTTACATGGTCATCAAGCCGCAACCCAATTTTTTAGGAACTATATTTTAATTGTAGGAATTATAATGAATTAATTTGTACTTATTTGTTAACATACACAAGTAGTGACAGATAAATCATAAGAAAATCACCAAGACTTACAAATAAACAATTTTTTATTGATTTCATTGGACAAAATGTATCAAATTATACATATATTACAAAGTAAGTTTGCGCATTTCAAAATAAAAGTCCGGTATACGCATTTCAAAATAAAAGTCCGGTATGAGCATTTTTAAAATAAAAGTCCGGTATAAGCAAAATAAGTTAAAAATGTATGTTTTACACACACTCCGCGACCCACTAAAAATGTTCCTGCGACCCACTTTTGGGTCGCGACCCACCAGTTGAGAAACACTGGTCTAGATGATACGTAGTACCTGGATGAGCCTACATTAATTAATTTCAGCTGCAGTTATCTGGGAATACTTCAGAATGCATTGATTGACCAATCAGAATCTAGTATTCCAGAGAGCCATGTAATAACTGCATTTAACATGCTTTCTGGTTTACAAAATCTCATTATGTAGACTCCATCAATGGTGTTATTGGTATTAATGACAGAAAACACTACATGTAACCTCCAGTTAAGCGGCTAGCTGATTAAACCATCAAGAAAGTGTTTGTTTTTGTTTTTTCAGGTGCTTGTTATTCCAGATCCAGATAAAGTCAGGATCTGTATTGTTTCATACGTGTGCTGTGTGTTTTTCTTGAGCAGGTGCGATGGCGGTGTCTGCGGAGGGAGATATGGGTGTGCTCCAGAGCTGCTGGGGGGTGATAGGCACATGCACACACAAACCCTGCCAAATAAAGCAAGAGAAACAGGCCTTGCCTTAGGAGATGTGGCACTGCATGGAATTCCTCACTTCGCTAGCAGAACATCAAAAAGGAGTGCAGTTTGAGCGCTTTGTGTGTGTGTGTGTGTGTGTGTGTGTTTGTGTTTCCGTCTGTTGGCACACTAGTCAATGCTTTTTTTTTGTACACAGTCACACACACACATGCTATAAGACATGTTGTGAGGGCGTCTGCACGTTGTATTACTCTGAAGCAAGAAATATGTAATGTGACATATGCCTGACGTCTCAGGTGTAGCAAAGGCCTTTGTTTGCCAGCTGAAAAAAAAAACAAAAAGGTTAGCGTATCTCCAAAAACAATGAGCGTGCGTTTAATTAGGACCCCGTCTGTTCCCCAGTGAAAATCGTGCTCATAATTTGACACCATTTTCAAATGTCACAAGCGAGTGGTGTGGTTTGAAATGGATGTTGTTCATTATTTATTTCATGTCATCGTGTCTGTCTCCGTCTCAGTCTGGTATTACACGCTGATACTTGTGTAATGGATGCCTGTGAAAGCAGAGATAGAGGGGGAAATGGCACGGATGTATAAACGATTGACGGATTTAAGGAGTTAATTAATAGGGAAACAATGCAGCGACCCTGTAGTGCCGTGTTCATCTCTAGCAAACGGCTTTTTAAAATATCATTCCTGTCTAATGAAAGAATCAGATGGTGGTGTGTGGGAGAAGTGAAACATTAGAGTCGATATCTCTCTTCAGTGATATTTACCGTAGATAAGTACTGTATGATTCACTTCAGTGCACTGCATACATAGAGAGGCAAGTACATTAGCTGTTTGTAACTGTAAACATGTACAAACCATTAGTTCGTGTGTGTGTCTTTTTGTGCACTTTTCGCGTTGTGTTTGCGTTGGAGCTGGTGGAGCGACAGTAAGCCCTGAGAATATTTGCTCAAAGGAAGGATTTACAGTATTTGGTGCAGCCCAAACAGCTTCTCTCTTCCCAGCAGAAGCAAGCTGGGATTGAGTTTGCTGTGATGTTTGCGTTTGGCCAATGGCGATGTTTTCTTCACACATACAGGGTCCTCTGACTCCGGACTGTCTTTCTTCATATGTTATCCATGATCGTATTTCTTGACTCCAGCATAAACAAGACTTCTTTAGAGAATTGTCAGTGAGTGTCCAGTGTTAATGTGTTTTTCTTGTGAAACAGGACGTTGGCCAATATGTCGATGAGGGATTTTCAATCATCAAAACGATAAAAAGGCAACATTATTGGTCCAACAATATTTATATTGATTTATTTAACTAATTTATTATTATTATTATTTTGATTGGCTACAATAAACCACTGTTGTCCATGACTTAACTATTTAACCCAACTTGCCTAGTTTACCTACGTAAGACTTTAAGTAGGTTAATTCGTTATTTATTAAAACTTCAACATTTAAAATATGTTGAAAGATATTTCTGTTAGACAGCAGCTTGGAAATAAATACATAAATAAATAAAGTAGGGACTTTATTTGAATCTACTTTCATTCATTATTGTCTTTTAGTCCCCGCTTAGTCTCTTTATTAATCTAGGGCTCGCCACATAGTAATGATAATATAAAAAATATATTTCTGTTAGACAATAATAAATAAATGAATAAATGAATGAATGAATGAATGAATAAACGAACGAACGAACGAATGAATGAATGAAAAGGTAAATTAGGAAATATATTTTAATATACATGTCTTATGTATAACGAAATATTTCTGCTAGACAGCAGCTTAATTATTAATTATCTAATAATCACAGCAGCTTGGAAACAAACAAACAAACAAACAAATCATCAAAGTAGGGGCTTTATTTGAATTTACATGTATTATAAGAAAACATTTTCTGTCAGACAGCACCTTGTAAATAAATAAATAAAAAATACTAAAATAAATAAATAGAAAAAAAGTATGGAATTTATTTGAATCGATATGTCTAATATATAATAAAACATTTCTGCAACTTGGAAATCAATCAGTCAATATATCAATCAATCAAATGTCAAAGTAGGGATTTTTAAAAAATTCTATATGACTTAAATATAAATTGTATAGAAATAATTTATGCAACTCAGTTTTTCTTGGAGAAAATTATGTTCATTCAGTCTTAACTTGAATATTTACTAAACGTTGGTATTTAGCATATTTACAGCTGATTGACCAAAGACCACAAAAATATTTTGCTTTTTGGTTGAAGATGGACAATGAAAATTACATCAATAACAGTTATTCTCAGTTGCGCCTCTCAGTTTGTTTGCTTCGGTATCCTTGGTGTTGCTGATCAAAACACTCAAAAGAAGATGCGTATATAATTGAGAGACTTTCTTTTTCCTTTTTCTCATCAAAACCTCATTTGAGTTCTTTGTTTTGTGTGGACAAACAGTAACTGTGGAGTCGCAGGCCTTCAACGGCAGTGGACACTTCCAGAAATAATTTGTCTTTGTCTTCACTTCACCAACTAGGCAAACAAACAGGCCACCTGCCAGAGTAAAGTGATCAATCGCGCTTTACAGCTACGAATATTTCATCATCCCAAAAACTGCCATTCACAGGACAGTGAGGTAGGCGTTTGGGGAAAAAATAAAAACGTCCTGGAGCTACAGATCATTTATTTTTTTTCCAGCAGACCAATATACAGTTGATGTCCAAATTATTAGCCCTCCTGTGGATTGTTTTTTCTTTTTTTTTCTTTTTCAAATATTTCCCAAATGATGTTTAACAGAGCAAGAATTTTTTTCAAAGTATTTAATATGATATTTTTTTATCTTCTGGAAAAAAAAGTCTTATTTGTTTTATTATAGCTAGAATGAAATCATTTTTAAAAAAAATTCTAAAACCATTTTAAGGTCAATATTAATAGCCCCCTTAAGCAATATATATATTTTTTGATTGTCTGCTGAACGAACCATCGTTATATAATGGCTATTTTTCCATCAAAAGATGCTAAATTTATCCGCAAAACTGTAATATTATATAAAAGATGTGCAAATAAAGCAACGTTTCCATCCAATAAGTCAAAGAGAACAAAATCATCACTTCCTGATTAACTACTGCCAAATATCAAAAGTAAAAATGGAATTTGCTGCTGTAGGAGAAGCTTTGCAGAAGGCAAACAATTCTGGTGGTAATTAACGATATAATAACACTAGTAGTGAAATGGTTAAAGTGTTTTAGAATGACCTAAACAACATTGTAGATGTTTTATATTGTGCTCAGCCTGCTGGGTTTGTCCATTCAAACACATTTTTATCATCACATGATATAACAAAATCACATGACTTTTTTAATGCGCACACTGGAATTTGTTCAGTAGAAGTGTTTTCATTGTAGTTTTTTGCACATTTCTTTTTCTTTTTAATCTAATTTAAAGTTTATCAGACTCAGTAAGGTGCATACATTTTAATGCACATTTTCAAAATTCATGGGCATCTTGGCGTTTCCATCATTCGTTTCTTTATGTGCATATTAAAAATACACATAAACATAGGTGGATGGAAACATAGCTAGTGATTTACCTAATTACCTGACTTGCCAAATTAACCAACATCATTCTGAAAACATAGCCCTATATACATTTCTGGATATACAGATGGCTGCATTTAGTCTTATAGCGAACGCTATGCCATTCCTTTTCACGCTCACCAGCTGACCACTGACCTCCAAATGGACTGCTTTTCCGCTGTTACCAGTTTGTTCAGTTAGCTCGCCTTGTACGTCAGCAGACTTGAGTTGCAAAGAGAAAATGACCCCAACAATGGAGTTTAAGTCAGATGAAGAACAGTTTCAGAAAATGGGTAAGCCAAAAAATAAAATAAACAAGTAAAAAACAGGGTGGTAACGTGGTGAAATCTACAAACGTTGTAAAAATCAGGCTTTTATTTCTTTTATTTTTTTGGAAATACTGTCGGTTGGGTTTAGGGAAGTGGGTGGGCTGGTCAAACGGTGCTTTTGAAAACACTAATGGTTGGGTTTAGGGAAGTAGGAGGGTGCATCAGTCAATCACTCAGTCAGTCCGTCAGTCGACAGCAGCCTCTAGTGGATTACTGTGAGAACAGCAGACACGAATTGCCACTTGCGAAAGAAATTTGAGATCAGAAAAAGCATACACAGCGGACTCTGGTTTATTTACAAAAACAAAAACTGCAACAAAAAAAATGCAAAAAAATTAATAAAAAATGGGACATATTTGGCACTCTTCAGAAATGTATATAGGGCTACCTTTTCAGAATGAGCCTGGGTTTTAATTAACCTAATGAACCCAGTTAAACCTTTAAATTGCTCTTTAAGCTAAATGCTAGCATCTAGAAAAATATCTAATAACATATTATGTACTGTCATCATAGCAAAAATTTAATTTTTCAGTTATTAGAAATTTGTTTTTTTAAACTATTATGTTTAGAAATGTGCTGAAAAAGTCTCTCCGTTAAACAGAGATTGGGAAAAAAATATACAAGGCTAATAATTTAGGAGGGCTAATTATTCAACTATACATAAAATAAATGTTGTCACTAAATATATAAGTCTTTTTCTCTGGTGTTATCTACCTCAGTAACTCCAGCTTACAGTTTGGTTTCTTAGTAGTGATCCTGGACTAATTTCCATTCTCAGTCTGGTTCTGTCTGGGTTTGGTCTGTCTAGTGTCACAGAATATAACCTTCTCCCTCTTTCTTTGATGTAGTAGCATCCATCAGGTCTAACCGTTGTAGCCAGGCTATGGCACGACCCCACGGCGGCACAGTGACACCAGGCCGTCTGAATTGTTTTTCCACACCTTCCCTTCCAAAGTCAGAGAGAGGGACTTTGTTGAAATTTTAATGTCTCTGACCTAGATTCAGCATTGAAACGGCGTGCGTGTATGTGTGTAGGTGCGTGCGGGTGTGATGTATGTCAGTCTTTCTGCTGTCAGCTGAGGAAACAGGTTCGATTGATGGAGTGGATAAGAGAGAGAGACACTGTGAACAAAAGCTCATGTCTTGTATTTTTTATTTTTTTCTCTGTCTCCATTGCTCATTTTTTTATTGGATGTGAAGCAGTAGGGGGGTTGGGGAGGGGAGGGTGGAAAAGTATTGATAATTCCAAACATTTCTTTTGTTTCTGTTTGCAAGAAACATTGCAAGTTTTTTTTTCTTTTCTTTTTTGAGAGTCATTTTTTTAAAACATCACAAACATCAGTTTTAGAGGGACCCTCGGTCTGTGAAACTCTTCTAAGAAAAAAAAAAACAGACCTACTTTTCTCTGACAATCTGTGTAGTCTAGCATACACAAGGCATACACACACTGTTGAACTACTGGTTTCATACTGTACTTACACATATCTACATTTAATGCTATTTTTATTTTCTTTTATTCTGCTTTTATAGAAGAACATTTGTTTCTTTTTCTTTAAACGGGTGTTATTATTATTATTATTATTATTATTATTATTATTATTATTGTTATTATTATGTATTTAATTACTTTATTAATTTATGTATTTGTTTATTGGTTTATTTATAATTCATTTGTTTTTGTTCATTTTAGTAGTAGTAGTAGTAGTAGTAGTATTGGTGTTAATATAATAATAATAATAATAATAATCATAATCATAATGATGATGATAATAATAATAATAATAATAATTATTATTATTATTATTATTATTATTATTATTATTACTATTATTATTATTATTATTATTATTATTATTATTAACATTGATATTTATTGGTTTTTATTTATTTGTTGTTGTTGTTATTTTTATTAGTAGTAGTATTGTTGTTTTTAATAATAATAATAATAATAATAATAATAATAATAATAATAATAATAATTACATAGTGTACATAACCCTCACAGTTTTTTTCCAATAAAAGACATGTTTGGGTTAAAAAATAAGAGTATTTTTCACGTAAACTAATTGAAATAGAAACGTCTTGCCATTTGTTATTTTGTTGCGCTTGTTTTTTTCATAGCGCTGGCATTTGGCTTCTGGTGCCTTGATCATTAGGGTCTACTTGACCACAACCATAAGTCTTCGAGTTTCAGAAGATATGAAAGTGGCTCTTTTCTAATTACTGTACGCTCTCTGAGCTCAGCGCTCCTCTTAGGTCAAAGGCCAAGCCGCTTTGACCGCCACAAACAAAGCTTAGTGTAATTAATAAAGTTCCAGTCAGTTGGCCTTCCCTCCCCAGAGTAAGCACTAGGTGGATGATAGTGGAAAAAGAGTGACGGGGAGGCAAACGAGAGGAGAATAAGATTGGTCCTGAAGAATGAGGGAAGCCAGGATTCCTCATTGGTGATTAAAAATAACCTTTACCGCAGCAGAGAAGCTGTTAGCTTTGCCCTTTCATTCCTGCAAATGCCGTCTCCGACTACCCTCTAATGATGCTACATTGCTTTCAAGGCAATTACACTAGCTACTCCCAATCGATCCCAAAGCAGCGGAGCAGGGATATTCTGGACCCCCACGGTATGGCAACACCAGGCCTGAAGCCTCTTCCAGACTCATTAGCCTGTTAGCCACACGAGCAGCAGTAGGCTGGGCCAGGAGGAAGGAGTGATGCATTGTGGGACCAGTGCTTTCTCGCTCTGGTGGGATTGCGCTGTCCCTTGCTGCTTGTACAGGGAAAACATGTTTTACCTTCACAAATAAAAATGCCACGTGGCTTTGGCAGGACAGATGTTAGCCCACAGCTTTGGCTGGAATGTTGTTCGGCAGAGTGGAGGATAATCCAAGCTCCGCTGCTGCATCTGTGCGACGGCCAGCAGGAAGCCGATCTACTTCCTGTCATTGCCTGCAATACTGAAAACGCTTCTTGCACTGCCTTCTAGTTAGTGGTGGATGATTTCACAGGTGGTAAAGCAGACAAACACACAGTGCCCAGAATGAATGATTACACCCCATTTGAAAATCACAGTTTGATTAAATAGTTATATTCATGAACAAAAGGAAGTGGTCTTTAACAAGAAGGAAGAAGGAATAATAAGGTTAATTATTTTTATGTGGCGGAATTGGTGTTTTTTTTCCATCAAAATTAATCGTATTGTTAAAGGGGTGGTCTAGAGTGTATTTGTTTAGCTTGGTTGTGTTTATAAGATGCAAAGAAATGTGTGCTCATGCTTTATAAAATCACAGTTTTTTTTATATATATATACTGTATATCTTACTTTAAGTATATACTGCTACTCAGCTAACATTAAAATACAGCTGTGTCTGTGTGTGAGTGTCCGGATTATTGTCAGCTGTTGCAGGGGTTGATGAGTCCAAAGGGTTCTGGGAGTTGTAGTTCATTAAAAATATCAGAAGTAATCTCCAGCAGGGATAACACCACTGCTGATCACTACAATAGGTATGTGAATTCTCAGCAGTGAATATTAAACCACACTGAACTGAACTTAATATATATATTTATATATGTTTCCTGCTGTGGCGGCAGGCACAGGTCTTCCAACTACCTATGGCGTTATTTCAATGACAAATGTGAGCACAGTATTACAAAATCGCATTCATCTAATATGAGCATGTGAATCTCTTTGTTTGCGCGCCGATTTCCTCTGTTCATGCGCAAAACTTCTTACAAGCCCTCAAATATACGCTGCTCAAGCGCAGATTCTCTTGTGCGCTAAACGCTGCTGAAGTGCAGCACAATGTAGTGCGTTTATGTAACGGGTATATCTCCAACATTTGTTAGATTTGCTAGGAATATTTCTGAATATCTTCAATAGACCTACAGAACAGCATTGATGTGTCCTGAGGTACAGAAAACCGCCATAAACTACAGCAAAAAAAGAAAAAAATTGTATGCAGAACCGTAGAGCTTTATCTATAAAGTATAATTATGGAAACTGAGTCCATCATAACTGAAAGCTACATCGTGTTTACTGGCCTTACGCGTCACACAATCATGTCAGTCAGTCAGCATGTCACCTTAAAGGGTTAAACAAATAACACACAGCAGTACTATGATTACAGAAAAGTTTGCTCTGTTATAATTCACTTACCTTTTAATACGTTTTGGTGCGTTTATAACCCACTATTTAAAACAACTACAACAACTGAATGTTTTGAATGAAAAGCTGTGATATAGTCGTGGCGGGAATGAATTTTGGTGTGGCGCCCCACCATGAATGAATGAATGTAGCGGAAACCATGTACTGTATATATATAAAAGCAGTTTGCTTGCTTCATTGCAAAATGTGAGCTATATGAAATTGGTTAAGAGTATAGAAAGGAAGCTGCATTATTTGATGCTTGAAAACCTTCATTGCCCCATAAAGTTTATATAAAATCAATTAAATATTTGCTGTTTAATTTACAGTACTTTGCTTTACACTCTGTACATAAGCATGTAAGTATATCCAATGTATACACAGTATGTGTTTTAATCTAAATATAAATCCTAATGAAAGTCTTAATAACCACACCAGAATCCCTGCCCTAGACTGAGCCAATCTTTGCTCAAGTCTCATCCACCCTCAGCTTTTTCATTGACCTTGCACCGCTTGGGTTTATCACCTCGACTGCTGGAACTCCCACCCAGACAGTCGCCGTCGACCAATTAGATGCTCAGCGCCTCTCGCTTTTCCTAGCATATTTTGTTTGCTCTGTACTGTAAGATTCCACTCACTGATTTCATGACAGCCTTGAGTACTGTTGTGTTTTCATCATACCGAGGTGTACAGATCGTGAGTGCAGGGTAATTTACCCCTTGAAAGTACATGGAATAGCAGCGCCAGCACTGATCTACAGTGACAGAGCAAGAGCCGCTGTTTGTGTCGAGGTATGCGAGTCGGTATATTAAAGAGCGTGTTTTTGAAATACAGCCCTCAGATGTTGCTACTGCTATCTCGGAGGCGATGCCGCTCTGAATATCCTCTTTGGAGAAAAGTGCTGTAATTGAATTTAACATGAAGCAAGGTCAAAGTAAAGGGCCTTTTGAAAAGGAGCACTCTGCTCAGCTCTAATTTGTTGCCGGCAAAGCATTTGATTCTACGCTTTTCTCTTTTTTTCCTCCTTCTTCTTCTCTGGCACTACTTCTTGAAAAGGTGTCTAAGGCAGGCACCGGGTTCTGCTCTACCCACTGCAAAAAACCGCCTTGGATTTTGCAACTTTGGAGATGTGCTGAGTTGGGGGAGTCTGCCTGGAAAAAGTGGGCCAGTATCTGTGTCTTACATGCAAACATTAAAGTCATCTGCTGGTGGGAAGGTGCATGCTCTGAAGTTTCAAGAAGGGCTTTTCAGTGTGTGTGTGTGTGTGTGTGTGTGTGTGTGTGTGTGTGTGTGTGTG
>CAIGQQ010038942.1:15713188-15730954 GCA_903798035.1 Danio albolineatus
TGTGTGTGTGTGTGTGTGTGTGTGTGTGTGTGTGTGTGTGTGTGTGTTTTAACACTTTTTAGCAATGGCTCTGTAGCCTCTGCTGTTTCTTAGAGCTCCAGCGTGGGCCGCATCTTCCCTCAGCTAGCTATTTAAACCTATAAATATATATCGGAGTGTTGTGATATAGAAAGGAGATATTTTGCTATATCAGCAAACAGGCTTTATTGCTTTTGAGACACACCCTGCGTGGTTCTGTGGAGCCTGGTAATCAGTGTACTTCAGTGAAGCATGGATCAGTTAGTAATGGGGTTTTCGCCAGGGTGTAGGAAGATGTAGTTGGCAATGCTGATTCAGTATGCATCGATTATCCATAGTTTTGAAGACAATTACTCTGGTATTTGATTCTATAGTCCTTGTAATATTTAAACATTTGGTTTTAAAATGATTGTCACATTTTTTTTTATTTTTTTGAATATATTTTTTTATCACTTATCATTAACAGTTCTCGAGAAAAGTGTTAACACCCTGTCAAATAAATGTAGAACACACACAAAAGGTTTGATTTAACTAAACCTGTTTATATTGGGAGAACATGAAATAATTGTGTGGAATCCAATTTTTTTTTTTTTTTTTACTGTGCAGCATCATTAAGATTTCAAGAGTTCACCCTTAGATATGTTTAGCATTTTTAGCAGGTTTGGCATGCTGTCCCGGGAGAGAACCCTGAGCTCGGAGATATTTGAGCCCAAGGCTCCCGCCCAGTCAATAAGCATATAAGGGGATCTGAGATCAGATAGGTCTCGAAAGCTCCCCCTTAGAAAACGGAGGATGGGGTGGAAGGGGGGATTATTCCAAAACGAAGGTAGAGCAGTAGGGGAAAAAATGGTCTGTTTGGATCGCTCTGATTGGATCATTGCTGATTACAGATGATCAGCCAGGAGTGCTAATCATATTACGTGCTCCTCTCGAAATTAGTTTATGAAACTTCACTTAATGACATTTTAGTGACAAATTCAATTGGTACCACCGTAGTTGAGGCCAAGAAAATAACAACAGGGCTGGCTCTGTTATAAAGCTCATGAAACAATTATAATTCCCTCATCATAATCATGTTTATGCCAGATTTATGACAAGTTGTGTTGTCTTGATAATATCAAGTTGTCATTAAAAAAAGGGCTGACAGGTTTTGTTGTCTTGGTAATCTTAAGTTGTCATGACAAACAACTTATCAAGTATGGGTCAAGGGTCAAGTTGTCATAACAATCATCATCAAAAACACATAACTGAGTGAATTGCACTTAAAGGGCACCTATGGTATGACTTTTTAAGCTGTTTGGACAGACATATGTGTAGGTATAGTGTATACTGTATACCATCATATTGGGGTGATATAAACACACCCAGTCCTTTTGTTTTCAATTTAACAACAAAAAACGGTGGACCAATTAGATCGGTTTTGAGACCGACCACAACTTGACTTAGGGGTGTGGTCCAACAGCTGTGTATTAACAGCTGCGTCTCCATAGTAACGTGTATATTCATGTCAACAAGACAGCACGTGCGCAAAGCAACCGGCAATAAAAGATCTGTTCAGCTCTCTAGGATCATCAATCATCATCAAATGTGATCAAGAGTGAGTTTTACAAGTTTAAAATGTTTTAAAACAGTGCATGTTTGTGATGAACTACAGCGATTTACTTTAGCTTTACTTCATCACCACAGCTGCTTGTCAGGACATTAACAAGAGAAGTGTCTTCAATCCCGGTTTGTTGACATTAAATCAGGTTTATTTTATAGATTAACATACAGTAACAGATATCCATACAGCTGTGGATATTAACCTGTATCCTGACACATTTGCTTGCGAAAAGAGTGCAAAGCAAAACTCACGCGCTGTCTGTGTGTGTTTGTGAGTGTGTGTGTCCGTGTGTGTGTGTGTGTGTTGGTGTGTGTGTGTGTGTATCTGCATGAACTTTGTAACGACATTGCATGTGACTTATCATTGCAAATCCTCAACAAACACATCAAACAATCATTGGTCAAGTTCTTACTGTAGTATTTCTCACAAATGTTAGAAGCATGCATAAAATCTCATTTATTTTCAAGATACATATATATATTCACATGTCATGTCATGCTACACGGCTGTATTATGAACACCTCTTCAACTAAAGTGTTACCTCTCAGGGTGTATCCTACAAATATAATTTGCCAATGTTCAGCTTTACTGATACAACTGCAATGTTTTGCTCTGCATCTAGTAGAGTATACTGCATGAAAAAGATGCAGCTCTTCTCTTTCCTCTCTTGTCTTTACTACTCTTTCACTTCCTTTCAGAGCTGCCATGACAGTCCAGCCTGGTTGGGCAGATGGCTTCTGAGGCTTTTTTTTTCTCTTTCACTTTAATCTGTCAAGATTTCATCACTCATTTATTCAGCACCTGATATATTGCCTCATTTGGAGAGGGGAAGTGGCTTGATTTCAGCATGCACAGTGCCATGGTGAACTTAGGTGACAGGGAGCTGTGCTCTTACCCCGGGGCAGTTCCAAGGCCTCGTCTGCCCATCTGCCACAGATCTCTGGCCAGAGAGAAGCAGGGCGACATACTCAGATGGACTGTGTACCCTCTGTCAGTGACAGAACATGGG
Source organism: Danio albolineatus (assembly GCA_903798035.1). Classification (NCBI taxonomy): domain Eukaryota; kingdom Metazoa; phylum Chordata; class Actinopteri; order Cypriniformes; family Danionidae; genus Danio; species Danio albolineatus. Next base: position 15,715,819 of record CAIGQQ010038942.1, read on the forward strand.
CATGTTCACAGTAGAGACACACTAGAGCCACCAAAGGATGATAACATCTCACTTATGATGTGCTGGGAGATGCTTGATCCTCTATTCAAAATTCACAGGCATGTTTATAATTATTTGGCATAATTAACTAGCATGGCCGTCTTGAAGTGAGGGCATGATGGATAGGTGTTCATTTAGCATAATCCTTTCTGTCTGGAAACACTCAGAGCGGCAAGGGGAATACTCTGTTTATTTGTGTAAATTTGACACCAGCAATGGTGGTATTTTTATTTATTTTTTATTTTTTATACAGCTTTGGCTTAAAGCATCCACACTGAGCCCAAACTTCATCCCATGATAGCTTGCGTTCTTAGGTTCATACTGTGGCAGGGAGAAACACAGATGCAAGATGTTGACATGCGGCACTTTTAAGCCCTGAATAGAAACCTACACGGCGCTCAAGTCAGATGTCTTTGTTTGCTGTCTCTCGTATCCCTGTCAGTCCCAATTTGCCTCAAGTTGTGGCAGCACTTTGTGCATTTTGCCTTTCTCATGCATGCAGTAATGCTCAAACCTACTAAAGATGTTAACACTTCCATCACACGCCATTGGACATGCCCTCAATCTCTCACACATACATCATCATCTTTTACCAGACCGAATGCATTAAGTTTAGTTTTACCTATCCTCTTCTTGATGTTTATTACAGTGATTGATCGGACTGAACTTGGGACACGTTATGCTCGGGTTTCACTTCATACTGCTCTCCTTCCTGTTTTCCACCCGGAGGGCACGGGGACAGGGGTTGATACAGAAATAAACTGCTTGCTACTACATTAATCTCCGTCTTTATTGAAGTTGGAGTCAGAGTAATATCCCAGGGAAGGGTTTATAGCCTGCTAAAAGTCCTCGTGCAAATGCTCAGGAATAGTTGTGCAGTCATCAGCTCCAGGTGTGCTGTATTTACTCAACGAAATGCTCTCTTTATGTTCAAGCTAAAGAGTGTGGAGTCATCCCGTGATCTCTATAAACTTCCCAAAACTGATTTGTAGGCAATTCACATGTGGAAAGGAAAGAACCCAATTTGCAAGACTGCCGACTTGACGGGAAACTCAATTACTGTTGTTGTTTTTTTTCTTTCTTTGCTTGCTTGATCAATCAAAGATTACATTCAGATGCAGATTGCTTGCAAACATATGGATTAACACACACTCACATATTTTGCATTTTAGTGTTTCTGCAAATTATAGTTATGAGGTTTTATTTACCTCACTTTTGAATTATACAAAGTAAAAGATTGCACTGTATGAAGTGCATGTAAAGTACATTCAAGTGAAACTTAGCTTAAAGGAATGAATGAATAAATTCTTTTTTTTTAATCAGGGACTGGGTCTTTTGAGCTTAAGATTTGAAGTCTTTAGTAAAACAAAACAAATATCTATACACTCACTGGTCACTTTATTAGGTACACCTGTCCAACTGCTTGTTAATAAAAATTTCGCATCAGTCAATCACATGGCAGCAACTCAGTGCATTCATGCATGTAGACATGGTCAAGATGATCTGTGCAGTTTAAACTGAGCATCTGAATGGGGAAAAAAAGTGATTTTTGTGATTTTGAACGTGGCATGGTTGTTAGTGCCAGACGGGCTGGTCTGAGTATTTCAGAAAATGCCAATCTATGGGATTTTCACACACAACCATCTCTAGGCTTTACAGATAATGGTTCAAAAAAGAAAAAATGTTGGACTATAGAAGATTGGAAAACAGAGCACCTTTTGGATGTGGTGGAATGGGAGATTCCCATCTGCAACTGTGTGATGCTACTGTATCATGTCAGAGACCAGAATCTCTGAGAAATATTTCCAGTACCTTGTTGAATCTACAGGTATCTACAGGTATGTCACAAAGGATTAAGGCAGCTCCGAAGGCAAAAGTGGGTCCAAGCAGGTACTAGTAAAGTGTATCTAATAAAGTGACTGGTTAGTCTATATCGTATTGTAAAGTAATATAAAATTTAATCTTGAATATAAATACATTTTTTTCCGAAAAAAAAAGACATCTATAATGGAATGAAGTAATACCAAACACTTTTGTGTTTGATGAAACTACTTATTTAAATGGGGCGTATTATGCTTTTTATAACACTTTAATTCACATGATTTACTAGTGGGTTATTACCTGTCTTATTATTAAAACATTAGCTGTTTATGTGTACTTATGATACACTACTTCCCTAGTCGTACCTATACCTAAAGCCAACTTCTATGAAAGACACTTCCTGATGCTTTGTTAGCATGTGCAGTAAAGGCTCCGCCCTCTTCTGTAAAGGGCCTGAGAACAGCAGCTCATTTGCATGCAGAGAGAGAGAGAAAGAGAGAGAGAGAGAGAAACAGTATGCTTTTGCTTTCACCCAAAAAAAGTTACATTCATAGCACAATATACACTAATAATTTATCTGTAGGATATTTTGAGTTACTTCACAGACTCATTCTGGAGACACCTGCGGCTTATAGTACATCTTAAAAGCACAATATGGCCATGTTAAGACACAAGCACTATCATATGGTTATTAGACATCACCTCTTCTCTGCCCTACTTATCTGTATTCTTTGGTATGGTCTTGACCTTTTCCATATATGTTGATCATCATGTTTTGCAACATTCTTTTATGTTTGAATCTACATGGTTTGGATAACCGCTTCCCTTCCACACTGAAAGTCTTCATATGGGTCAAAAGTTCACATCTATCTGTTATTCAAGATGGAGCACTCGCATCTCTCATACTGTATATACATCCTAATAGTGCCATATACAGTATGAACGGATGCTTGCCATCTCCATAATCAGCATGAGGCCTCACTTCTTATCGCACAGCTATCTTTATGCACTGCTTTAAACCAAATGACCCATAAAAAAAGCCAAAGCTAATGCATTCATCCTCTCAGGATGTTTTTATATAAAGGCACAGTGCCTGTAATGGGGGAAACGGTCCTAATTTCTGCAGGCTATCCTGGCCCACGTCGATGCACACGCTCGTACTTTACTGTGCGCATAAAAAGAGACAAAAAAGCCTGTTCCTTATTTTTAGCTAGCTTTTTATTGGTGCATCCTATGGGGCAGCTCTATCTGAGTATATAGGAATCTCACCAAAACTCTTTGCAGGGGCCATTAAGGAACCCAGGGGGAGGGATTGCATTAGGACCACCATGATGAGCATTGAAGCCCACGGCTCAAACACTACAGCTGCTCCAGTTCCCTCTACGCCGGATCGGGAACATATCATTTCATTTCTGTGTAAAGACTAGAATACAAACATGTCGACGATCAAATAGAGCAGCACTTCGACATAATGGGTCTCGTGCCAGCCGTCTTCATATTGCATCTTGGCAGGTATGACTGCTGGGATTTCTTACCCGAGCTCAATGTATTATCCTCGTTTATGTGTATGTGAGCGTGTTGGACCTATGCTAAGCTGAAATATGGTGGCAGATAAACATCGCTCTCAGTTTGTATGAACCGTGACATGCCAGAGCCCGCATGATGAAGAATCCTCGGAGGACTAATAAAAGAGTAATAGCTAAGGCACGGGCGGTTGGGGTTTGAACACTTCTGCTTTTAATCCCGTGAATAGGGATGCCAAGGGTCTGTCTCTGTGCAATATGAGCGGGAAAGAGAGAGAGAACGATATCTGCTGCGCTCTGCTGTGATCCAAGCCTCATTGTACAACTCAAACATGGTCTAAATCGCTTCTGGAAATGTGATCTGACTTAGTTCCCCCGAGTGACTTTTCCCATCAAAATCGTCTTACTTATGCTAACATGCTTAGCATTGCTTCCTCCAAAATAGCTGCAGAAACAAGGTCTGTGCCAGCCTCTTAACGCGTTTGAGAGGCATGAAGTGACATCCCCATTTTCAAAGTCAGGCCCACTGTGAGTCAACAGTCAAGTCAGACGAGGAGGGGTAAAAATACTCGAGCTAAAGCTACATTAATAAATTGTGAAGTATATGCTAAAATGCATTTGACTCCCAAACATTTATTGGTGTATGATGATTTATGTGACAAGGAAAGATCAACATTCTGAAAATATAGCCCTATATACATTTCTGGAGATCTAGAATAATGTAGCCAGAAGTACGTATGGCTGCATTTCGTCTTTAAAACAAACGTTATGTTTGTATCAATAGGGCTGCATCTGAAACCGCCTACTACTCAGTAGGTACTGCATTTGAATTTAAACGTACTGCTCAGCCGTTAGAAAAGTGTGTTCTATACAGTATGAATGTGAGAAGTATGAATGGAATACGGACGTACTACATCTGCCATTTTGTCATGGTCACGTGACCTACCTGCGCCAGTTGTGTCACTTCACTCCCGTTCATGAATCATCTCACGGGGCATCATGGGATAGCGCAGCGTGCATGGGATGTGCACTTCAGAATCTTGCCTGAAGTAGTAGGTCATCCAGGTACTGATTTTCGAATTCTATGAATTTGGACATACTACTCGGCTTGCATACTGTTTTTAGCGTACTGTATAGTATGGAAGTATGCGGTTTCGGACGCAGCCACTGTTCCTTTTCACGATTACCAGCGGTGGACTTGAGATGCAGAGAGAAGTTAGCCACGACGACGAGGTTTGTGTCTGGAAAAGAACGGTTCTAGAAAGCAGGTAAGACACAAACAGAAGCCAAAAAATAAACAAGTAAATAACAGTGAAAATGTGGTCAAATCTGAAAACGTGGTAAAATGAGGCGAGGGCTTTTCTTTTTTTGAATTGCTTTTTAAAACGGTTGAGTGTAGGGAAGTGGGTGGGCGGGTCAATCGTTTCTTTTGAAAACACTATTGGGTGGATTTATGGAAGGAGGAGGGAGAGTAAGTCAACCGATTAGTCAGTCATTCAGTCAGTCAAACATTCAGTCAAAAAATGCACCTCCTGGGACCTATTTGGTGCTCTTCAGAAATGTATATAGTAGTACATTTTCAGAATGAACCTGGGTTGGCTATTTTAGTATCACTGAGATATCATTTTTAGAACTGAATTTGGTTAAATTGAATGTAATTAAACATATTTTAGAGTAAAAGTTTGGTTAAATTCATATAAAATTTGGTTAGTTTTATTTATTTTATTTTATTTTTTTACATTTATTTATTATTTGCAGCACTAAATGAAAAAAAAAAACATAGAAATATATTAACATATATTGCCATACATAAAATGCATAATAAATCAGCTAATTGTAAAAGAGGTAGAACAAATAAGTATTTCTTGTTTCTTGTTCTTGAGAGCTATTGTGATATCCTTGAATATATGCATATATGTATGTATAAATCATATCCGTAAAGGTCACTATGATAGTTTAAGGTCAGCCTGGTTTTGGGTCGATATGAAACATTGTACTATGCGGTAACTATGGGAAGAAGACATCAGACCTCCTAGAGTGATACAACATATTCTTAGAACCTCAGAACCCCTGGAGATGACATTTATGTATTTTGTATGCACTGTAAAAAAAAGTAAACTGCAGTTTTGTGAAACACCACTTCACTCTGACACAAGCTCTCCTCGACAGCGTTCATTTTCATTATTTTATCAGCACGGTTTTATCTTTTCGTGACGCCGAACTTTGAAAAATGAAAACTCATCAATTAGCAGTGCAGTTGAAATGGCACAATCCATCTACAGAGCAGCTGATGATCCTTTCTAGCGGCTGCTTTGGGATTTTCATCACATCCTTCAGTGACAGCAGAAATTAATTTCAGGGAAAAAATCAGGGTGTATCTCAGGGGTCTTCTCATTGGAGAGCCGGTTGATGCTCCGCTAGAGATCCGTCTAATGTCTAAACTTGTGAAATGATCCATTCACCCCCTGAAGCCAATAGGAAAAATCCGAGAGCCCTTTCTATTCTATCTTTTCTGATATATATTAAGCTCAAATCATTCACAGCTGGAAAGGTTTTAATTTTGTTTTCATGATTAGGGCGTTAGGGCCTCGAGCTAATGCGCAATATCATTTCTATAAAGATTACTCTCTATCCACGCCGCATCCGACAGCTTTTATTCTTCCCTCAGCATCCATTGACTCTTTCACATGGCTTTTCTGTAGATGATTTATCATAAGCCACAATGTCAGCCAAGAGATGGCCTGTGTATCCCAGCATGCTGCTCTTCCTCTGTAGCCCGAGGCGAGACCAGAGAGTGTCAGTGTCCACTGATGGGCTTTGCTGCAGGGAGAAGGAGGAGGGAATAGCAATCTACCACACTGACTGTGTAAATCAGCAGGCCAGGTTTTGATGGACAGCGTGGAACAGAGCAGTAGGTCTGACGGTCCTCTCCCCTGGTAAAAAAAAAGAGACTGTGTTGCCTCAGGACAAGTCCAAAGCTCATTGACCATGCCTTCCAGAAGCACAATCCTCCTCTCCTTCACACCCTGCTGGAGCTCTTTCTGAAAACAGCAAGGCCAGGCGCCGATGCTAATGTCCAGCATCATTGTGAGGGCATCCGGGATGCTGCCAGCCGCTGTAGTTTACTGCATTGTGTGTCAGGCCATGTTTGGTGATGTGTACCGTTGAGTCATGCTGACCTCTGACCTCTGCTGTTCTTCTGCCTGGTCAAGCATAGCTGGATTGCCCCCAGGCTATGGCTTTTTTCCTGGACTTTCCCATGGGCACAGAATTGATATGAGTAGGAAGATGCCACTCTTTGTATATATACATTTCAAGGTTGTTTTTAAACAATGTTGTTAACTGAAATAAAAAACAGTAAATAAAAAACTTAAACTAAATGTTACTAACTGAAATAAAATAACAGTTTGTAAAAACAATAATCGTTTCCAGAATTAATAAGCACTCGTTCTGTTGCAGAAAACTTGATCTGTGGCTATATATACTGTGTGTATACATATACTGTGTGTGTTTATCAAAATATATATATCTATATATATATATATCTATATATATACAGTATATATGAACTGTAGATGATTTTACAGCCAAATGCATTAGTCCAGTGCATAATTATTTACATATACATCTCTTCTTCTTGTTCTTGTTCTTGTTCTTCTTTTATTTCTTAACATGTTTATTGGTCAATATTTGATCTGTGTGTCAAAATGCACAAGTAGTTTTTATGGTAAATCATCTTTGTTGTTATTTATATCGGTTGATTGATGGATTTATACGACATAAATGATTCAGAATCGGAAACCAAAGGATTATGCGCAAACATTTTTGAAAAATTATTTTTTGTCTCTCTCTTTATTGGAGCACATTTTCAATGTGTACTCTCAAAAATAACGGTATGCAAGCTGTCACTGGGGTGGTACCTTTCCAAAGGTACACATTTGTACGTAAAGGATCCATATTATTACCTCAGAGGTACATATTAGTAACTAAAAAGTACAAAAGTGTTCCTCTTAAAATTTTTAGGTACTAATATATACTTTTGAGGCACTAATTTGGACCCTTTAAGTACAAATTTGTACCTTTTGAAAAGGTACCACCCCAGTGACAGCTCATGTACCAAATTACATATCACATTCTTTACGACAACAGATCACATTGTTTGTATAGTCAATTCAATTCAATTCACCTTTATTTCTATAGCGCTTTTTTTACAATGTAGATTGTGTCAAAGCAGCTTCACATTGAAGATTATAGTAAACTGAAACTGTCAGTCCAGTTTATGATAGTATATGATAGTCATTATTTGTTTCTCTGTGGAGAAATGTTTCTCTTGTCCCACATGCAGCTCCATAAACAGAATCTTATAGACATGCACTATATATTAATTTAATATCAATGAAGAGTGATGGATCAAAGAGAATATTCTGTTGAATAGATCTGTAAGTACTCACGCTTGACCTATTGTAAAGTCTGCTTTAATCTTTTTAAATGTTTTTTTCCTAGTGTACAGTATAGATGTACCAGCTCTACAGTTCATTCTGCCCGGTCCGTGACCCTTGCTTGACAAGGCATATTGCGGGACACTCGTTCCCGCTTGATCTAATTAACCGCCCCCTGATATTTTATTCATGTTCACACTGGATTGTCATGGAAGTCCAAACCAATTGTGGCTTATGGGACGGTATTCATTGCTGTCAGTTCAGCCAGCAATAGAACAACAGGCCAGACCCCTGCTGAAGGATATGCACCATCAGCGTATTAATCCTCATACACAGACCAGGCTTCTATGATAGATTTTCCATCGAAACGGATTAAGCTTTCATTTCTTATGTCCAACTATGGACTTGAGTAGGGGGATTGAGAGAGAAATAGAGTGTGGGCGAGAGAGAAAAGAAAAGAAAGCCTTTGTGCACTCACAATTAGTTATCTGTCAATCAGTCCTAGCCTAGCATTACTTTTAGACATATATGCTTTCACTGCCATTCTCCGTGAGGCTTTTATCGCAGCAACTTATACTGGTACTAGACTTTCAACAGACCCTGAGATTTCTTTTCAACTTTCCCATTAATTCAGTCTGCTTTCAGAACGTATGCAGAGCGGGAGAAAACACAGGTCCATATAGATTTTATTCACAGACAACAGCAACAACAAAAACAAACAAACACATGCACAAAAAAAAACTTTGTAAGACTTTTCTCATTCAGGTTTATTTTATTTTATTTTATTTTATTTTATTTTATTTTATTTAGCTGCAACATGTTTAATTATAATAATGACAGTAATAACAGTGTGTTTATTAATTACCCTGTTAATGCACTGATTTACTGTTTTGTTGTTGTTTTTTTAAAGCAGATTATTTAGCTTTATTTGTTATAATTGCAATTCATAAAAATGTATGTAAAGACACTTGATTTGTACACAAGGGCTGCAACATCCAAAAAAAAAGAAAGAAAGAAAGAAAGAAAGAAAGAAAGAAAGAAAGAAAGAAAGAAAGAAAGAAAGAAAGAAAGAAAGAAAGAAAGAAAGAAGAAAAAACAGAAAATAAATAAAATGCTGATTTATACTGGTACTAGCCACTCAGCAAACTCTGAGCTTTCTTTTTTTTTTACTTTCCCATTGATTGAGTCTGCTTTTTTAAAAGTGAAAAAGACAACATAGATGCATAGATTTTATTCACAGGCAAAAAATATATTTGCTAAATTAAATTTTTATTTAATTTAATTTAATTTAATTTAATTTTATTTTATTTATTTTTATTTTATTTTATTTTATTTTATTAGTTTATTTTAATTGTACTCAATTACAATATAACAGTGTGTTTATTAAAGTATGTTTTGAGAACTGGTTGATGCATAGCTGTACTGTGTTGTTGTTGTTTCTTTTAAATGCAGATTATTTGGTTTTATTTGTTATAATTGCAATTTACACAATAGGATGTGATTATTGATTTGCCCATAATGACGTTTGTGATCAGACATACAAAACACACAATAGATACATAACAAAAAAATAAAATAAAATGAATAAAATACTGATTTAGACTGGTACTAGCCACTCAGCAAACTCAGAGCTTTTTTCTTTTTCTTTTTATATTACTTTCCCATTGATTGAGTCTGCTTTTCAAAGAGAAAAGACAATACTGTTTACAGATGTTATTAACAGAAAAAAAGATTTAAGACTTCTTTTAAGACATATTTGCAAAAAATGTTTTATTTTTATTCATTCATTCAGTTTTCTTTGGCCTAGTCCCTTATTTATCAGGAGTCACCACAGTGAAATAAACCGCCAATGATTCTGGCATATGTTTTACACAGCAGATGCCCTTCCAGACGGAACCCAGTACTGGGAAACACCCATACAGACTCACACTTATACACTATGGACAACTTAGCTTAACCAATTCACTTATAGTGAATGTCTTTGGACTGTGGGGGAAAACGGAGCACCCGGAGGAAACCCATGTGAACACGAGGAAAACATGCAAACTCAAACAGAAATGTCAACAGGACTCGAATCAGTGACCTACTTGCCGTGAGGCGACAGTGCTAACCACTAACCGTCTGTTGTTTTATTTTATATTTTATTTTGGTTGATGCTCTGTGGTTTTTGTTTTTATGTATTTCTTTTTGTTTGAAGAGGAGATTATTTTGTTTTATTTATTAAAATGCAACTTATACTCCTAGCCACTCAGCAGTCCCTGAGCTTTCTTTTCAACTTTCTCATTCATTGAGTCTGCCTCTGTTACTTATGCAGAGAGAGGAAGACAACACAGATCCAAATAGATTTTATTCACAGACAACAACAAAAACCCCGGTTTCTAAGACCTCCCAGTTTGGAGAAATATTTGCTAAATCTATAGTGACAGGCGTGACATTGACGAGAATGGCAGGTTGTCAGGCTTTGGCAGATATTTTACTTGTTTGCTTTTCAAGGCGACGAGAGCCGTAACTCTACATATTAAAAGCTGATTTCTTATTTGCGGTGAAATCCTGTACCCTGTGTTATTGGTTTTCGGTGCTGGGCAGCTGCGGCGGTAGGAACTGAAGGTAAAGCTTTTTCGCAAAGAGAGAGAAAGACATGAGAGCAGGAAGTGGATTGAGCTAAAGTCGATGCTCTGGCATCCTCAGACAAAGCCTCAGCTCTTCGCAAACTTCTGGCCCTCCAGACAGAGAGAGATTAGAGGGAAATCTTTATTGCCCTCCTGAGAGGACTCGCCAGTTTTGTTACACTGAATTAGATTCGCAAATTTAATAGACAGTAACTAAGTCTTGTTTGAGCTTTTGTTTTACGTAAGGGATTGTATACTGCTTTTACAGTTTGGAAAAACAGTTAGAGGAAAAATATTACTCCTATGAATTATTTTGGTATAATACTGTTTCAATGATCCACTTTCAATGAAGATTCTCAGTTTTGTCCATTTAAATCCAAAGATTATGCTATCATTGTTATGGCAACTTTACATTACCAAGACAACAAAACCTGTCAGTGTCTTTGTCATCAAAATTTGACATTACCAGAACAACATAACCTGTCATGAACATGATTCTGATGAGGACATTAGAGTCATGAATATTTGTCTCTTTTTTTTCAGTGGAACGAAAATGATTTTGTCGGTAAATGTCATAGTAAAAATATTTTGTCAAACAACTTTATAACAGTGTCATTCATATTTGATGACTTTTTAATGGCAAATTTGGTCGTCTTAGTAATGTCAAATTGACATAAGAAGAACTTCTCAAGCGATCTCATCTGCATTTAAAATGACATCATTGAGGTTGACACTTAATGACACGTAGTTGTCATAAGTATGCATACAATCTCATTCATATTCCTCAACATGTCATGATAATAAAGGTTTTGTGAAGTCTTATGAACAACCTCTTCAAGCAAGGTGTTACAAATATATTTTATTTTATTTTATTTTATTTATTTCTTTGACATTTTTATTTTATTTTATTTATTTCTTTGACATTTTTATTTTATTTTATTTATTTATTTATCATTTTTATTTTATTTTATTTTAAATAATATTACAAAATAAGAACAATATATATGTGAACAATCTGAAACAAATAAAAAAATACATTTCAGTAATTTATTTTTGTTTAATACTACTGATTAAATTTAGACTATGCAACTTTTGCTATATGCCATATAAACAGTATGTAGATAACTAGTCTCAAGTGCAGTGTGGCACAAGAAATATCACACAAGTCATTCATGGATGTATCAAAGTATGCAGGCTATCCAACATTATTTTAATTAGTTGAACACAATTGATTAATTTAAGTCATTTGCAAATAAATTGGTTGGCATACTAAAATATATTTTACTTTGTCTCAAAAATATAGGAGAATAAATTGTAAGCAGTATATAGTACAGAATATACACTGTTAAAAAAAAAAGATCTTTCCCTAAAAGTGTTTTAGTTGAATCAAACAAACTTTTCTAGTCATCTTAACTAACATCAGTCAAACAGAAAAAAGCTAAGTCAAACTTTGTATAACAACAAGTATTTAGCTGAAACCTCATTAACTGATTAAATTTAGTTACATAAAAAGTCACATGATAAACATTTGTTGTAATGACTTTTTCTCATATCATTTTTAGTGTAACAGGCATATAGTATTTCTGACAGAACATGCTTCTTCTGTTTTATTTCTTAAATAGGGTATATACACAGCTAGTGTTTCTTCCCGTACTGATAAACTTCCGGTGAACGATTAATGTGACTTTAAAAAAAATGTTATATGGTTCCTTTTACAGCATCGATGTTGTATTTAATAAAAATATAATCTGTTAAATAGACTTCAGCGTTCATTTAGTTGTTAAAGCATAACACGAGATGAAAAGCCGTTTACATGCACGCGCCGGTCAGGATTAGCAGGCTAATGCAGAAACTCCATTGAATATACTGAGCTAAAATAAATGTATATATTTTAGAATCATGGCACAGAAAAAAAACTAAAAACATTATTTAATGCAGTGCTTCTTGCACATTCTGAGACCCACTTTATATTGCATATCAATCAGGCAGTGAAGATATATTTGTATGTCTGTTTGTTACTTTATTTATGACTTTATTATTATTTATTGCCCACTTTAAAAGGCACACCAAATAAATCTCAGTATTAATGATTTAAGCCATTACGCTGGTGCAGGTGTCTCAAGTTTAACGCCTGGTGCATTATTTCATATGAGATCATTGTCTTTGTTTGATGTTCCAAAGCGTCTTAGCCAGTTTATCCCAGCACTGCAGAAAGCAAACAAAAGCAGCCTTCATCGAGCTGCACTCTTGACCTCTGAAATGACACTCTGTAATGTGTCAGGATGCGTCTAGGCAATTGTAGCACATAAAATGATTTGGCGCTGGTGGGATCGGTGGCGGTAGGGGGGGGGCGAAGGGGGAGTGCAACTGCTTCAGGATTTATCTGGGTGTTGTGAAGCGCCAATAAAAACAGTTGCCCCCTTTTATTTTGCAGTTAGTATGTGTCACAGAAACCGCTGTGCAAATATTGGCTGTCCCTTGCACCTGCTGCCACAACCAGCTCCTCCTCCTCCTCCTCCTCCTCTCATTGAAAGTCTCTTCGTTTTTCACTTTACAAAAGAAAAGCGGCCACACAATGGGTGCGCATTCCAGCATTGCCCTGGCTGTCTCTACCGCCCATGCCGTGGGTAAACACAGGAGGGGTTTACAGGCCACAGGGTCTGCCCTTGTTTACATGAGAGCCTATGTTGCAAAAGCAGCATGGGATTATTGGACTATCTAGACAGCACTCGGGCCACAGCAACCGTATAAACCCTCACCCCAGGGTCGGCTCTTCCCCCTCATTTGCATTTTTCGAGTTCCCCAGCCGCACCGGAGAACACCGTGAATGGGATTAAGTCAAGCGTCCCTCTTTTCTGTGTCTCGTCCGCACTCTCGCATTAATTCTTGCGCTCGTTTGTCCCTCTTCACCAACTTCAAATCCGGTTAATTCTTGCTTTCCCATCCATATCAGTTTGCCTCGCAGCATCAGCTGTTTTCTTAGAGGTTTAAGGTAGCTGAAAAGGCAAAATACAAAACAAAGTGCGGAGACACCGGAGAAGGATTAAGAACTTTCTTCTTCTTTTTTTTCCCCCCAGAAACTTTCCAAAGTGTCAGTGTTAAATGTTTGACGTTCAGAAAGTTATTTTATAATAAAAAATAATAATTTGGTTGAATTCAAGTAAAGTAATTCAAATTAAATTAAATTAAATGGTGGCTCGGTGGTTAGCATTGTCACCTCAACGCTAGAAGGTCACTGGTTTGAGTCCCAGCTGGGTCAGTTGGCATTTCTGTGCGGAGTTTGCATGTTCTCTCCACGTTGGCGTGGGTTAACTCCGGGTGCTCCGGTTTCACCCACATGCGCTATAGGTGAATTGAATAAACTAAATTGGCCAAAGTGTATGTGTGTGAATGTGAGAGTGTATGGGTGTTTCCCACTACTGGGTTGCAGCTGGAAGGGCATCCGCTGTGTAAAACATATGCTGGATAAGTTGGCAGTTCATTCTGCTGTGGCGACCCCTGATGAATAAAGGGACCAAGCTGAAGGAAAATTTAATTTAATTTAATTCAATTCAATTCAATTCAATTCAATTCAATTCAATTCAATTCAATTCAATTCAATTCATTTTAATTTAATTTAATTTAATTTAATTTAATTTAATTTAATTTAAACACATATTACACAGTCTCATGTTGTTTCAAAGACTTACAGATATACAAACCAGTCTTCTAACTTATACATTACTCAAATATTGTGGATATCCATTATATTTCTCATTTTAAGTATAGATATAGTTCTCTTGCATGGTATTATTGATTGAGAGGTTTCTCCGTAATTCTGAAGCAGGTATAGCAGATAAATATAGTTGATACTTTCATGCTCATTCTGTATTGAGAAAATTCATGACAGGTTGGTGGAATTGTTTTAAAAAATGAAATAAAAAATGAATTAGCACAAATCAATAAATTATGAATAATTTACTTCCTTTGTGTGAATAATTTAGAACTGTGGAATCCATAAAAATATCTAATTACAAGGACAGTTTTTAAAGGCATTATATAATTTAGACACATAACTAATGACACATCCTGCCTAACATCACATTTTATTTTTCACATAATAATGTTGTATGGTTTTAATACAGCATGAAGTAAATGGCTTAGTTTTGTGTGAAACATTCCATACTACCAAATGCCAGACATATTTAAACTACGAACTAGAGGTCAAATTATTCAGTTTATATTCAGGGTTTGCAAATGTGTTTTTTCCTGTTCTATAAATTTCAATAAATGTGCATTGCTGCAGAGTCTCAGGGGTCTGCTTTTGCCTGAAATTGTTCTTGACCTCAGAATGTTCTCCCCTGACCTGTGCTGACAGGAACAGATGAGTGTTTGATGAAGAAGCCCACCTTATCAAAGCCTAACAGCATGCCTTTGTGGGAAACATACCACAACGTTAAAAAATGTTGACATTACGCTTTGCAGCGGGAAGAGAGATGAATTAACAAGACAGGAGTAACCTGAAATGTGTTAATCTATCCGACACTGTGTGTCACACCGAGGAAAGTAGCTTGCGGAAAGTTTGTGAAGGAAGAGGAATGAGTGTTACTCATGTTCTGCTTTGACTTTTTTTTCTGTACTCTTGAATCATTTTAAATATAAAAATAATAAAGATAAATACATTAATGATAATTGATATTTATACATTTTTCAATTTAATAATATT
>CAIGQQ010038942.1:15751641-15762330 GCA_903798035.1 Danio albolineatus
TATATATATATATATATATATATATATATATATATATATATATATATGAATACAGTTGAAGTCAGAATTATTAGCCCCGTTGTTTATTTTTTTCTCCAATTTCTGTTTAATGGAGAGAAGATTTCTTCAACACATTTCTAAACATAATAATTTTACTAACTCATTTCAAATAACTAATTTATGTTGTCTTTGCCATGACGACAGTAAATAATATTTTACAAGATATTTTTCAAGACACTTCTATACAGCTTTTAAATAAGTGACTTTTAAAGGCTTAGCTAGGTTACTTAGGTTAACTATGCAGGTTAGGGTAATTAGGTTAGTTATTGTGTAACGATGGTTTGTTCTGTAGACTATTGAAACAAAAAAATAGCTTACAGGGGCTGATAATTTTGACCTTAAAATGATTTTAAAAAAATTAAAACTGCTTTTATTCTAGCTGAAATAAAACAAACAAAACTTTCTCCTGGAGAAAAAAATATTATCAGACACACTGTGAAAATGTCCTTGCTCTGTTAATTTGGGAACTATTTAAAAAAGGAAAAAAAAATCTAATAATTCTGACTTCAACTGTATACTGCATATATTATTTCTCCCTATGGAGGCAGATCATACATAATTGGTTGTTAGAGAAGAGGGCTTTCTCAAAACTTTGCTTACACAAATGCTTTATGTGCATTGGACATTTCTGTTTACCATCATTTTTGTTTGTTCTTTTGGAGAATTTGCTATTGCAGGTCAGGGTTTATCTTTTAGGATTTTTGTGATGAAAGGACCCAGGTTTTTTCTCAGGCCAGCAGTTTCCCTGACCACCCTGAGCATCTGCGGGGTCGACCCATGCAGTGTGAGTGCGAGCCAGTGGACGGCTTTCAAAAACAACATACTGCATTCCTAGAGCTGCAATCCCTGGCTCTTCCTTACACTGAAATGTTTTCATAGTGGGTCTGTTCCTCTAGCCCTCATCTTCCACTTCCCCTCCCCAGATATATAATTAAATTGTAATATAAAAACAAGTGGGTGACATGGTGGCGCAGTCACAGCAAGAAGGTCGCTGGTTCGAGCTTCGGCTGGGTCAGTTGGCATTTCTCTGTGGAGTTTGCATGTTCTCCCCGTGTACGCGTGGGTTTCCTATGGGTGCTCCGGTTTCCCCACAGGTCCAAAGACATGTGGTATTGGTGAATTGGGTGAGCTAAAAGTGTCCAGTGATGGGTTGCATTTGGAAGGGCATCCACTGCGCAAAACATATGCTGGATGAGTTGGCAGTTCATTCCACTGTGGCGACCCCAGATTAATTACAAGTTTAACCTAAATTATAATGACATTCATTTTAAAAAAAAAGTTAAATAAACAAAAACAAACAAACAAAGAACAAATCCTCTAAAAGTATTCAAAATTGAACAAGATAAAAAATGTAATTATAGCTATATAAAGCTGAATGAGTATAAATAAATTCAATTGATCTTTATTTCTATAGCGCTTTTACAATGTAGATTGTGTTAAAGCAGCTTAACACATAAGTTCTAGTAAATTTAAAATGTGTCAGTCCAGTTTTGAGAGTTTACATTCAGTTTTGTTCAGGTCAGTGGGGTTAAGTATAATTCTATAGACCAGGGGTGACCAACCCTGCTCCTGGAGATCAACCTTTCTGCAGATTTTAGTTTCAAACCATATCAAACACACCTGCCTGTAATTATCTAGTGCTGTGAAGGTCCTAATTAATTGGTTCAGGTGTGTTTTATCAGGGTAGGAGCTGAACTCAGCAGGAAGGTCGATCTCCAGGAGCAGGGTTGAGCACCCCTGCTATAGACAATATACTACTGAATTAAACTACTAAAAATGTACAAAATACATCTAATAACTATATAAACTGTAAATTGAGGCGAATGAGTGGTCAACAATCTAAACGAGCCAATCAGGGAGCAAATGTTACACTAAAGTTCAACCTTTTAAATTTCAAACTCGGAATCAGCAGTGTCTCCAAAACTCTCAGTTTTTGAGAGTCAAAACCTCCAGAGTTGTGTTAATGCATGCCTAATCAAGTAGCGTTTTAAGAGGAAGCACACTAATGTACATGAAGCCTCGTTGATGTCAAATAAGTACATAGGTTGTGTTTGAATGCAATTCAATACCAGTGTCTGTCTGTGCTGTAGTGTTTTTAATCAGTCTGGGTCTGCTTTAGCATGTCACCTGTTCATGCCAGACGTGAGCTGAATGTGGAACAGAGAACTATAAAAACTGTTATGAAACCACGCACACGCATTCAGCGCCTGTCAGGAATTGTTTACTGTTGACAAGAGGATCTATAGGTCTATGAAGAGCGGCAATGCATGAATTTCAGCTGCCTTTTGTGGGATTGTGGAGACTTACAATTACACTGTTCATACCTGCTGTGGATTTGATTCTGAAAGATAATACGGTCTCGCACTAACAAGCAGAACGCACCGGCTGCCTTATTTTATTTTAATATATATATATTTTTATTGTTATCCCACAGGCAGACTTTGACATTTGCACGCACAACACGCAAAGTATTTCCTACCACCTTTTCACACAATCGGATCAACTTATTGGTTAACCTTCAAGATGGAAAGAATAATACCCAGCCACTTGTTGAATAAAAAAAAATGTGTTTAAGGTAGAGGGAGAATCTGTTCTCAACAGGTTCATATTTCCTTCAGTTATGACCCAGCAGATCATAGAGTGTCTCCCCAACCACAACTACTAATACAGAATAGCAGCTGGTCTCAAGGCCACAGATCTCCATCCGAGAAGGCAAACATGACCACACAACCTCAATACCCAGCGCCAGACCACAGGGGGTCATCAGAGGTCATGTGCCCAGCAGTGGTCCTCAGGTTCTGTATTACTTGCCAGATCACAGCTGCGAGATACAGGGGGTTAGGCATGTAATAATAAACATGCATATCAATGTGGTAAAATGTTTTCACGGGTTCTATGATATTTAGCAGCACAATTGCTTTCAACATCTGTTTTAATCAGGAATGTATCTTCAAATTAGCACAAATTTAGAATGAGGTAAATGTGATATTTATAAGTGTGTTATTTTAAATGTGATGCATTTGATAAACACTTTGGCCTGAAAAAAATTAATGCTGGGGTAAAAAACAAAAAACAAAAAAAGTTTGTAAGTTCACCAGTACCCAATGTGTTATGCTTAGTAAAGTTTTATTAAGTAATCCAGACGAGCACATGACTTGATTGATTGTGACTTGTCTACCATGCGTAATCAGCAATAACCCAAACAGATCGATTCAAGCCTACAATAAATAGACTGATTTCATCCTAAAGTATTATCTACATTTTGGAATCCCCCTTCCACCCCATCTCCTCCTTTTTCTCTTTTACCAGGGGGAGCTCTCAAGATCTAGGACCCCAATTATTTGCTAATATTCTTAAAGGTATAATAAATAATCTGACAGGTGTTTTGAGCATGAAACTTTACAGACACATTCTGAAGACACAAAAGACTTAAATCTTGAGAAAAGGGTAAAATAGGTGCCCCTTAATATAACATAATATAACATTCATTCATTCATTCATTTTCTTTTCGGCTTAGTCCCTTTATTAATCCGGGGTCGCCACAGCGGAATGAACCGCCAACTTATCCAGCATTTGTTTTACGCAGCGGATGCCCTTCCAGCCACAACCCATCTCTGGGAAACACATCCATACATTCTCATTCACACACATACACTACGGACAATTTAGCTTACCCAATTCACCCACGCAACCACGGGGAGAACATGCAAACTCCACACAGAAATGCCAACTGGCCCAGCCGGGGATCGAACCAGCGACCTTCTTGCTGTGAGGCGAACGTGCTAACCACTCGGCCACCGTGGCGCCCCATAATATAACATGATACATCCAAAACATTAAAGACTATATGTAATCTGCTTCAGCACTACAATGTTGCACATATAGTGTTCATTGTAATTTCATGATATGGATTTGTTGGTCAGAGTTCACCAAATTATAACTTTACCATTCAGTGAAATTTGCATGGGCTGACATGTCTCCCACATTTGCTTGAATGTGAAGAGTGTAAAGTGTAGAGCTTCTGCCTTTTTTAAAATAATAAACCTATATGCTTTCCAAATACACTTGGAAAGGTCAGTGAGAGTTCATGCAGTAAAACAGTACTACGAGATGGACTATTGTTGTGTTAGGTAATAGATTCTTTCTAGACACTCGAAATGGGCAATTTGTTGGCCACATGCCTCAGGGATGTACTTTCAGTCCAGAATGAAAGTTAGTTTAGTGGTTTAAATGTAATTGGTCAAACCAGCCCTTAAACCAACCATCTTTTCTCATAGCTCATTGGATGAATGTCTGAATCCAAAGGGCATGGTGGTAAAGCCCTGTGCGGCCAGTTAACAGCCCAGAGGAAAGACTCTTCCCACACTCTTTGCGCTTTTAAGCTGTCTAGCCAGAAATTAAAGACACGGTTGAGTCTCGGCACTGTAAGACCACAGCTTAGAACTACAAACCGTTCACTGAGACACATGATGCATTCGCTTCACTCATTAATTCAGTGTTTTTCTTTGTTAAATCCAGGTGATACGGATTCATACAAATGACCTTGCGATAAGACGTAATGTCAGTACTACCCATCGTCTTTCATAGATGCCTGTTTTCATTTCACACAAATGTGATCGTGCACATTTAATAGGAGAGATAACCTATTATCGGCTTGGCTCTCCGCTATAAGAGAGAGCGGTTAGTGCTGCTCTGTCAGATTATCGTATGAATGAATGCGTGCGAAGTGAGCTCCATACCAATGAAAGAAGCCATGCTTGAGCAAGTTCCACTTTCGATAATTAAGTGGAGGTTAGAGCATTGCTTTGTCATTTGGCCCTAAATCCAATTGGATGCTTCATGACAGCATTTTTGCTTGCAGAGTGCATTTCCCACAACCACAGAGGTTTTGTGTAAACAAGTTTTTCTGACACGAGGAGGAGGAACAGGGCTTGGCTAACCTCCTGAGTTCTTAGTCCAAGTCCAGCTGTTAGTTTCTCAGTCTCTGTGTCTCTCTCTCGCTCGTAATGAAACAGTTAGAGAGACAGTTGTTATTGGGTCAGGCTGTGACCTTTCTAGCCTCTTCTCCACTTAGTCTCCACAGGCTACCGGGAGAACCCAGGGTGCGATTCGGGAGTGTATTAGCGACCCCTGCACCTGGTCATGCTTTGAAAGTCTCTCAGGCATATCACATCGTCCTCTGAGGGAATCAAGCCCTACCTGCCAACCCATCGCAATTATCATTAGCGCTAACTTCCCCCTTTTCCCTTGTTATCGTTAAAGATGATGATAATTGCATGGATGGGAGAGCGCAGCCATCTCCCCCAGCTGTTTTTTTTTTCCTATGCTATTCACCTTGAGGCGAGACAGCTTCGCCTGCACCGTGAAGGTCAAGACTGAGGGAAAAAAGGGGTAAGTCATTATAGGGAAGCTGCTGCCTAATAACCTGACATCAGAAAGAGGCTGAATTACACTCATTCAGACAGCGTCCCTTGTATTTATGGCCCACAGAGCATTTTGACATCAACAAACTCTCTGGTGCTTGAGTAAAGAGCAGGTCGAATCACCTTGCTAATAAAAACGAATAGCTCTGGATGCTAATTTTACAAAGCACATCATCAAAACGCACTCAGCTGTTCTTGTGCAAAATCTCCACCCTAAATTTGAAAACACTCGCTGCCAGATTCTTCGTTATGCTGCACTCAGATTCAATTTGTGTGCGTTTTTTGCCTTATCGATTGCCCTTATACGATCAATGCAGGTTCAGTTGGTTGAAAGAAAAAGAAACCGTTTCAGGTTTGTCCCTGAAGGATTTCTTTTTTTTTTTTTGGGGGGAGTGTATGAGCATGCATTCAAGAAGCTAGATGGTGGGAATGGTGCAGTGGGCTTATATCCAGGCAATAAATTGTTTGGGGGGTTGAGAAAGAAACCACTTTTTTGCCTTAGTCACTGGCAGAAATAGATGTAATTCTCCAGTATAATGGTGTTTTCAAACCGCAATTGTGTGTTTGGGATGCCTTGTAGATCTGACTGAGGATGTGGAACTTTTGTCATCATTTACTCACCCTGAAATCTTTTCAAAACTTTCATGACTGAAAGATTGTGTTTTGATTAGTCGGTGGGATTCAGTTTTTGGAGCCTATATACTGACTTTTACTGGGTGACCAAAAATAGTTTGTATTTGTTGCTAATGGTTTCAACAGAATTTCTACTTCTGGCTTCACTGCAAAAAAAAAAAAAAAAAAAAAAAACATAATATAATAAATAAATGAATGATTTAAGAAGATACAGACTATAGAACTAAGGCAAATTATATGCCAGTGCAGTAAGATAATTATACTTTAAATAAGAAAACTTACCTACGCTTTAGTAAGAAATAATGTCTAAAAATAAGTGTTATAACACTTATCCCAATCAGTGTTTTTAGTATAATTATCTCCAAACTAGCTTGTTAATTGCTTTTTAAACAGTTTGTTTTTCTTATGTTGTGTGAAAAGGTCTTAAAAGTAGTTATTAAACAAGAGAATTCCTTTTTTTAATTTAAGAATAGTCATTGTACAGTATATTCTGCCTCAAAATAAGTCAAAGCATTTAAACTAAAAACAAGATTATTGCCTGAATTAAATCATGATCACACTTTTAAAAGTTTTTAATTAAAACTTGACAGTAGTTAAACGAAACTATTACTCGTTGCTTCTCAAAGTATAATGAAGCATATTGCAACAAAACATAATGGAATGTATTTTGTCTCTAAAGAACAAGTGAGCATGTTTTAATGGGCAAACTATAAACAAGTTCATTCATTCTTTTTCGGCTTAGTCCCTTTATTAATCTGGGGTCGCCACAGCGGAATGAACCGCCAACTTATCCAGCATATGTTTTACACAGCGGATGCCCTTCCAGCTGCAACCTTACACAAGTGTTATTATGAAGCCTTTTTATTAGGCAAACTTGTTTTATTTTTCCTTCAGCTTAGTCCCTTATTTATCAGCGGTCACCACAGTGGAATTAACCACCAACTATTCCAGCATACTGTATGTTTTACGCAGTGGATACCCTTCCAGCCATAACCCAGTACTGGGAAACACCCATTCACTCTCGCGTTCAGACACACTCATACACTACGGCCAATTTAGTTAATCCATTTCACCTATATTGCATGTCTTTGGACTATAAAACCTACATGAACACGGGGAGAACATGCAAACTCCACACACAAATGCTAACAGGCCCAGCCTGGACTCGAACCAGCGACCTTATTGCAAATTTAAAACAAGTTATTACAGCTAAAATAAAGTCTTAAAAATAAGAAGCTGGTCTTAAATTATGTCTCTGATTGTAATTAAGCTAAACAACCATATCTTGAACAACCATAATAACCATAATAGTCTGATCTTTCATAGTATTTTATTATGTTAGCCAGCACTCAATTTTGGGGATTTACACCTATCTAAGTTTAAATAGTAACAGTTCTTGACTCCAGTAAGCTACAAACACAAACTAGGTATCATTGAAAAGAAGTTACATGCTCAAAAATATAAAAAGTTATACATTATGAAGTTATGAGAAAAAAATAGATATATTGTGTTCAATATTTGTTTTTCTATATGCAAACATAGGAAAACATTAATATAATGTCCTAGAAAAAAATATGACTTTAAAGCCAAGTGTCTCATGAATTTATATTCTAAATTTGATGAAGATAGCATGCAAAATAAGATGTCTGTAAAAAGTTTTCTAAGGCTATATCGGTGTCCTTCTTTACCCTTCCCATTTTCTTAAAACTGACATTCCCAAGCTAAAACATTAGCAGTTGCTGATAAATTTGGTCCACATTCACAGTTCTTGTGATGAGCGATGGGCTCTTTGGGAAGTAGATGCTCTTTATTATTCATCGTCTAGAGTTTATAATGCTCAAAATGAAAAAAGTTATAGATGCTTAAGTAGTGTAAATAAATTGCACCGCACTAAACATTTTATTATTTCATAAACAAACATGTGACATTAGTCCTGGACCAACACAGAAAAGCAATATGTCAAAAGCTACACATCTCTTGAGTATATGATTTTAATTTGATGCCAATATCATGCAAAATGAAATTTCTGGAATTATTTTTCTGAGACAAAGTCTTGTGATTTTCTCCCGCTTCTTTTTTTTAGGCTAGAATTAAGATTGTAACTCATGACTACATAAGGCGTTCCTGCAGTGTTAACTTTCCTGTTCAAAAAATATGTTTTGTTTTGTTTCTTTCACCCAGACTTTATGTAATTCCTGAAAGAGTCTGCCTCGTATTGATTGGCATTGTTCAAGTTTGGACAGTCAGTTTTGCGGAGGTAGATGAGTCAGATTATTCCAGACAGATTGCGCATTCCGACAACGCACTTTCCCGGTGGACAGTCAGACTCCTCGTTGTCTGATGCGTTGCCGGCACATTGAACACGTTTTAAGAGGAACCTGTCATCAGTGTTTTCAGTCGTCTGCTCACCATCGCTAACTTTATATCTCTGCGGCTGCTCTTGGGTGAATCATTTCAGTCCGGAAGCGAACATGTGGTAGTGTTTAGCTTGCTAATGCTCAAGGCTTTTGCTGCCTGGGGGGAGATATCACATGGACGGCTCCCAGCAGATGCATTCAAGTCCAGTAAACAATCTCTACGCCCAAACTTTCGAAATGAGGAGCTCCCATGGGCAGCCCTCTGTCCAAAAATCACAGAAAGGGCTTGTGTGAACTTGAGTTTTTTTTATTGCTTTTCTTATTGTAAGTTCTATTATTGATATTGCGTTTCACCTCCCGTTGCCGCCAAGAGCTGTTTTCTCTCATCTCCACGTATAACAATGTCTGCGGACTGAACACACATGCATGTGATTACGTTGGCAGGAGCAATCGTGTTCGGCTAATGTTTTGCTAACATTTCGAAACCGGCATCCCTCTGAATAAGTCTGGACTTTTGTGTTTTCCTTCTAATGGATCACATTACTGAAGCATCACTCTGAAATACTGCTGTTTTTACTGCGCTGAAAACGCCCCGGACATAATCAGTCCTTCACGGTCAGTTTATAACAAAAACCACCTGGCTCCTTCTTCTTCTTCATCGATAGCTGGCCTGCTTGTTCGTTTATTTATTGCGTTTACGCTGTATTCATTCGTGTTATTTATGTCCTGCATGCACTCAACATGTCTTGAATCAACTTTAATTTCTTTGTGTAAATGTGGTTATCCATAAAATCTTAACGAGCCATCTGTATTGGTTTCTCTATGCGCACTTCTGTACTTGTAATTCTGCAAGGCCTAGTTTGGAGGTTTCATCCACATTCAAATAAATCTCCCCAGCATTTCATTATGGTGTTTTAGAGAACCGCTTAATGTAGAATTTTGTTTCTTGCTGTTATTCATTTGCAGAGATGATTGCATTTGTATCCTTCATTAGCTAATAAGAGTTCAATTAAAAAAAATATGAAACTATGTAATCATTTCCTCAGCATCAATCAAACTATATAACGGACCAAAAGAAAAGAAAATCACTTATTAAATATAATGGCGTTTTTGCTTTTTGATTATCTTTAATACCTTTCTGAAAGGCTCATAAATACGCCCAAGAATGAATTTTTGTCTCTAATGAAATTTCAGCTAATCGAGAAACAGTTTTAGCCACTTGGAGGGGTGGTGAACACGTCCTGTTTTGAGAAATGTTTGCTTGTCTCAGTACACTAAGCGTATTCTAGTGGGTAGATCAAGAGGCTTAGCTCACTTGGCTGTTAGGTTTCATTCTTTTTTTTTTCTGCTGTACTCGCATACTGCAAAAAAGCTTTTCTTACTTGGAGTTTTTGTCTTGTTTCTAGTCCATTCATTTATTCATTCATTTTCTTTTCGGCTTAGTTCGTTTATTAATCTGGGGTCGCCACAGCGGAATGAACCGCCAACTTGTCCAGCATATGTTTTACACAGTGGATGCCCTTCCAGCTGCAACCCATCTTTGGGAAACATCCATACACACTCATTCACACACATACAATGCGGACAATTCACCTATACCACATGTCTTTGGACCTGTGGAGGAAACGGAAGCACCCGGAGGAAACCCACGCGAACATTCTTATTCACACACATACACTATGGACACTTTTAACTTACTCAATTCACCTGTACTGTACACCTGGACTTACAGGGGAAACCGGAGCACCTGGAGGAAACCCACGCGATTGGAGGGAGAATATGCTAACTCCACACAGAAATGCCAACTGACCAGCAACCTTCTTGCTGTGAGGCATCAGCGCTACCCGCTGCGCCACTGCTTCACCCCTGTTTCTAGTCCAAATAGCTATAAATTCTTAAATCAAGAAACATTTTCTAGACAAGTAAAACATATTGTTTCATTTTCATAAATAATAAACGAGTTTTTCATTAAAACAAGCTAAATAATCTGCCAGTGGGTAAGTAAAATAATATTCACTTTTCTGTTTGAAATAAGTTTATTGCACTAATCACATTCAGATTATGTCTGTTATTTTAAGGAAAAATGCACTTAATTTATATATATATTCGCCTCACATATATTATATATATTCGTTCGCCTCACAGCAAGAAGGTCGCTGGTTCGATCCCCGGCTGGGCCAGTTGGCATTTCTGTGTGGAGTTTGCATGTTCTCCCC
>CAIGQQ010038942.1:15820863-15844692 GCA_903798035.1 Danio albolineatus
ATGAACAAATAACTAAAGCAGTTTATTTCAACAGTTTCACACTGTATTCTAACAATATGCGAAGCGACAAGATTCCAGCAACAAGCAATTTGTCTGTCTGCACTAAACGCGACGCGAGATGACACATTTGAATACCAGCCACTGCTCTCCCAACAAAATGGTAATCTAGTTAATACATATAAAACCTCTTTAACATTATTAACAGTCTACTGAGTTACTGATGGTGTTGGTCACAATTCTGACTTCCATTTTCAAGCAGTCTGCTAGTTATTTTATTTTCAAGATTTAAGGTAAACTGTCTGCTACTGTTTTCAGTAGTAAAGTATGACAATAAATGTCACATAAATCGTATAGACCCATATCAGTAGCCATTAACACTGAATAAAGTACATAATATGTATATGAGGTGATCTTTGTCATAGGATACTGTTGTTCTGCCTTGATCTCGCAGAAATAGAAATCATTATTAAAATAGAAATTCCGTGCATCGCTGCTGCAGATGATTGGGAGAAAAATTCATTTTAACCTGGAAAACACACCTTTTATCACGTGTTGTTAGGATACAGTGTCTTTAAAGGGCCAGTGATTTAAAATATTTTTTTTTTAGATGTTAGTATCAGTATTTTAGTCTCTAAGGATATCTATAAGCTAGTGTGATACAAAACAGTGACATGTTTAGAAGATATAATGTTTAAGATAAGACATGTTTAGAAGATATAAAGCAGATATAAAAATGTTAAGCTGGTGGTTTATTATTTCCACCTAAATCTTGATCAATCAAATGCTCTCTAGTATCTGACCCACCCCGCCCCCTTCAAGATGCTTCTCATTTAATTGGCTTGAGCTCAGTCACTCTTACTTGCAGAGCTGTCATAAAATGACAGTATTGGCTGTTTTTTTTAAGGGGAGAGGCTACTCTATGACCCATCCTCTTTTTGTTTTTCAGTTAGATTACGTCTAACTTCAAATAAAATAATTACATTTCAAAGCACTTCACCAGACCTTTAATCAATGTCTGCTTTTACACCTCTCTCTAAAACACCTCAGTAGCACCACATCTTAAACATCCAAACCTCTCGCTTTCTCCTGAAGTGTACTTGCTTGCAAATTGGTGCCTGATTAAAAAGAAGATGAAGTTTACATTTTCAAATGTTGAACGTCCTTTACCCCTTTCTGTCATCCCTCTGTTATAGTTGTTGGCCTTCACTACACATTTGCACCCAAGCCGTTCCAGAATCTGTTTAGTCCTTGGTTTGTACTGTATACCGTGTTTAATGTTTTACCAGGTGTTTTGTCATTTAGATGTTTAAATGTGGGGGGTTTGGAGGTGACATGGATGTTAGGTGGCTATGTGCTTCGCTCTCTCTCTCTCACTTTTTTTTTCTTCCATGTTTGTGTTGGATGGTGTTATGGCCCAGAGGGAGGACACCCCTGACGGGTGACCCTGCCCTGAGCATGGGCATTGGAGTGCGAGTCCAGTGGCCATCAGAGCTCTTTGCTTGGCTATATTTTTGTTGACCTCGGCGTAAAGTCTGTCCTTGGGTCTCATAGTAGCGGACTAACATGTCCTGGGTTCTGGTGTCGGCAGGATACACATCTCCACTCTAGAACTCTGTGCTGTGTGCCATGAAGCAGACAAATAACCATGACCACAATCTGTTCACATTGACATTCATAGGCATTTGAGTACTTTCTTTATTTTTCTTTCTTTCTTTCTTTCTTTCTTTCTTTCTTTCTTTCTTTTTTTCTCAATCTGTAATCTGTCGTCGTCCTTTCTTTCTTCTTTCTTTCCTTCCCTTTTAGGTATTTAATTCCATTGTTTACTATTTCCATGTTTTTCTGCTGTTGTTTCTTACATTTTCCTCATTTCCTCCGTTTCTTCTGTCCTACCTTCCTTCCTTCCTTCCTTTATTTCTTTTTGTAATTATTATTCTGCTTATCCAGTTTTGTGTTCTGTCCTTTCTTCTTTCATCCTCTCCTCCTTCATTCCTTCATTGCTTTTAAGTATTTAATTTCTTTGTTTCTTCTTTCATTATATTTTCTTTATTCCATTATTGTGTTGTTTATTTTCATTTTCCTAATTTCACCCTTTTTTTTCTTTCCAATTTTCATATTTGATCATTTTACTTATTCAGTATTGTGTTCCTTCCTTCCTTCCTTCCTTCCTTCCTTCCTTCCTTCCTTCCTTCCTTTCTTCCTTCCTTCCTTCCATGCTTCCTTCCTTCCTCCTTCCTTCCTTCCTTCCTTCCTTCCTTCCTTCCTTCCTATCTATCCATCCATCCATCCATCCATCCATCCATCCATCCATCCATCCATCTTTCTTTTTCTTTCTTTCCTTCTTTTTTTCCTTTCCCTCCCTCCTTCCTTCCTTCATTTCTTTTTAAGTATTTCATTCTTTTGTTTCTTCTTTCATTTTATTTTTGTCTTCCCTTTTCCTCATTTCATGTTTTCTTTTGTTTCCATTTTTATTTGATTATTCTACTTATTTAATTTCGTCTCCATGCCTCCCCTTTTTTCTTCCTTCCTTTTTCATTTTTTCACCCTTTATTTTGTTAATTTGAGCATTCTAATCAATTTCTTGCATTCTTCCTTGATTCTTTGCATTTTCTTACCTCTTTCTTCCTGTTTTATACATTTACTTAAATTCTTGTTCTTCTTTTTTGTTCTTCTGTCTTTTTTTCTTTGATCCTTTCTTTTGTTACTTTGAGTATTCTAATGATAGACTTGTGTTTCTTCTGTCATTCATCCATTAGTTTCCTTTCATCCGTTCTCCATTTTTCCATTTCTTTTTTCAAATGACTTATTTATTTTTGCAGTGGAATGATTCAATACACCTTCTTTTAAATGTTCTTTCACCCACCTTTTATTTCATCTTTTCCTTCTTTCCCTCTATTGTTTTTCTTTTTTTGGTCTTTCTTTATTTGAGCTGTCAAATGATTCAGTAATATGGCATTCATAGACTCAGATTTACAGAACATTAGTGAAGTGCCTGCAGTACGGACAGCTTTTCGCTTCGCCACTGATTGGGCAGTTATTGATGGACAAAGGGAAATGCCCACATTCTCAATCAGTTCAGTCAAGTAAATGGCCCCCCGCATGGCAGACCTCAGCTTGCTAACGAGCTCATCAGGGAGGGCCGTCCGCGGACTTGACCCGTGATCCGAGACTCACACAGTCACACTTGGTACCAGCTGTACATCTCATTTGCATTTTCTAGGAGCTTTTCTCATGTTAACGCGGTTGTTAGCTCAGAACTGCTTTGAAAAATCACTGCTGTGTTTAAACCATTCTGCTTTGCTTAAACATCTGGTGTTAGGAAGGAAACAGCCAACCATAGTCACCACCTCCAGTGAGATTAGCAGTTTGTGGTGAGTTGATGGAGAAGTTATCTTTCTTTACTTATTCAAAGCTCAAATACTGGCAGTTTTCTGGTAAAGGATGTTTTAATTCAAATACTGAGGCATGACTACATTTCTCAAACATTTAATCATTCAAAATTCGAAATATGTGAATGCATTTTATCTTTTGCTTTGGTGTCATGGTTTGGGAATCTGTCAGTCAAGAATAAAAACTCTCTAAATCAAATAGTTAAGTGGCCCAGTAAGTTGACCGGGGTGTCACTAGCTAATCTAGAGGCTGTGTACACCAGGCAGCTTCCTTCTGGTCACAGGTTTCCAGCAATAGGCTGTAGAACGAAACGATACAAAAATAGTTTCATACCAGCAGCCATTAGACATTTAAATAAGGTTTTAGTTTTAAAACGACGTTTTAGCATGAAAACGATCTGTGTCCACACTAGCGTTTCACACTAGCATCTCTCAACAGCTGTCCCTCCACACTACTCCAGCGAAATGTATATCACGTGACCATTCGCGCACTCTGGGCATGCACGTTCAAGTATAAACAGGAAACGTGTCTCACTGGTTCTTCCCGGTGTAACCCAAAATCGGCTGTCTAAATAGGGCTTAAGCGGCTGGAAACGCGAGCGATTAGCGAATGCTGGAACAGTAGCTTGACTCTTGCGAATATATGCAGCTGTTGTTGTAAAAAAGGCAGAGTTTAACTGCACAATAGCGCCTAAAACGGACATTGGTTCTCCTAAAGCTCCCATTTCTGTGTCCAGCAGACACGCCTCCATTTTCCGATGTGTGCGTTTTTCCCCATCCACACTGAGGCGGAGATTCATTTCATTTTAGAATGAAAAAGGCCTCTCCAGCATTTCCAAAACGCTCCGTTTTCACGGCTCAAAAACTATGGCGTAACCGTAGCAAAACTTATGCATTTTAAATCGAAAGGCAGGGGGTGGACACATGAAGTGATTGTCTATTTATTTTTTGTTGATATGTTTGTTTTATGTCTTTATGTTCATTTGTTGTTGTTATTATGTGAGCTTTTTGAATGGCACTGTTATGAGATGAGGACTCTGAACTACAAATCAATACTTTTGGGTACAAATAAATTAACCTAACCTATATGTGGTAACATCGAGGTTTTTTTTTGTTCATATTAACCCTCCTGAATTATTAGTGCCCCTACCCTCCTAACCCAATTGTATATTTCCCCAATTTATGTTTAACGGAAAAAATATTTTCTTTTCAACACATTTCTAAACATAATAGTTTTAATAACTCATTCCTAATAACTGGTTTCTTTTATCTTGCCATGATGACAGTACATAATATTTCACTAGATATTTTTCAAGATGTTAGTGTTCAGTTAAAGTGCGATTTAAAAGCTTAACTGGGTTAATTAGGTTATTTTAGGCAAGTCATGGGTAATTAGGCAAATCATTGTAAAACAATTGTTTGTTCTGTAGACAATAAAAAATATTGCTTAAGAGGACTAATATAATGACCTTAAAGTTGTTTTTTATTTTTTATTATTTTTTAAAAACAAATTTATAAAAAACTTTTGTTGTAGCCGAAATAAAACAAATTAAACTTTGGTCAGAAGAAAAAAATAATATAGGAAATACTGGAAATACTGAAAAATGTCTTGGTCTGTTAAACATCATTTGGGAAATATTTGAAAAAGAAAAAAAGTCACAGGAGGGCTAATAATTTGGACTTTAACTATATATTAGAAATCCAAATTATTAGATTAGATTAGATTAGATCAGATTAGATTAGATTAGATTAGATTCAACTTTATTGTCATTACACATGTACAAGTACAAGGCAATGAAATGCAGTTTAGGTCTAACCAGAAGTGCAATAGCAGCAAGTGCAGAATACAGGTATAAATTATAAGGTGCAGTTATAGAAAAACTATGATGATATTTACAGATAGATGTACTGTACTATGAACATTATATACAGGTTGCATTAGTTATGAGCCGAGATTTACAATAAATGATTATATGTACGGGTTGATATTAATAACCAGAAGTGTGCAGATAGATAAACAAATACAAATATATGTACAGTGGGTGTGTACATAATTACAAATGTACATGTACAGTGGGTATGTAAGGTTCACATAAATGAATCAGTGCAATGTAGGTTGCTTATTAATAATCAAAAGTGTGCAGATAGATAAACATAATTACAAATGTATATTAGTACCTATTATGTACATTAGCCCTCTATTTCAAATTATTAACATCTTTTTTTTTTTCGGCCATGGCTGAAGCGTGTTTTCATCTATGAAGATGCAGTAGCTTTGACCATCATCTCTCAGAGACACACAAGGCATCTTGGCTCTTTTTAAGCTTCAGTTAACTTTAATCTTACAGAAGTGTGTGTGAGTGTAGAAAGTAACCTTCTGTTGTGGATTCTTGACTCCGTCATATACTTTTCAAAAAAGTAACTTCTGTAGCAAGCATTTGACATATTTCAGGAAAGGTAGACTCAGAGGAATGCACACAAAGATTATGGCAACTTCAAATGAAATCAACCATGTGGGAAAAGGCTTACTCCACAGCAAAGCCCCTTTCAAAGCTACAAGCATGAAAAGGTGTTAAATTACAGATAATATTCATTAAATCTGGATTTATTTTCTGCTTTTGAGCTTGTTTAAGCATGGTACTTTGCAGTAGAGATGTCAGAAAAGTTTATAATGATTTTAGCACTTGTTTGGCAGTTGCCTTTTTTTTATGTTGCCACTTTGTTAAATGGGTTATAGCTGTTCAGTTGACACTATACTGTTTGTTCAGTGTTGCCCAATATACACTACCTGGCAAAAGTCTTGTCGCCGATCCCAGTTGTAAGAGTAAGAAATAATACTTGACTTCTAGTTGATCATTTGGAGCAGAAGCAGAAAGTGGTAGATTTTATTTATTTTTTTTTCTCAAAGAACTATCTGTTGAACTGCATCCCAATGATCACAAATACTGCAGAAGACCTATTGGAACCTGCATGGACCCAAGATTCTCACAGAAATTAGTCAAGTTTGGTGAAGGAAAAATATGTTTTGGGGTAACATTCAGTATGTGGTGTGTAAGAGGTCTGCAGAGTGGATGGCAACATCAACAGTCTGAGGTATCAAGACATTTGTGCTGGCCATTACATTACAAAATACAGGAGATGGCAAATTCTTCAGCAGGAAAGCACTCCTTCTCATAGTTCAGCCTCCACATCATAGTTCCTAAAAACAAAGAAGGTCAAGGTGCTCCAGGATTGGCCAGCCCAGTCATCAGACATGAACACTATTGAGAATGTCAAGGGTAAGATGAAGTGTACACTTGTCAGGTAGTGTACAGTGCTTACCATAAATAAGTACACCCCTTTTTGAAAATTTATATTTTATCCATAGCTCAATAGTTATATGTAATATATTTTTGATGCATTTGAACTGAACAGATTTATTAAACAGATTTATGTATTAAATTAATATTTTAGTCAATGAACATCTTTAGAAATAGAAAAAAAATAGAAATTTTGTTAGATTAGCTTCAGATTTGGCTTCAGCACTGACTAAGCTAATGTATATGAACAATTATATTATTTTAAAGAATTCTTCAAATATATTCATTTATTCATATTCATATTCAGTGAGTGGCGTGCTTATATTTGCTGAGCACTCTACCTTTCAATATAGAAACTGTTCCTGATTAAAGGAATAAATATTACATCTGCATTCAAATCATTCCCAGCGTGAACCACTTATGGATTTTATTAGTACTTTTTGGATCTTGACGTACAAATTCACAGCATAACTCTTAGAAAACTCATAAAAAAGCTCATAAATGTTGCACACTCTTAATTCCTTTTTGCACTTTATTCATAATGAAGTGATATCCAGTGTAAGCTGCCACATTTGCTTGTTCGACTGAAATGTTGGCATTAGCTGACATTAGCTGAAATGGCATTAGCTGACAAGTCAGGAAAGTTTCTAGGTGTAAAATTTATTATTATTATTATGTAAAAAAAAAGGTAGCAAAAATAACTTGATCACACTGACATATAGCTGGACAACATCTAATTTGACAGCAGATCTGATTTTAAGGTACTCTTTATACAAACTGGGTCTGACAGTAGCATGAACATCTTTCATATTTATACATAGTCATCAGCTTGTTTGAATGTACACTATGTACTGTGCAACTGCAGTTAACTATGTGCACGGGGAGTCACACTGACAACAGAGGTGCGGATCCAAATGCAGGTTTAATGGAGATTTCAGGAAAACAAAGGTCAACAGGTGCAAACAGATGTATAGAGACAGTCCAGAATCGTAGTCAAAAACAGGCACGAAGTCAGAAGGCTGGCTGCAGGCAGGGATGATCAGATAGCAAGGCAAAGGTACAAACACGGGAAAACAAGACCAAGGAAACGCATCATAATGTAACATGAAGTAAACAAGACTCAGCAACAGTGAGCGTTTCTGTGCAGTTTAAATAGTCTGTGAATCAGTTGTGAGTGGCTTCAGCTGGGAGTCTCTAATCAGTGGTGTCCTGGAGCAGGTGAGTGTGTGTGTTGCATGATTGGGGATGTAGTTCATAAAATGGCAGATTTGTAGTTCTTGTGTGAATTGTGTGTACCAGCGATCTCTGGATGTTAGATCGCTGGTGATCGTTACACTATGCTTATATACTGCACATCCCATTTTGACTCATAAATAATGAACAGTGCTATATAGGTACATTTTAATTGAATTGAAAACGTTCTTGCAACTGGAAATATGCAGCCTGATCTGACAAGGAAACATTTTATCAGTTTAGTGCCTAATTTGCATGAATTCATATTAATATTCATGTTCAAGTTCAGTCATACATTTTTTTAAAGGAGGCGTGGCACCAATGCCCACTCTTAAACCCAGATCTTACTAAACTGTAAGAATGAGATTGTAAAAATTTATACAATTTAGCCACTAAATCAAAAAAGTTAGGAATTGTCATGAGCTCACCATAAACCCCTAGTACCTACTGGCATGTTATACACATAGAAATAAACTGCACGGTGGTGACATGCCAGTTAGAGAATCAATTTCTTTTTTTTCTTTTTTTTTGGTCATTGTATGAGTATTAGGATTGTGATATTAAAGTTAGACTCTCTAACTGGCAACTTGTGTAAATACAGAACCAAAAAAGTGAACTATAGCTTGAGAATAAGGATATTCTCCTTCATATAGGTTGTCTCTTCGTCATGTCTCAGCTTGTTAGGGATTCTCCTAGCGCCGCTTGTCTTTCTCATAGATCTGGCATGGATGGTGAGCTCACGGACAAATGAACTCCCTGAGCTTCCTCACTCCCCACCCTAAAACTGCCAGAGGTGTAGCCCGGGGCTCTCTGATTTTCACTTGTCATTCTTACTAAGCAAACTTGCCTCATGGCAGGCTCTGAGCTTTTAGATTAGTCTACTGGCTACCGTTCCAGTCCAGGCTGCCTGCCATTGGTAGGCAAAGTACGCCAGTCGCCAGGAGCGTCTGGCTATCTCTTTCTTCTGCCATGCCCCTCAGCTGCCGTGTGCTGGAGTGTGACTTTCCCATAGTTTCCCTGTCTAAAAAACACACACAAATTACTGCTGCGAAGATCTATGCACAATCAATGCCTGTAAACTGAAGGTCCTTTGGCAAAACGTGTAATTGAGCAATCAGAGATGACAGTCCTTTAGGTGGTCTGAGATTTCCAGGTCCCCCTTGCCTCTCATGTCTGTTATTAGCTAATTGTTCTTGAGGATTTATATCTTTCGGATGTCTCGATGGAGGTTGATTGTTATTCCGCAGAACTCCTCGGCATACTTCAGCGAATATTGAAACGGGCCGATTGGGTACGTTCAAGTCTACTAACTAGACAGGCCATCTTTCTCTATTTCTCCAAAGCTTGTATCTTTGTTAAGGATGGAGTTTTTAAAATGACAGAGTATTTCCAGACACACTGACATCACACCTTAATGGGGAAAAAAGAACCAATTTCGCACATTAGCATTGACTGTATGCTCATAAAGAGATTTTTCTGAAATATTGGCTGAATACAAATTATAGTATCGGTACAGAAGAGCCCCTTTTGCATTATCGCAGTGAGGGAACAATTCAATTAGGACTGTAATAGCTTTAGCATGATGAATATTTCAAAAGCTGTGACTCACCATGCTTATCCTGACAACAGTGTGGGCTGTGTTTGTAAATGACATTTTCCAATCGGTCGCATAGGCTCTCTTATTGGCAGCCCAAGTCCAGGCTCGTGACAGGAACGGGTGGCCAAAAGGTACCACAACAAGCCTTGCTGGCAGCATTTAATGATGGGCACCTGATGCTTGTTGTGCCTCATCGCTTCTGCTGTATTCAGAAGCTTCATCTCTGAGCTGAGGCTGAACTTCACCATGCAGAAGCTACAGAGCCAGACTGACACAATACAATTACTGTCTGGGTCTTCCTGTCTTGATAGTACAACCTGATAGTGGTGCACTGGGATCAGTAAATATTTGGCCATTATGAGATTGTTAGCAGATAACTGTGCCTGTCTGGTTTATGGTAGTTTCTACTTCTTTCATGTTCTAAAATGGACCGCAATGGGATATCATTGCTTTTTTCCAACTGCTTTTTTTCCAGTAATGCATTTTGACATTTGATTATTGGTAAAATAAATCATTGCTTAAGTAACTGTTATTGTATATACAACTGTGGAAAATGCTTATGAGACCATTTAAGCATGAGCATATATATAATGTGCTTTAACATCATTTTTGTTTGTTTTTTATTATTATTGTTTTGCATAACATAACAAAAATATTTATTTATTTGTTTATTGATGTGTTTGTTTGTTTGTTTGTTGGTTGGTTTAAATACTGATATTGCATGATATATGGTATTCTATTAGTTTGTTTATATCTTCATTGATAATAATAATAATAATAATAATAATAATAATAATAAATAAAATAATAAATACATGAATTAATAATAATAAAAGTAATACAAGTAATAAATAATAATAACAACAACAATATTAATATTAATATTAATAATAATAATAATAATAATTATTATTATTATTATGGGCGCCACGGTGGCCGAGTGGTTAGCACGTTCGCCTCACAGCAAGAAGGTCGCTGGTTCGATCCCCGGCTGGGCCAGTTGGCATTTCTGTGTGGAGTTTGCATGTTCTCCCCGTGGTTGCGTGGGTTTCCTCCGGGTGCTCCGGTTTCCCCCACAGTCCAAAGACATGCGGTACAGGTGAATTGGGTAAGCTAAATTGTCCATAGTGTATGTGTGTGAATGAGAATGTATGGATGTGTTTCCCAGAGATGGGTTGTGGCTGGAAGGGCATCCTCTGCATAAAACAAATTCTGGATAAGTTGGCGGTTCATTCCGCTGTGGCGACCCCGGTTTAATAAAGGGACTAAGCCGAAAAGAAAATGAATGAATGAATGAATAATAATAATAATAATAATAATAATAATAATAATAATAATAATTATTATTATTATTATTATTATTATTAACATCATCATCATCATCATCATCATCATCATTATTATTATTATTATTATTATTATTAATTAGTTTATTCAGTTTCTTTTGACTTAGTCTCTATTTCAGCGGTTGCCACAGCGGAATAACCTGCCAACTATTCCACCATATGATTAACACAACGGATGCCCTTCCAGCTGCAACTCAGTACTTGGAAACACCCATACACACTCATTCACACACACTCGTACACTACAGACAATTTTAGCTTACCTAATTCAATTATAGCACATGTCTTTGGACTGGGGGAAACCAAAGCACCCTGAGGAAGCCCTCGTGAACATGCAAACTCCACCCAGAAATGCCAACTGACCTATCCGGGACTCAAACCAGTGACCTTCTTGCTGTTAGCCGACAGTGCTAATCACTGGGCAACTATGCCGTCATTATTATTATTATTATTTTTATCATTATAATTATTATTTCAAATTAACATTATGTACTTCCTCATTAACAGCACTGCATATTCATGAAAATGTGATTAAGTGTGTGCATAGGCATGTGTGTGTACTCTTGTCAAAGCAAAGCACTGTAAGCCAGCATTGCTAAGAGAAATCCCTGATTCATCAATGTCTGGGCTCAGTGTGAGAGTAACAAACATCAGCGTAATCACAGAGGCATACAAGAACAAGCGAAAAGACGCATGGGAGGAACGAAATGGAAGTGCCTAGACTGGAAAATTAGTGGAACATCATGACTTAAAGTAAATTAGATTATTCAATTTCAAACAAGATTACCAGAGAAGCTGACATAAGTGATGTGGTACGTGCCAAAGAATAGCCGCTTCACTAATTTGATAGAAATCTCTCTCCTTCTTTCTCGCTCTCTCCGTCTCTCTCAGACCGTGCTGTCCACTGTTGGGAGAACGGTTGGCTGTGTTTCTGCCTACCCTGTGCTCTGTTTCCATTATGTCGATAGGTTTCTCCTCACCGTGCTAATCAGCTCACCGTTTTTCTCAGATAAAATTAATGACTGGTTAATCACCTTAAACCTCTGTTTTCACCTCTTAAAGGGTCAATGCTTTTTTCTCCATTTTTTTTTCGCTCTGTACTTACCATCTTCACCCTCTTTCAACCTTACAAGATACAAATAAAGACAGATTAGCTTGTTTTTCTTCAAAACATAAAGCTGCATTGTGCCGTATGAAAGGCCATTCACACCAAGGATAGATGGAACTATTTATAGGAAACAGGAAAGGTCACACCACATCTATTGAGTCATTTTGTTGAAATTACTTTTATGTATTTATTTATTTATCTCCCAACTGATAAATTAAAAAGCAGAAGATTAAATATATGCACTAAGTAATGAACAGAATGTTAATATTTGTTGTTATGGAAGCTAATATAAATGAGTTGTATTATCTTTTTTCAGTATCAATCTTTCTTAAGCCTAAATAGTGTAGTGCTTTTCATATGTAGATACAGATATTACTACTACTACTACTACTACTAATAATAATATTAATACTACTACTACTAAAAAAAAAAAAAATAATGGTGGCTTAGTGGTTAGCACTGTCACCTCACAGCAAGAAGGTCGCTGGTTTGAGTCCCAGCTGGGTCAGTTGGCATTTCTGTGTGGACTTTTCATGTTCTCTCCGTGTTAACGTGGGTTTCCTGTCGGTTTTCCCCCACGGTCCAAAGACATTCGGTATGGGTGAACCGTATAAACCAAATTGGCTGTAGTGTATGTGTGTGAATGTGAGAGTGTATGGGTGTTTCCCAGTACTGGGTTGCAGATGGAAGGGCATCCGATGTGTAAAACATATTCTGGATAATTTGGTGGTTCATTCGGCTGTGGCAACCCCTGATGAATAAAGGGACTAATCCAAAGGAAAATGAATGAGTGAATGAATAATACTTAATAGTAATAATACATTTATTTTTAAATAGTGCCGTTAAAAGTAACTTTCTCAAAGCGCTTTCCATACAAATCAAGAAATCATACATAAAAGATACAATGATAAAATATTAAAATAACATAAGAAATTAATTAGCAGCAATCCCTAACAAAACTGTTTTAGTAAACATTTAAATTGAGAGTTAATATTAGCTTTAAACATTAGAATACTAATAATAAATATAAAATAATTCATGAATAATACATTAATAAAGTAAACTATTTACATCCAGGGTAGAACATGTTTCCTAACACAATTTCTTTCAGAACAATCTTAAATGACCCTTATATTTATAGGCATTAGATGTATTACATGCATGTTGTTAATGCATATACTCAGGTACGCATACACACATCAGCATGCTGTTTATTATATACATATATGTATCTATGTATATAAATCATTCATTCATTCATTTTTTTTTGGCTTAGTCCCTTTATTAATCCGAGGTCGCCACAGCGGAATGAACCGCCAACTTATCCAGCATTTGTTTTACGCAGCGGATGCCCCTCTAGCCGCAACCCATCTCTGGGAAACATCCATACATTCTCATTCACACACATACACTACGGACAATTTAGCTTACACAATTCACCTGTACCGCATATCTTTGGAATGCTATTTTTTTTCTGAAAAACGATTGTTATTTTTTAATGATTAATTGATTTTGGTTATTTTATTCTGACTTTTTTCAATTTAGATTTAGAGTTATTGTGATTTTTTTAAATACATTATTTCAGTTAATAAAAAGTTTGTGTTATTACAAGTTTTGGTCTTAGTTTTGTGTGCAAGCAGGTCAACAAAATACATAACATTGCTGTAGTGTTTTCTGGGATATTTGAATGCCAAATTTTTAGACTTTGTACCTCATGATCAGCAAACATATGATTTTTCGCTTGCTTGGTTACATTTGTGTTCAAATTAATTTTGGGTCGCTTTTCATCAGCAGCGTGCTTGTGTCTTAAAATACCGCTTCTGTAGGCAGCTCTCTATGTTTTGGCCCAGCTCATTTGTTTGTCATTTTCCATGAGCTGAATCACACAGACCTTTAACCCCAGACGTCTGCTCCTTCATTGCATTGGAAATATATCCAGATCATCTCTGCCTCTCTTTCTCTCCTTCTCTCAGCGCAGTGCTGATCTTACTTGGCAGATGAAAACAAACCTGCACAGTAGCGGCTTTCTGTAATGACAGTTTGGGGCATAATAATAAACAAATTAAAATTTGAAATGCATGAAATTAAATTGTGATTACCCAATGTGAGCAGATGATTGATCCCCATCTAATGAAAGTGTGAGCGTGCGCACGTGTGAAAGGGATGTGGGGAAGCTTGGCTTGCGGGGAGCGTGAGGGGGGAACGGACACAGTGTGGAGGGCCGTGCTAATTAGCTCTCTCAGCATGCATCTCCAACAGCAGTGCAGTCACAGTGGGGAATGATTACGGAACAAGTTGCCGGAGCGCTGACGTGGAGACACCAGCAGACGCTCACGCTTGCCCTCCTTCTCTATTCCTGTTCCAACCCACCCATCCCTTGGTAATTCTTTGCATGGGATTGATTTACCATGCCCCTGTCATTCATTCATGTGCATGTCTTTTTTGCACTTGCACTTACACTTGAGTGGCAGCAGTTAGGTCTGGCAGGAAATTGCAGAAGTTACAATGGCTACGTTTACATGTGCCCAAATATGATGATTGATGGTCAGTCGGATTAAAAAATGCATTTGTAAACAATGAATATGTCTACATGGACACCAATAGTATGATTTTAATACAATTAAGACAATACTCTGATTAAGGGTCTAAACAGAGATTTTTGATGACATTAATCCTACTAAAGTCATAATTGTATTAAACACAAATCGAACTAAGACATGTGGAGTGTTCCTATATTAGTCGCTTTACTGAAGTGCAGTACAGACATGTAAACATCTTAACACTGGAACTACCAGAATTCTATAACTACTAGAATTAACATAGCAGTCATTCTGACCGTTCTCATTTTAGACATCATATGTCACTTCATATTTACATTCAAAGATTATATTGACATATTAAAATTAAGCTTTGAATTAGGTCATCACCCTAAAAATACTTTTTTATAAGTGAATAGTGAATATAAGCCTATAAGTGAATAGTTACATTAGACCACACGGAAATGTCCACACCTCACTTTGACTTTGACTTTCTCGAGCAGAGGAGAAGGCTTTTCGTGACACTAAAAGTACTCTTTTAGTATAAGTAAAATTATATTTTGCCAACAAAAAACATATGTTTTGTTTACATTAGCCCTACATAATTATACAATATTAGAAAATTAAAGTAAGTAATTAAACAAAGAAAGTCTGGAAATAAATATTAAAATACCTAACACCAAAAAGAGACAGTAGACATTTAAAAAGTATATATTTATGTATAGCATTCATTCATTCATTCATTTTCTTTTTGGCTTAGTCCCTTTATTAATCCGGGGTCGCCACAGCGGAATGAACCGCCAACCTATCCAGCATTTGTCTTACGCAGCAGATGCCCTTCCAGTCGCAACCCATCTCTGTGAAACATCCATAAATTCTCATTCGCACACATACACTATGGACAATTTAGCTTACCCAATTCACCTGTACCGCATATCTTTGGACTGTGGGGGAGTTGGAGCACCCAGAGGAAACCCAGAAGAGACCTTCTTTCTGTGAGGCGACAGCACTACCTTTTGCACCACTGTGTCGCCTATATATATAATGTGTAAATAATAAATATAATACATAAATGTTTGCATTTCTTGTATATAGTACAAAAAGGATGCATGTGGTGAAAGTCTTGCATCGACTTAACTAAACCTAATAAAAGGCAATTTGTGAGTATACTGTTGTCATCTTATTAATGTGCATTATTTTAATCTTATTAATGTGCATTATTGT
Source organism: Danio albolineatus (assembly GCA_903798035.1). Classification (NCBI taxonomy): domain Eukaryota; kingdom Metazoa; phylum Chordata; class Actinopteri; order Cypriniformes; family Danionidae; genus Danio; species Danio albolineatus. The sequence goes on from CAIGQQ010038942.1 coordinate 15,836,594, forward strand.
ACTTTCAAAATTAAAAGTAATGTATATATTTTCAGACACTACAGCCTGCTTAAACACAAAAAACGAACCTAATCTTTCTTAAACAAAAGTTTTAACCAAAATGTTCAGAAAACCCATATAAACAGACATTTGAATCAGATTGCAATGATTAGAGTACATTTAAACAGATCTAAGATCAGAGGCAAATTATTCAGATTGATAAAAAGAAAATATGCATGTAAACATAGCGGATGAGTCTCCTCTTGAATTATAATAGTCCTTGTCCGTAGCAACAAGTGCCATCAAGTTGTCTTTATTGTCCGATTATTTCCCCTAGACATCCAGCTACAGCTAATAAATATCTGAATCTTTAAACATGTTATTCACAAAGAAGATTGAGCATCAATTGAACATGCCGTTCACGAAAACCCTTGTGGTTGGATTGCTGGTAATTTTCAGGACATTATTCGGGCTCTCGTGAAATGAACCTTGCTATTACATGACCATTGAAAATGAGACCAATATAATGTTCCTTGCATGTCCATGTCAATTATTGCGGCCTCGGATTTCGCGCCAGTCATTACATATTCGCTCTCATTTGGTATTCCCTTCACTGGCCATTAGGCTGATGTGATTAGCACTGAATGTCTGGGAATAATAACTGCCACTTAAATCTTTCAACATCACTGGAGGACTGTCATACTGGGCATTGTTTTAAGGTGAAAAAAAATATTTATGAATACATTTTATGCATACACTTTGGAGCTGTGAGCAAGAGTTCAAAAGTGTTCCTTAATGATTCGAGTTATAAATAACAGTAAGCAGTTGAATTTATTTTATTTTATTTTATTTGTTTGTTTGCTTATTATTTTATTTATGTATTTTTTCATTTTTTATTTATTTCTTTATTATTTCTTTATTTAAATTTATTTTTAAAATTATTTTATTTTATTTTATTTTATTTTTGACCCAGAATAGTATTTCATTTGTTTGCCACAGATACATACACAGAATCAGTGCGTAAGTTATGAAGTTTTGTACGCATGCATATCATTTATATGTATTAAATTTCTTAGTTTAGGCTCTGTTATTATTAGCAATACCAGCATTATATTATTATAGTAGCGTTCAAGGAATGGTTTATATGTGTAAAGACAAAGACAGCATATTTACTGTACAATTTGCATTGAAACACTGTTTAATAATAAAAAAAGTGGAAAAAATAAAAGCAATTGCATGTTTAGTTCATTTTATATTCTTGTCAAAATGTGTGTATCATTTTCATTATGGCTGACAGCAGCTTAAATCATAATTTAATGGCGTTTAATTTTTTACATGGCATCGTTAAAAGAGGAAAACCTAAAATAGCTCTTGGCAGATGGTTTTTAATTGAGAGTAAATTGCTAATAAATATTTTCTTTTCTTCATTATGTTTGCTGAAATGGAAAAAAAAGGATGTTAAATAAAGCCTAAATATTTTTTTTTCGATTTATGAACTGATTGATGTACTGGTAAATATGTCCAGATCGGTGCCATCATGAAGACATCGCAAGTTCATCATCATTATGGTATAATTTGCGACTTCAAATAGATAGCACAGAAAACTTGCACAAAGTTAGTTAACATGTTGGAAGTTTAAAGCAAGTGCCTTTTTAATAAGGTTGATTTTTTTCCGTTTAAAAGACACAGAACTTGCACGTCTTGTTTTCTGTGATAGCTGTGGAAATCAGAGGAGGCAGGCATGCAGTACGCATGCTGAGGTCGTCAGCGTCGGATGGCAAAGCCTTTAAAGTGCATTATCTCTCCGCCTGCTCTGCCGCTGTTCTGCACGTTAGCGGCTCAGCGCTAGCTGATTGGTAAACACCCCGTGGCTGAGCGGGTGCAAAACTTAATTCTGTTTAAATAAAGAAAACAACATTAAGATTCAGATGCAGTGTCGGCAGTGCAATACCAACTGGCCATGTTTTGATATCTGCACCAGAGCGTTCACGATTACATCCACCTTAACTATCGCCAGTGTTTTTAATCCACATACGAGGAGGAGGTGGTGGTTGTAGATCAAATCGGAGATCATTTGCAAAGGTGCTGACTTTAAATTCAGCTCGTATTTGCTCTGGAGCCTGCACGTGGGACTAGTCAGAGGAGCAATACTAATGTTCACAAAACAACAGCTTCCAAAAAAACGCCGACAAACGTCTGAAGGGTGTGCGAGCTCGCCGTGGGTTCTGTCTTGGTTAAAGTGAAAAAGAAAGACCTCCGTGTTTGTTTGCTTAGATTTCTTGTTTTCCCGTGCTCTGTTTTTTGTTCCAATCCTTGTAAACCAATATTGATTTTAGACAGCCAGCTGCGTAGAAGAAAGGGTCATTCCAGAAGAAAATAAACCAGCGTTTAGGATCTGGTTTTGTTATGTTTTATTTTTTGTTGTTGTTTTTTTTTCATTTGTTTTTCCTGCCTCATCTTTAGCAGCGAGACTCTGTAAGGTGCTGCGTGTGTTGTATTATATTGGAGATTGCAGCTGAGGCATGTCTCTATGTCGGCTCTCATTTATTGCCAATCTCTCAGGGAGAAATTGGAAGCGATTTATCTAATGGATGCTGGAACACAGTGGCATTTTCAAATGAAAACACTCCGCAGGAAATTCTGATAATAATTCACAGATTATTTGCTGGACTTTTTTTTTTGCTGGGATTCCTCTAGTGGGGTCCGATGCGGAGAAGAAAAAAAAAGTGTGCAATTGCCATCTCTGATAAATAGATAAATACCACTAAACGGGCTGTAAAGCAAGCGGCTAAATTATGCTTTCCTAATGGACTAATCAATTGTGACTCCTCCAGACTGAGCTCACAGCAATTCATCCTACCTGGAAACAATTGCTTTATAATCTCTGGAAGGCTTTCTCACTTTGAAAAGGATACAAAGGCCTTACAGGGCTAAAAGCTTTATTGATCTCAGAGACCCCTTTGAATAGGTAATTATACGTCACGATGTGCTTAGATTAATATATCGCCTTTGTTTGCATCTCAAAATGATAAATGGATCCTCTGGTGTGCATATCATTTAAGTAATCCCGGATCATTAGGGAAGAGGGCCACGTGCGCAGGACGGGCTGTAATGGAGTGCACCAGGGGGAGAGACTACTGTCAGATGTTCCTCATAGGAGGTTTATCTCTTTTTCTGGCCACTAATAAATGAAACATCAGCATCCAGTCACAAGCCAGAAGCTGGCAGGCGAGGCTTTCTGTCAACATTTGACAGCCCGATGGTCAGATGTGTAGGTGTTAGTTGTTGTGCCAAAAAAGCTGTGTAGATTTACATGACCGTTTCCACCCACTCTTTTACAAACTTTTAAAGTACTTTCTCGGTCTGGCAAGATCTTTGATGATTGGCCGGATTATGCAATGGAGTGTATTTTGTCAATATTTTGTCATCTTTCTGTTTCTACAAATGGTCAGCATGTTGATGTTGTTCTTATTATGTGGAAAATATACCACAGTTTTCATTTTATGATTTTAACAAGTTGTTTAAAAGCTTGGAAACTAAGTGATTTAGAAATAAATATGGATATATTAAGTTCTGTGATGAAACTCTATTAGGAACGTAGGCTGAAAAGTCCTATCCAATATGCCTCCAACTAAATCATGCAGGTGATTGGTTTTTGTTGCCTCAGCAGCCAATGAGCTTGCTCCTTAACATTCAAACGCCTCAGTGACATTTGCATTTGCAATCTGAGCCCTGTTTTCCATCTCAACTTATGTGTATGGATCTGCTGTTGGCACTTTGTGTATGCTACGTGTATGTTTGCAGCAGCAGTGTGTGAATACATGTCTTGGCACTTGCTCTGCACCACTAATCAAAGGAGTAAGTAGCAGATCAATGACACCAAGACCAAATAAACATTCAGAGATTCATATTCATTACCAGTGTGGGCACGTTTCTTTAAAGGAGTAGTTAGTTATAGTTACTAGTTACTTCTCACAAATAGTAACCGAGTTCCATAATTATAAAAGTAACTAATTACCATGGAAAGTAACTATTGCGTTACTTAAAAAAAAATAATAATAATAATAATAATTTGTCAAATGACTATAAAATAAAAAAATAAAACATTGAACACTAATCTACACTATTGTCGTGGGACAATGTGAGAGAAAACCCTCAAATTCAAGCATTATCATTACTATAGTTGCACAATAAAACACAATAGATGGTTTCGAACCTTAAAAAAGTAGTCCTTATATTTCCAGTTTGCAAAAGCTACCTTTGAACTTGTTGGATTCGCCATCTTTCTGACTCCTGGTCGTTGGTGTGTGCGACTGACACTCGCACTACTCTGCCTCTGATCTGCAAATGATGAAAATGTACTCTATCTAAGCCAATCATCACATTCGCTGCTAAACCACGTTCACAAATACACCAATCATCATCACTCGTTGGTTATGTGTCCTGCCCCAGCCAAAAACACACACAAACAAATGCACACCCCAGAGAAAGTGAGGTCCTTTGGCTGAGAGAGACGCTGTAAGCATGATAACTGCTTCAGTGTTCGGCAAGGGCGTTGTAACTGGGAAAACATCATTTGATTATTCGTTACTGAATAAAGTATCACCGTTAGTAACGCTGTTATTCCCATCACTGTTCATTACCAAACTAAATATCTCTCAGAGTTAAATAGAGCAAAATAATACATATATTGATCTTTTCTTTAAACTTTCTTTTCACTTCAGTATAAAATAATTAAATTTCAATATGTAAAAATAACTACAATAAAATATACATCAACTTTATACGTAAACATTTTTATGAAAATTATATGGAATTATACTTTGCTTAAATTGACTTCTTTTTGTTTTCTGCTCTTTTAAAAAAGGTACACTACAGCTTTCTTTTAAGTATGGACATGTCAATATATTTTCATTGTATATTGACAGTTTGTAAATGAGCTGTTTCCAGAGGTTGCATGGATTATAAAATCAATTTCATTCATTCATTCATTTTCTTTTCGGCTTAGTCCCTTTATTAATCGGGGGTCGCAACAGCAAAATGGATTGCCACCTTATATCCACCGCATGTTTTACGCAGCGGATGCCCTTCCAGCTGCAACCTATCACTGGGAAACATCCATACACATACAGTACGGACAATTTAGCTTACCCAGTTCATCTTTAGCGCATGTCTTTGGACTTGTAGGGGAAACCAGAGCACCTGGAGGAAACCCACGTGAACATAGATAGAACATACAAACTCCACACAGAAATGCCAACTGACCCAGCTGAGGCTCAAACCAGCGACTTTCTTGCTGTGAGGCGATCGTGCTACTCACTGCGCCACCGTGATGCCTAAAATCAATTTCTCATTTATTCATTCTCTTTTTGGCTTAGTCCCTTTATTAATCTGGGGTCGCCACAGCGGGGTGAACTAACTTATCCAGCATATGTTTTACGCAGCAGATGCCTTTCCATCCGCAACCCTTAATTAGGAAACATCCACACACACTCATTCACACACATACACTACGGACAATTTAGCTTACCCAGTTCCCCTATAGCGCATGTCTTTGGATTTGTGGGGGAAACCGGAGCACCTGGAGGAAACCCACGTGTACATAGGGAGAACATACAAACTTCACACAAAAATGCCAACTGACCCAGCCGAGGCTCCAACCAGCGACCTTCATGCTGTGAGGTGATAGTGCTACTCACTGTGCCACCGTGACGCCTGAACTCAGTTTCTGTTTCTTATATATCAAAAGACATTTCTACTCCCCATCACGTCACCTTGTAATAATTACACATGATCTGTGTTGTTGTAATGTCCCCAATTTGTTTTCTTTTTGACTTTTATATTACCTTTGGTCCAATGCTCCTGTCTCATTTGTTTAAGACAAACACACCCATTATAATTTACGTAGAGAGAAAAGGCAAAAACACTGCAGCCATTTATTAATTTACCTCATCGTACCTGCCACATTTTTTTCCAGCAGAAAACCAATTCCTCACCTCTGTATCCGCAGAGACATTTGGGAAGAGAAAATCTATGGCAGACATTATGTGTAGCGGGGAAGTGTGCCAGCTGTCGTAAGTTTGCCATCAGTTTGTGTAAAGGTTAATATCACATCTGCTGTGCAGTCCAGCTTGAGGATTCATTCTGCCTTCCCCGGCTCTGCTGCGGGACTCAGCAGCCATCTTCTGTGCAAAAGCAGCCTTCCTGGAGTCTAGGCTTGACAGCAAACAATCTGTTTGAGTCTGAGAGGGTGAAGAGGTCACCCAGCCCCAGCGCACTGCTTAATGTGGGCCTGCAGCCATGGCTCTCCAAATGGAGGAGAGCGGGAGACAAAGAGCAACATGGCTCCACATTTGGTTTATCATATCTAGTGCTCAAGCGATAGATTTATGTCACCAAGAGACCTTTTTTTTTGCTTCAGAATAAGGTGTGAGAAAAAGAGGGAAAAGAGAAAAAGTGTGTTAAAGGAGAATGGATGTGCTTTCAGTTTAAACGTTTGTTATTCTCTTAAAAACACTCTATGGTGATTTTCTTTCTCATGTGTGTAAAGTAGATTAGTTAAAAGTTACTTTTTTTTACATGTTACTATTACTAGTATTAAGTTAGTTTTAGTAGTGTGACATACACATCAAATCAAAACTAACAATACTGATTTAGCTACCTCACATTGCTAGTTTTGTGATCTGTGTATGTCATTAAGAAAAAAAAAATATTCTGAAAATAAATTTAAAAGTTTTATATAAAAATGTGCATCCTGTTCGGTTTCTCAAATTACGTCTGTCTGAGGTATAGGGAGTGGATAATATACTTAACCATGCCCCTCTAACTGTTGTGACAGGGCTATGACAACAAACAGAAATGGTGAGGAGGAGGTATCTGTTAGGTTGTAATAACTCTCCCAAAACACCTTTCCCAATCTTTCTGAATGAAAAGCCTACTTTACAACATCCAATCAGCTCACAGTAAAAAAAGAGAAAAAAGCCACCGTTTCTCTAGGAACTGTATCACAATATGAAAAAACAAAACAAAAACGTCCATCCGTAAGAGCCAGTTCATGCTGACTTTAGGGTTATCTATAAGCCAGTGTATGCTCCAAAACAGTGAATAAATTTGCAATTAGAAGATATAAATCTGATATAAACATCCAAATCTTGTATTTTGTCACTACTGCCTAAATTAATCAATGATTTTTTTTTCGACATCACTGAAGTCATATTTCAGTTTCTCCTGAAATCTTCTAACCAATCAAATGCTCTCTAGTATCTGACATGTCCCACCCCCTTCAAGACGTTTCTCATTTGCTTTTATAATTTCATGTGCCTAATCTCAACCACTAGCTAATAGAGCTAATAAAGGCCCTGATCTGTCTTCATCTTTCAGTTGACATAACGCCAAATTTTGAATAAAAAATGCACAAAACACCTCACAGGACATTTCCTTCATTCCAGTTTGTCCAGCCAGATCTTTTTTTTTTTTTTTAAACAAGGAAATGTAACCTATTGTCAGAAGAGTGGCTAATTTATGAAAATAAATATAATTTAATTCATATAGGTGTCTTAAAAAATCATTTTGAAGGGAGGTATGGCAACAAACTCCAACCCTATCCTGCGAAAATGTACAAATGAGATCGTACAAATTCATACAACTTAACCACTTACTCAAAAAGTTACCAATTGCTGTGAGTTTGCGTTGGTTTGTCTGGTGTTTGAAATGGACTGATGCTAAGATGAAATCCAGACTTTGTATTGTGTACACCACAGCAGCCAGCAGCAAAAGTGTGAGTGGTGTGTATTGATCTAAATATTTCATTTCTTTCATGTCACCCTAATCTTCTACACAGAGCGGTTGTGGTTTGGGGGGAAAGCTCCTTTTCAAATTAAACCTGGTAAATAAGTAAACAGGGGGAAATATGCTTCTGTGCACTCGGCTCCAGCCAATTTCAACTTTATTGACACACCTATTTGTCAGATTTCTGTGCAAAACACCTTCAAGTGCTGTCGATGCATACATATATGATGCAATCCTGCTCGAGCTCATGTGTTGACAGTATTTCATAAATAAAATGTCTGTCTGTCTATATCTATCTATCTATCTATCTATCTATCTATCTATCTATCTAT
>CAIGQQ010038942.1:15860213-15875321 GCA_903798035.1 Danio albolineatus
ATGTCTTTGGACTGTGGGGGAAACCGGAGCACCCGGAGGAAACCCACGCAACCACGGGGAGAACATGCAAACTCCACACAGAAATGTCAACTGGCCTAGCCGGGGATCGAACCAGCGACCTTCTTGCTGTGAGGCGAACGTGCTAACCACTCGGCCACCGTGGCGCCCTAATGAACTATCAGTATTTGTATAATCCATAAGGTGTTGATCTAAATTATTAAGAGCATTTGCTATCCAGGTTATTATTGCTAATCACTGTCTATAATGCAGAAACAATGTCAGTCAATCAATAAATGAATAATGCATATATAAATAAAAACATAAATCAGTAAATACATAAATAGACAGCAATTTTAAACTTAATAAATGTTCGAGAAAAAATACAATTGTAAATAACCAACGACTAAAACTGCTCTCGAAGCACTGTTTATTGTTTGTAAACAAACTCTATAGTCTTGTCAGACCCTCTGTTGCAATTTAATGAGGTGTGCCCCCATCTCCATGTTTTTCTTTTTTTTTTTTTCTGTCTGTCTGTCACACTACTGAATACAGTCCCCTGCAGACCAATCCATGGAGATGTGCCCTACATTTGCTGCTGTGGCTCAGCTCTCCAAAAATGCCAGCCTTATCTGTACCTTACATACATGCATGCCAAACATGTCTGGATTAAGATGCTGAGGGCAGCACTCTCACACATACACACACACACACACACACACACACACACACACTGATTCTGGCACTTTAGATTAGAAGCAAGGTGAACATTTGAGAGTGAGGGAAATCCAGTGACAGAGAGAGTTTAACCATTTACAGAATCTGTGCAGATCCATTCCCCTGAAGGTCTTCAGAAGATCATACAGGCTGTGCCAGGGGTTTAAGAAGATGGAGTTTTAGGAAAACATAATTCCATAAAGTTTGCAATATTTGTGGGATATTTTGTTTACGTTACATGATGTGCATTTGGTTTATATTTTAGAGAGGAGACATCAGCAACCTAAATATACATTTTATCTATTTATTTATTTATTTGACTGTATGTACGCTATAAATGTCACGTTTTTTATTATGATTATTGTTATTCATTCATTCATTTTCTTTTCGGCTTAGTCCCTTTATTAATCTGGGGTCGCCACAGCGGAATGAACCGCCAACTTATCCAGCATTTGTTTTATGCAGCGGATGCCCTTCCAGCCACAACCCATCTCTGGGAAACACATCCATACATTCTCATTTACACACATACACTACGGACAATTTAGCTTACCCAATTCACCTGTACCGCATGTCTTTGGACTGTGGGGGAAACCGGAGCACCCGGAGGAAACCCACGCAACCACGGGGAGAACATGCAAACTCCACACAGAAATGCCAACTGGCCCAGCCGGGGATCGAACCAGCGACCTTCTTGCTGTGAGGCGAACGTGCTAACCACTCGGCCACCGTGGCGCCTATATTATTGTTATTATTATTATTATTATTATTATTATTATTCATTAATTCATTTTCTTTTCGGCATAGTTCCTTTATTAATCTGGGGTCGCCACAGCAGAATGAACCGCCAATTTATCCAGCATATGTTTTACGTAGTGGATGCCCTTCCAGCTGCAACCCATCCCAAGGAAACACATATACACTCCCATTTACACACACACACACACACACACACACACACTGCGGACAATTTAGCTTACCCATTTCACCTATAGTGCATGTCTTTGGACTTGGGGAAACATTATTATTATTATTATTATTATTATTATTGTTGTTGTTGTTGTTGTTGTTGTTGTCGTCATCATGATCCTCATCATCATCATTATTATTTTTTACTAGTAGTAGTGGTAGTAGTAGGAGGATGGATGGATGGATGGATGGATGGATGGATGGATGGATGGATGGATGGATGGATGGATGGATGGGTGGGTGGGTGGTTGTATGGTTGGATGGACGGACAGACAGACAGACAGACAGACAGACTGACAGACAGACTGACAGACAATCAGACAGACAGACAAATACTTTCAGTGTTTCATTTTGTTGCAGTAGAGATCACCCATCTTCCATGTCTTCTGACTCTGGCAGTCCACTTATGATATGAAGCCCTCCTAATGTCCAGTGAAGGGGGCTACTCTTCTCGTATTTGTTTTCGCAATTGAGGTGAGACTGACTCTTTAGGGCAGGGTGTCCTCTCCGCTCCAGAACAGGCTGGCCGGGAAAGAAGACAGTCTGTCAGAGGGCATATCAGGAGCAGGAAGCAGGCCTGTCTGCCTCGGCTGTCCCTGCATGAGTGATGGCTTTTATAAAATTGTTCCTTTATTCCGCTTCCCCCCGCCTTTTTCATGCCTGCTAGAATATCCTAGAGATGTGGCAACCCTCCCTTCCTTTTCCATTCTTTGTCCGGCGGTGCAGGTACGCAGACATGGATGGACACGTGCGGAGAGCCCGACTGCCCTGCTTAGAAATACTGACAGCACACCTGGATGAGAGTCGACAATGCGGCAGAAAATGAAAATAATGCTGTTTGCCAGGCAAGAAATACGTCCTGTCACTGTCAACCTTTCGGCATGCTGGGATTGTTGGACAGGTTGAGGCCAGCTTTTTTTTTTTTTTTTTTTTTTTTTTTTTTTTTTTTTTTTTTTTTTTTCCTTTTTTTTTGAAAGCACTTTAATGTGGCTGCTCTCCCCTTGCCGAGCTCTATGGGTGTGAAGGCGCGTGTCTCATTATTGACTCCCCTACATCCCTCTGCCCCCTCCACCTTCATCTTACCATTTCGTATTTCCACCTGCTAGCCTGATAGAGCTTTTGAGTCTGACCTGTCAAAGGCTGTCAGAATCAAATAGGTTTGAAACTGCTTGAAATATCCAGCTACAATGTTTCTTTCCCAGACCGAATCTTTCCGAATGCCGTGGCGAACAAACAACTAATGTTGAATTAGAGTGTTTACCAGATGCGACAAATCTCAGGGAGCTTTATCGCGGGGACATCTGGAGGCAAAACAATAAAGGGAAACCAAAATGAATTGATGAATGAAAAGATAATGCCACCGCTCGTCAGATGACATGCGTGACTAAACCGTACCAATGTCAAAACGTTTCCTCGGAGGTTATTTGCAAGACTAAACACCCCGTCCTGATACATTTCAGCAACACTCAATAAGTAGTTTACAGTAATTTCAGGCTGAGAAATGTGGGTTAGATGTTTCTCTTATGTAAATGACACCTCACCTTAGCTGTCGCAATGCTGTTTTTTTCTTGTTGATAAATGTGTCATATTATTACCTTTTAAGTAATGTAATGTAAATTTTAAATGTCTTAAGGATGTCTTATCATATGTAAGTGACCACGCAGGTCATTTATTTAGTATATCCTGTTGTAAAGGTTTAATTTTTGTCAGAGCTGGACAGGCTCATTCTGAAAATGTATCCCTATGTACATTTCTGAAGATTTTGAATTATGTAGCCAGAGTTATGTATGGCTGCATTTAATATTTAATATTCCTTTTCCCGCTTACTAGCTGACCGATTACGTCCATGTGGACAGCTTTTTTCGCTGTTACCACTTTGTGTGGTGTTTGTTCTTTGTTATTATTTCTTTTTTTCCCCCTCCTATACCCATTTTTTCTGTTACTCTTTTCTCTAAATAATTTTTTTTTTAAAGTAAAAAAAAAAAAAAAGAATTGTACACAGTGTCCTCTGGCAGATTTGCAGAAACAAAAATTGCACACAAAAAAGGACATCCTGGGATGTATTTAGCACTCTTCAGAAATGTATATGGGGTACATTTTTAGAATGAGCTTGGGTTGGAGCTGCTGTTCTCCATCCTCTTTCTAGGAAAAGAATGATGCCTTTGCAACTTGTACCTCAGTTACTTAACAATATTAACAACTTTTTTGATTTTAACTATGGACATACAACTTTCTAACTTCACAGACACAAAGCGCTCATATAAATAAATATTTTTTAAAAACAGCTGCAAAGTGGCAAGTGGCATGTCATGACTATTGGACTACAGCTCTAGAAAAAGATGTAAAAATAAATAAAAGGTCACTACAGAGTTCAGGTCAGATCTCTGGATTTTCCATAAATAGGTATAGAGTAGGGCGCCATGGTGGCGTAGTGAGTAGCACGTTCGCCTCATAGCAAGAAGGTGGCTCGTTCGAGCCCTGGCTGGGTCAGTTGGCATTTCTGTGTGGAGTTTGCAGGTTCTCCCCATGGTTGCGTGGGCTCCGGTTTCCCCCACAAGTCCAAAGACTATTGGACTTATAGGTGAATTGGGTAAGCTAAAATTGTCCGTCGTGTATGAGTGTGAATGGGAGTGAATGGATGTTTCCCAGAGATGGGTTGTGGCTGGAAGCGCATCCACTGTGTAAAACATATGCTGGATAAGTTGGCGGATAAGTTAATATGCTGGATAAATTGGCGGTTCATTCCGCCGTGGCGACCCCAGATTAATAAAGGGAATAAGGCGTCAAGAAAATGTATGAATGAAGCTATAGAGTAAAATGTACATTGGGTTTCATTCTTTGTTTTATACATTTTTTGTTTTACATTAAAAAAAAATATATATAATATATGCATTTATTAATTGTATTACTATGTAGTGTAAATATAACTTAATTTTCCTAAATATTAGAGAAAAAATGCATGAATATAAATATTGATAATACAAAATGTAGAAAATAATAATAAAATGATGACTTGAAAATATTTTTTTTCTTTAATTGTTGAGTTTATTAGGAATTGGTTTAAGTAAAATATTAGTTTTTTAAAATGTTATTTAATTATTATTATTATTATTATTATTATTATTATTATTATTATCATAATCAGAAACCATGTGAGCGACCTAACAATGGGAAAAAAACTATTGACATTTGACAAAAACTATTGACATAAAACATTTCATACAAAATGGTTAATCAAAATGTTTTACATTAAAAAATTAAATAAAATAAACATTTAAATAAAATAAATAATAGAAAAAAATTGTTTTTTTTAAGAATTCAAATGAGAAAGATACACGCATAGCCTGATCAGTCAGACGTAGCTCATTGCTATACAGTTTGTTTTCAGGAGGCACACAGTCTATTTTCCACTTACTTTTCTCAATCTAATCAATTGTCAGTGGCTAAAGTTGAGTCCTGCCCTACAATTTTCTCTCTTTGAATAGCCAGTATGTCACATTATGGAAGTAAATTGTGTTTTGTGTGCTGTTTTATGTTCACTTAAAGGTGAAACCTGTTGTTGACTTGTTGAGGACTGATTTGGCGGTGCTCCAATTAAGTTCCAGTGGCCCATGAAAGCACACTTTCGCTGTTGTTGATGGTGACCTCGTTTCTTTTGGAATAAATAGAATGCAATAATGAATGCATCCATTGGGCCAAGCTTGCAGTGCTGTTGCACGAAGAGCACAACACACTGTCACGTGTATACAGCAGACGCCGTTTTTAAACAAGCATAGTTACTAAAATGATTAATTTAGTGCTTTATTTGCTTCCCCCCTTTTCCCACTCACTTTAGTTTCTGAAGAGAGGTTTCATTTAGTTGTTTAGCTTCCACAATTTGAGCCATTAGGAGATACTGAGGGAAAGTTTAAGTAGAAAATGAATGATTTGGCCTGAACAACATGTTGACAGTTTTCGTTTACACTTCTACAAATGTCTTCTTTAGTCATCTGCTTCCTGAATCCTGCTTTTTTTAAAGCCTAAATGTCTTTTTGAACGGGTTGCAGGGTTTTCATTTCAAGTTTTGGTGTTTTAAAATCGTATAAAAGCAACTGACAGACACCGTTTTCCATCCGCAACAATACTAATTACTTGTTTTTTGGGTTTTTTTTTTTCAAAAAGCACTTTCATCTAATGAAAAAGATCAGTCTTTCAGAAGAAACAAGACATAAAGGTGCCTGTCTGGACGGAGCGCAGTGGCAACGGCCATGCAAAACATCTCCAATTCAGACTCATCATGGATGCCTTGGCCCCTTTTAATCCCGACTGTTTTATGTTTTGTCGCTCATTTCCATGAGAGCAGCTAGATAAGAGTGGATGTTGGCAATTTGCAGGCTGTCTGTTGTTTGCAGTCAGGCAGAGGTGAGAGACAGCCGAAGAAAAGCATACCTCATACAGGAGATGACCTGGATTTGGCTCGAGCTGTGAAAGGAAACCGAATTACAGCTTGTCTGTGCTTGAGTGCTTTCTATTGGCCGCTAACAAAAGCATTTACAGGCCCAATTCCATCTTATTTTGTCCCCCCGCTTCTTTTTTTTTCTTTGCCATTCGACTTCACAATTTACGTTTTTCTTAAGTTGTCTCAAAGTTTCCACGAGCTGCGTGATGCCTCCGCTCGCCCTTCATTTTAATAGTTGTGCAGAAACATCCATGATACATTTTTTTAAGCTGTTTTGAAAAATGATCCTTTAATGAGCAATATCATTTTTACTGTTGTTATTTGTTGTGTGCTCGTTAAGTGTCAGTGATAAACATGGTGTCTAACCACCTGCAGCGTCTTATCTCGCAGCAATATTTGTCTCCACATTGGTGGAGTTATTAAAATTCTGCTCTGTGTGGGGGAAATGTATTGCAAGGCACCTTTGTTTAGCACAGTAGATTCCCAATAACATCCCACCGCGCAGCACTCGGATGCTATTGCAATAAGAACAGGCCTTAACTGAGCCATGATTAACCACAACTAAAGAAGTCACTTTGAACACAATTAAATGACTGAAGTGCCAAATAATGATTTAAAAAAAAAAGGATCTAATGAAAGTAATATTCAGCACTTTATATGTAAAATCAGCTGTCCCCAACAGATTTACACACTCGCTCGCCTCAGATGCAGCCCTTCTACTGCAATTACTTTAGTGATTACAGCCTTACCAGCTAAATACTGTTTATGTAATTTTAGCCACTGTGGTTTAGGAGTAATTGTTTTGGCTGGTTAACATGGGAGAAACATGTGAGGTTGAAGGGGTTTTTGTTGAGAACTGATGGAACTTTTGCTTTTGGATCACAGGAGATGGTTTGACATTAGTACATTTAGATTGCAGCGTTGTGAGAAAATAGAGGCTTATTAAAATGATATGAAAGATACTAAATTGTATCATGATTTTCATAAGTAAATAAATGCAAAAGTGATGATCAGTACAAGTGGCTGTAATATGGGTTTGAAAATATTAATAAATGATGGAGTACCTGCTTTTGAATCACAGGAGATGATTTGACATTAGTTCATTTTGATTGCAGCAGTGTGAGATACACTGAAAAAATGATGTCTGCAAAATTGTTGCAAACTATTTATTTGGTTTGAATTTAAACAAACAAATTAAGTTGAACATTACTAAACTTAATTTGTTTGATTCAAATCAACCCATATAAATTGTTTGCAACCACTTAACTTAAAAGAATTTAGTAAATCCAAGCAATCATCTTTAAATAATTTTCCATTTTTAAAACTAACTAACTAACTAACTAACTAACTAACTAACTAACTAACTAACTAAATTCAATTCAATTCAATTCAATTCAATTCAATAATGACCCAGTTCTTACTGTTAAATGGTTAGTTTAGGCAAAAATAAAAACGAAATCATAATTTACTCACTCTGGTCTTCTTTTAATATCTTACCAATTCATTTTTGAGCTACACAAGGTGATTTTAAATTGAAAATAACCTCTGTATATTGGTAATGATTTGTGACCAACATTGAAAATTAATTTTGTAGAAATACAGAAAGTATTGCATTACATATTTGCTAACTTCCCAGTTGTCTGGGGATAAGATTTTGGTGAAAAACAAGCAAAAATACAATATATTATTTAATAAAAAGAATAAAAAACCCTACTGTTGGTCATCAATACGACTGTGAATTCAAAAACACTGTGAAGGTCTGACCTTTCTGAATAATACATTTACAATGTTCAAACCCTATTGTTTACGTGGAGCATGATGTGGGATTATTATATGATAGTTAGCATCTTTCATCAAAAGAAAATAAATCAAAAGCTTTTAAATTATTTGGACGAGTACAAGTAAGATGTTCTTTTTTTTTGCGTGTGTGATACAAGAAAGTTGCAAAGGCGTATGCATTGAAATAATTGATTAAATATTCCTTTTTGGTTGAACTAACCATTTTCAAAGTATATCACTAGCAACCTGTAAGTCAACAAGGTGGACTTTCGAATCCAAAGGTGTGTGTGTTCATAAGTACCACGTCCTTTCGTCTCTTTTATGCTCCCGGTCTGCTTTAGTCCCTACCTTACCTACCGCACTGCGCTACAGCCGAGCGCTGCCTCACAGATCAGCCTTTTTATATACTGTAATTATCTTATGATGTAAGTAGCAGCTTGCGCTAGTTAAAACAGATGGTGGATCATTTCAAATCCCATTTTTCATGTTTGCCGCGGATATCAATAAGACGGCAGTCCCCAAACCTGCTCTGACCTTTGTGGCTGGTGGCGCATGTCATCTGCAAAAGTGAGATCAGGCGCGTGACATTTTTCAAATCACAGGATAGGGAGAGAAAGGTCCTTATCAAGGCTGTCAATCATGACTTAGTGTATTCCCACACGCCCCACACACACAAATCAAATCATCTCCGGTAGGGATCACACAAAACACAAGGGCTGTTGTTGATCCTGTAAGCTTGAATCATTTACCAACTTGAAGGAGGTCTAGTCACACTTCGACGGCAGGGTTCTTTATTTTGATTATTTTTTTTCAGTCGGTTCTGTCTACATTTGTGCGCTCGTATTGAGTTGCTGAAATGCCAACATGACAATTTAAGCTGCTCTTTTCATGCCAACCAGTGCTCATGTAAATTGAAATAAATTGGCAAAATTGGGTCATATTTTATAGCTGGTTGCCTTGCCAATGTTTGATTTGTTTATTCATTCATTTATTTATTTATTAATCTATTGGTAAAGAGGTAATGCATTTTTGCAAGGCGATAGATACAGCTACATTTTTAGCAGCCACAGCATGTCGTGATTCCTTTTTCTTTTTTTTCTTTTTTTTGATGTTGGAAAGTGTGAAACGGTCTACCTTGATAGGAGGTGAAAGGAATCACACCACTCATCAGCCAGCTGTGAGAATCCATTAGTCTTTGTGAGACAGACCTTAAGGACACCATCAGGGAAGTCAAAATCTTGAGCCCTGTTATATTTATAGTTTGTGGGGGGAGAATTGGGTTAGCTTTGTCAATTTTACTTAAAGGGAACGTTCAGCCAAAAATGAAAAATGTGTCATTTTCTCACGCTCAAGTTGTTCTATGCCTAAATGAATGTATTTCATATCCCCAATATATAATGTAAAATTGTTAGGGATGTCCTAAACTAAAGACTTTTCTTTGCTTGCAATCAGCAATTCGGTTAAAGACTTTTAAGACTTTCGGTCAATTAAAAAAATTACTTTCAAATGGGGTTTTAACGCAACTGTGTGTCAACAGTATAGTTTAGTTTAAAACTTTATTAATCCCCTTGGGGCAATTCATTCTGATATGGTGGTGCTGCACGTATAACAAAAATGACACACTTAACACAATAAACAAACACTTAACATTCATTCATTCATTTTCTTTTCGGCTTAGTCCCTTTATTAATCTTGGGTCGCCACAGCGGAATGAACCGCCAACTTATCCAGCATTTGTTTTACACAGCGGATGCCCTTCCAGCTGCAACCCATTTCTGGGAAACATCCGTTCACACTCATACACTACGGACAATTTAGCCTTCCCAATTCACCTATACCACATGTCTTTGGACTTGTGGGGGAAACCGGAGGAAACCCACGCGACCACGGAGAGAACATGCAAACTCCACACAGAAATGCCAACTGACCCAGCCGAGGCTTGAACCAGCAATCTTCTTACTGTGAGGCGAACGTGCTACTCACTACGCCACCGTGGCACCCCACACTTAACATCAAGTAAAAAAAAAAGCAGTAACAATAATAAATAATAATAACTAATAATAATAATACATCGATTAACTACATTTATTGCGTAACCGAATAGCTTCAGGCACAAAAGTAAGTTTATAATGATATTTGGAACATCTTATTCTCCTTAGACGTTGCCCAAGGGGTATCCACTCAAAATATCTGATCAAAGGTTGTATACTGTCTTCTAGTATTGTATGTGCCATCCTCAACACCTGCTGTTCGTAATAGTGTGCAAGACTCCTAATATTTTTGAGCACAAATTAACAATGCCTTGAAGATGATTCGTGTTTTTTTACAGACAGTGAGGAAAACCTACAAATAAAGGAAAAGGACAGAACACTTTCAATAAAGAATTGTAAAAGGTCTTAAGAATAGCTTTCTCTGCATTAAGAGTTGAGTTTCCGTCTTTGACGAGCCTTATTAATAATTATATGTGTAGTATGTGTACATGTAGCATTTATTGGTAAAAATGTATTATTTATATATTTTTTATTATCACATTTC
Source organism: Danio albolineatus (assembly GCA_903798035.1). Taxonomy (NCBI): domain Eukaryota; kingdom Metazoa; phylum Chordata; class Actinopteri; order Cypriniformes; family Danionidae; genus Danio; species Danio albolineatus. Next base: position 15,870,649 of record CAIGQQ010038942.1, read on the forward strand.
ATAAAAAGAGTCTGCAGAAACACTTTCTCCCTTTGTCATCAGAGGGAGAAAATCCTACCCAATAGTGGAAATATCTCCCTCATTCATGTAGACAGCCCTGAGTAAGAAGCAGCCATATGCAATTAGAGTTTTTGCACTGTAACTGCAAAAGATAATGTCAGTGACTAAAAGGTTTAGGATGCACAAGTGAACACTGTTCATATTCTTTTAACATGTTCAGTTTTTCGCAGAGATGACATTATTCCTTTTTTGAGTTTGCCACTATGCTGATGCACAGGTGTTTGTAGCTCCGCCCCCTTTTGAAAAAGGGTGCTGGGAGCACAATATAATTTAAATTTAAAGCAAAAGTCAACAAAAACGTACAATCTGATTTAAAGCCCATAAAGGGCAGTTTCAAAGAGATAAAAATAGATTGTGGGATATTTGGAGCTGGAACTTCACAAACACATTCTAGGGACAACAATGAGTTATTTTACATCTTGTTAAAAGGGACATAATAGGTCCCCTTTAATTGCATGTTTGTGATATTATAAAAATCCTTGCTTAAGTTTCAGAGCTGATAAATAACGTTATTTGCCACATTACAGAGAAATACTGAATGATAATAAAGAGCATTTGAAATTTTAAATGAAGCACGTAAGGGCATGCATAAAACAAGCAGGTGTAAATAAATTACAAATATGCAACCGCAAAACATAAGAATATTAGAACAATAAATAAACAGAGCTATAGGCAAGTCACATGCAAACTTTCACTAAAAACAAAACAATAGTGCAAACAAAATAAAGAACTGAAACAGGAGGAAATAACATTCAGGACTATTGGCTGAGACTGTGGATTAAGTTAAAAACATTGTGAATAATGTTCAGTTCATTTCACAGAGCACAGTTCAGCTCTCAGAGTATCCATAGCAGTTGACTTGCATTTTATGAATCACCAAAGGCCACAGTTTCAGCTAAAAATCTGTCACTAAAGAAAAAAAAAGTATAGCATACATCTTGGAAGGCCTGAGGGTAAGTAAATTAACAGCAAATTTCCATTTCATAGGCAAGGAGAAATTAGTTAGCGGTGAAACTAATGCTCCACATTTTATTTCAGGTTACCTGCTGTTAAATTAATTTACAAGATGTCATCAGCATAGTGCCAAAGAAAGAGAATTAATAAGTGGTCTACTGACAGTTTAACATCAAAATCAAAAAGTGAATTTTTGATTTTATTTTACTGAATAAAGGCTATAAAAATGTTCAGTATTTACCTATTACACACAAATAATCCACCCACACATATGAAATGTGTATGATTGGCTATTTCCTAATATATTACCATATGATCATAATCATAATGAATGCCGGGGCAGCTTAGTGGCTCAGTAGTTAGCACAGAAAAAAAGGTCGCTGGTTTGAGTTCCAGCTGGGACAGTTTGCATTTCTGTGTGGAGTTTGCATGTCTTCCTGCTGGCGTGGGTTTCCTCCGGGTGCTCCGGTTTCCCCCACAGTCCAAAAAAAAACATGCAGCATAGGTGAATTGAAGAAGCTAAATTGTGTATACGAGTATGAGAGTGTATGGGTGTTTCCCAGTTCTGGGTTGCTGCTGGAAGGATATCAGCTGGCTGTTCATTCCACTGATAAATAAAGAAATAAGAAAATTAGACAATTAAATGAAATAAACAATGAAGGCCAATCCACATCTTCAACATAGGCTCGTTCTGAAAACGCAGCCCTATATACATTCATGGAGATCGCAAATTATGTAACCGGAAGTACATATGGCTGCATTTCGTCTTTAAAACGAACGCTATGGGGTGGATGCCGTTACTTTTCGCGCTTACCAGCTGACCACTCACCTCTGTATAGATGACTTTCCTGCTATTACCAGTTTGTCCAGTAGCTCGTCATGTACGTCAGTAGACTTGAGATGCAGAGCGGAGTTGACCACGATGAAAGGATTTGAGTGTGGTGAAGAACGGTTCCAGAAAGTAGGTAAAAGAAAAGTAGAAGCCAGAAAATTAAATACAAGGTGAAAATGTCTGAAAACATGGTAAAAATCAGATGAGGACTTTTCTTTTTCTGGATTGCTTATTAAAACTGTCGCTTGGGTTTAGGGAAGTGGTTGGGAGTGTCAGTCAGTGCTTTTGAAAACACTATTGGTTGGGTTTAGTGAAGGATTAGGGTGGGTCAGTTGATTGGTCAGTCAGTCAGTCAGTCAATAAGTCTATCAGTAAGTCAGTTAGTCAGTCAGTCAGTCAGTCAACAGTGGCCTCTGGTGGATTTACTTGAGAACAGCAGGCACTAATGGCATTTACAAGAGAAATTTGAGGTCTGAAAAAGCATACACAGCGGCTTCTGGTGGATTCCAGAAAACAAAAACTGCAAAAAAACGCTCTTCAGAAATGTATGTAGTGGTACATTTTCAGAATAAACCTGGGTTGCATATCTTACCACACTTTCTGCCACCTGTAACTTCCTGAGCAAATGATGTACATTATTCACCAGCTTCGAACTGGGACAAGTTTATGTCGCCTCGGTAGGACTATTTTTTAGATGTGACCTTTCCTTTACATTTTGGTGATTTGCATTTTATTTTCCTCCCTGTTTTGTTCCGTGATATGGAACGGTGCAGTGTGATCCATATTCAAATGTATTAAAATGAGCAGCAGTGTGTTTGCATGTGAAATTAAGTAACAGATCTGGAGTTCAAAGCCTGGTCTTCTGCATGCTGATAAGGTAAGGGGAGGGCCAGGCTCAGCGGGACGCCTTGTTCCACTTTGCAAATGAAGAGGGGAAAGGCCAGTCAAACGATGACTGTGGCAGGCGTCATTTTGTGACTTTGAGGTGCGTCTCTGAGCAACAGGTGGAAAAAGCTATAATCAGAAATATCACCAATGCGACTTCTGCTATGAAATTTTAATTGCATTGTCATGTGAGGCCTTGTCTTCTCAGTGTTAGAGACGGACGGAGCAAGCGAGCGAGAGAGAGAGAGAGAGAAAAGAGAGAATCGATTGTTGCTGGCCAAATTGATGCAGCGTTTGTCTGCGAGCTCACAGCAGATAAAACGAGTGCCGCTGTGTTTGTCTTCAGGTGGCCTTTTCTACGTGTGCCACATTGCCATTTTGATGTGTTAAGTTATAATGGGTGTCTGCCATTCTCTGCTAGAGCTGCCAATAAAATCTCGGGAGGAGGGGATTAGGTGTTGGTGCTGCTATGGCTGTGCTCCCATCCATCCATCCCCTCCTCCTGCTCCGCTCTCTCTCTCCTTTCAGTCTCGTTTCTCTTCAAAGTCACCTAAGGCCAATGTGTCAAAAGCAAAGTAGCGGGAGGAGCTTCTGTCATGCGGAGGTCAGCCATCAGCCTTCCAATAAACAGATCTGAGAGCATAGAAGGATTTTGTGCCCTTGCCTGTTTTAAGGTGTAGTTCATGAAATAATCAAAACTCGGTCTATCTCAGTCCCAATTCGCAAAGTATCCATCCTAAATTATAGGTGAAAATAGGATCCCACTTTATATTAAGTGGCCTTAACTGATATGTACTTACACTGAACATGTATACCTACATGTTTTTACATTGCACTTTCTGTATGGTTGATTAAATATCTGCATGTTATTCAGTCTTCTTACTGTCTTCTATGTTTCCTTGCTCTGTTAATCTTAACTTTTTGAAAAGAGAACACAAATTTCACTTTAATTATTAATTATTAACATAATTTATTATTGTTGTTGTTATTATTCATTCATTCATTCATTCATTCATTTTCTTTTCAGCTTAGTCCCTTTATTAAACTAGGGTTGGTGCAGCGGAATGAACCGCCAACTTATCCAGCTTATGTTTTACGCTGCGGATGCCCTTTCTGCTGCAACCTAACACTGGGAAACATCCATACACACTCATTCACACACACACACTACGGACAATTGAACTTACCCAATTCACCTGTACCACATGTCTTTGGACTTGTGGGGGAAACCGGAGCACCCGGAGGAAACCCACGCCAACATGGGAAGAACATGCAAACTCCACACAGAAATGCCAACTGACCCAGCCGAGACTCGAACCAGTGACCTTCTTGCTGTGAGGCAAACATGCTACTCACTATGCCACCATGGCGCCATTATTATTATTATTATTATTATTATTATTATTATTATTATTATCATTATTATTATTATTCATTCATTCATTCATTTTCGGCTTAGTCCCTTTATTAATCTTGAGTTGCCACAGCGGAATGAATCGCCAACTTATCCAGCATTTGTTTTACGCAGCGGATGCCCTTACAGCTGCAACTAATCTCTGGGAAACATCCATACACACTCATTCACACTCATACACTACGGACAATTTAGCCTATCCAATTCACCTGTACCACGTCTTTGGACTTGTGGGAGAAACCGGAGCACTCAGAGGAAACCCACGCAACCACGGGGAGAACATGCAAACTCCACACAGAAATGCCAACTGACCCAGCCGAGGCTCGAACCAGTGACCTTCTTGCTGTGAGGCGAACGTGCTACTCACTACGCCACCATGGCACCATTATTTATTTATTTATTTATTTATTTATTTATTGTTGTTGTTGTTGTTATTGTCATTGTTATTATTGTTGTTGTTATTATTATTATTGTTATTATTATTATTATTATTATTATTATTATTATTATTATTATTATTATTATTAT
>CAIGQQ010038942.1:15875331-15885530 GCA_903798035.1 Danio albolineatus
ATTATTATTATTATTATTATTATTATTATTATTATTATTATTATTATCTAAAAATCATGTGTTTATATGCAACTGTTATCTTATGAATCAATTAGCCATTGATTCATCAAAACATTAAAAAAATATAAAATTTGTTTTAAAATCAGATCAATTTATCAAATCAAATTATTTGATAAGTTCAGTTATGGATCACTTTATGATTCGTTCATATAGTTGTTCATTTGTTCTTTTTTCAAACTTGACATTTGTGTTTTGAAGAATGCTTTTATTTTTTTTTATGTTTTTCCCAGCTTTCAGTTTAGCGAAGCTATAATTGAGTAAACAATACCAGATATTCTTTCAAGAGTTAACTATTCCTTTAACATGTTTAGGAGTCCATCAGACTGTGAAATGCACCGCACAATTTGCTCTCGTCGCACGCTATAAGAAGATGCGATCAGAAGGTTTAGCGAACCAAAATCCAATTGTTTCATAAACGGAATTAACAAAGCGCGATGCACATATCTTAACCTTTCTTTTTAAATAATCGTAAGTGAAGTCCCCTTAATGAGTCGCATACAGCTTACTTATTGATTGTCTCTCTCTGAAGAAAGAACAGCCAGAAAGCGCAGACATCATTTCATGACTTATTGATGCGTTAAGAGGCAGCGAGCTAATAATACTGTCTGTTCACTCGCCTCTCTCTTTTATTCTTATCTTCTCTATTTAGCGTTAGGGTACTATTAAGCTTTAAAGATGGGGTATGCAAGAAGAAAGCCTTATGGGCATGCAGCTTGTGGCTGTTAGTTATCCGGTTATGCCAAGAGTCACAGAGCTCCTTAGGTAATGGCTATTAAATTGAGTCAAGGAATAGAAGGCGCCTGGAGACACGAGGACTTTAGAAAGGCAAACACTACTCCACCCTGCAGACATTTGGATGAGAAGACTTGAATTTGGTGTCAAACAGCTCATATGTATATAGTATTTTTTTTATTAAACTGAACTTTAATAATATTAAATGGAAAGTTCACACCGAACATGAAAATGTACTCCCTGTGTGAGTTTCTTTCATCTGTTGAGTGTAAAAAGAGATATTTTACAGAATGTTGACAGTTGGGGTAGCCATTGACTTACATAGTCCAAAAAAAATATTTATTGGCTATATGTCATTAATTGTTCGCTTATCAACATAAAAAAAAAAAAAATAGAGAATTTTTATTCCAGCATAGGACTTAAATAGTTGAAGAAAAAATAAGTCAGTGGCTGTATGTCATTAACTTTGTTGATAGTTTGGCTATCAACATTTTATCAAAATATTTGTAAACTTTTACATACCCCAGTACAGTTTTTGTTTTTTAATGTAAAATTATTTTATTTTATTTTATTTTATTTAAAATTATTTTATTTTAATTTATTTTATTATTCATATATTTTTATGTTATTTGTATATCTATTTAGTTGTAAATCTTTTAAATGTATTTGTATATTTTTACTTTATTTGTATATCTTATAAATAAATAAATGAATATATATATATATATATATATATATATATATATATATATACATACATACATACATTTTATTTATTATATTATATTATATTATATTATATTATATTATATTATATTATATTATATTATATTATATTATATTATATTATATTATATTATATTGCTGAATGTATTAGAGTTTGCATCTAAACTGTGCCATAAAATCCTTATGTTGGTTTTGTTAAAAGCATTTTATCAAAATATATTTTTATATAAGTTAAAATTTATAGTTGTATTTCTGTACAGTTTTAAATTAATATTATGTTATGTTATGTTTTGTTATGTTATGTTATGTTATGTTATGTTATGTTATGTTATGTTATGTTATGTTATCTTATCTTATCTTATCTTATCTTATCTTATGTTATCTTATGTTATCTTATGTTATCTTATGTTATCTTATGTTAAATTAATTCATTCATTTTCTTTTAGGCTTAGTCCCTTTATTAATCTGAGGTCGCCACAGCAGAATAAACTGCCAACTTAACTAGCATATGTTTTACGCAGCAGATGCCCTTCCAGTTGCAACCCATCTCTGGGAAACATCCATACACACTCATTCACACTCATACACTACAGACCCAATTCACCTATACAGCACCCGGAGGAAACCCATGCAACCACGGGGAGAACATGCTGCTCACTATACGCCACCGTGGCGCCCTATTATTATTATTATTATTATTATCACAACTTTACAAATAATAAAAGCAGACAATAGCTGCATTGTCATTAGTTTAAAATTCACTATTTTACATTTTTGTTTGTTTTTTGTTCAGCAGATTGTCTCAGTGTTTGCATCTAAAATGTGCCGTAAAATCCTTATGTTGCTTTTGTTGCTGTGTGCAATAATGAGAATGCAACAATCCCAAAAACAATAATGCTGTGACCTCCCTAGATACTATTTCATTCTTTATATTTTATGATTATTACATTTCAACATCCCTTGTATAGCCACCAGCGAAGCTTTCATACCTGGATAAATGCAAAAGTGTCTTATATATTGGAAAATTCTGTGAAATTAGAGAGGGAGAGAGACAGAAAGAGAGAGAAAGTAATAAGCCATCACCATCAGCTAAAGGAGATTCCGCTCTTAATTTGTTTATAAGACTATTGCGAGTATCAGATAAAATATGAAGTAATGCGTGGTCTGACTTCTCTGTTTGCTTGTTGCCGTCTGTAGGGATTCTGCCAGTCAGAAAAAAAAGAAGCAGGCAGTTAATTCATCTCCCTGCTTGAAAGTCTCATTAAAACGCTGATGAGTTTAAGGATTGCCTGAGGTATAGAGTGAGCGAGCGAGCGACACAGCCTTCTTTATAGCTCTGCAATCTAATGCTCGAGGCTCTACATCTGTTGGGTGCAAAACAAAAAGCAAATGGGCAATCCAATCTCCAATCGATAGCAGGCACTTTCCCTTTTAAACACATCATGAATATACACTTGCTTATACATGTGTTTGCCGTGCAAATGCCACGGAGCGTGACGTCGGCACGTGATCGCGCTAAATGAAGACAGAGCTTGCAGGTGCGGGAATTGATCTGACCTTTTTCATTGGCGTCGGGATATAAATCACTTTGTATGGACTTTATTACGCCGTTAAGGGGGGACACAGGGTATCCTAATTTCGGTAGTAATGTTGGGCCTTAGTACCAATACAAGCAGAAGGTCACGCACTGCGAGAACAATCTATTTTAATAGACACCAGAGTTGGCAGCATGGCCCCGGAACAGTGTGCGCAACGTTTCCCCCGTGCTGATTTAAACACACATGGCTGACAGCATAGAATTGATCTAAAAGAGCTGTTTGCATGCTGGTGCTTCAGTATGGAAGTGTGGCTGGAGAGGGCTCTTCTACTTACTCCAATACTGTGGATGACTCAAAAGCTTTGCCCGCCACAGATACAGAGCGTTCTATAAAATTGTATTGTGTTGTTGTTGTTGTTGTTGTTGTTGTTGTTACTGTTGTTGTTAATATTATAAAAACTATAATTATTATACTATAATTATTATAATAATAACATTATTATAATATAATAATTATATAGTTATTATAATGATAGTAATTATGATGATAGTAATTATTATGATAGTAAATATTATTATTATTATTATTATTATTATTATTATTATTATTATTATTATTATAAGTAGTAGCAGTAGTAGTAGTTGTTGTTGTGGTAGTATTGTTATTATCGTTGGTTTTAGGTTATTTACTAGTAAATAAATAATGATAGTAATAATAATAATAATAATAATAATAATAATATCATTGTCAACATAATAACAATGTAGTTATTATTATTGTAAGTAAATGTAATAATAATAATAACATCATCATCATATCACTAGTCATAATAATAATAATAATAATAATATGTTGTTGTTGTTATAAAGGCTATAATACTGCCACCACCACCACTACTACTGGTGCTGCTACTACTACTACTACTACTAATAATAATAATAATAATAATACTTTTTCCAGTGATGGGTTGCAGCTGGAAGGGCATTCGCTACGTAAAACATATGTTGGATAAGTTGGTGGTTCATTCTGCTATGGCGACCTTAGATTAATAAAGGGACTAAGCTGAAATAAAAATGAATGAATGAGTAATAATAATAATAATAATAATAATAATAATAATAATAATAGCCTTTTTTACCAGGAAAGAAGCACATTGAGATTAATAATCTCTTTTATGATATCGTCCTGGCCACGATTTACAGTACACAGCTTATAGGTTTAACAAATACCAGATGATATCATTGATCTATCGATGCTCACATAAAATGACATTTCAATTCATCTTTATTTCTATAACATTATTACAATGTAGATTGTGTCGAAGCATGAAGTTCGAAGTGTCGCAGCAGTTTTCACAGATGAAGTTCAGTGTAGTTCGGATCAGTGTAATGTAAATGTCCCTGCTAAAAGCCAAAACACAGAAGAGCAATTCCAACGATGCACAACATTTATAACTGATCAGAACAACAGAGAAGTGTTTCACTTTCCAAATCATTTAGGATATTTTTTTTTTTAAGTAAGTAGTAAAACCAACTTCTTAAGCTGCAACTTGTTTCCCATTTTTGTACGCACCACCATTACAGACAATAAATATAATTCTTGAGACCAAAGGCTGTATCTAGAGATATATTAGATTTGTAATCAAAAATAATACAATCTGTAATGATACAGATGGACAAAGCAGACCATTCAACCCAAGTGTGCACTGGAAAAAAATACTGGGTTTTACACACTTGATTTGTGCAACATAAAGGCAACATAAAGGACTTAAGTGAACTTATTAGTTTTATTACTAATTTAAGTGGATTGAACATAAAATAGTTAATTTGTCCCTTGAAATAGCTCAATAATTGTGTTGTTTCAGCTGTTTTTAAATAAGTAGTTTAAACAAAAAGCAAATAAATTTTATTATTTATTTCTTTTGGAGTGAAAGAGTGAAAGTTTTAAGATTTGTTATAAACCTCAGTGCACCATGGTAAACATCGCTAAAGCATTCAAGCTCTTAGAATAAGCATGCCTATTAAAAAAATACCAAAAATAATAAAACATATACATGTGGCACTCAATGCAAATGCACATGGAACATGTCTCTCGCCTCTGATTTAAAAATAGCCAATTTTAATCATCTTCCAGTTTCATCTCTCCTTAATTCCTCAAAGACCCACTGTCCCGTGGCCAGAAGAACTCTCATGGAGATGCTTAAATCATCTTCATGACATGTTTTCATTAAGGGCTCATTTTTACTGATGTTTTAAGATGACAAGACTGAGTGAAGATACTAGCTGTGATTCGCTTTGGTTTATCATCAGGGCGAGCAGCAGGGGGGCTGTGAATCAGCCAGCGCTTCAATAAGTAGCTGCATTCAGACCAAAAAAAGCGGACAGAGATGACTGCGCTCTGTTTAATTTCAGATTAGAGTCAAATGCCCTGAACCCCGCTAACCCCCAGAAGTAGGCAGTCTGAACGGGGGCCACTAATGTCCCCTTTTTTGCTTTAAATTGCACATCCGCTGCTCTTTTTTTGCTTTTGCGCAAGAGTTGTTCGACCGGTGGTGTGCGCATAGAGATATCCGCTCCTCTGCAAACTCCTCTAATGGCGCAGCTCTCCAGCATGGCTCCTTGGCCTGCGCTGACAGTCAATCAAGACTGCAGACTGCCTCACACCTCCGATGAATAGATCATTTTCATTTCAAATCCACCATTAATCAAGCTGGAGTCGCAGCAATCAGCAGGCCTGAGCGTAGGCCAGAATGCAGCACATGTGGCACCGCACAGAGATGCATTGCGGCTGGATGGGGAATAGACACACAAAGAGCAAAGGCACGGCTGTAATTTCTCTGCTCAGTACCTCCAGGCCCGCGCGCCTCAGAGCTCCCCGCAAAGAGGATGAATGGTCTGAGGCAAGCAAATTGCGTCATTTCGTGACGAATAAGAGCTGTGGAACAGAAAGCTATCTGTTGTTGAAATGTACTGCAGAGGACAGGATTTGAAAGATTAAAAGTAACACAAAGGCTCTTTAAATTATTCAGGAGGAAGATTTATTCATCCATCAATTATAAAACATGTTAGTCTTGGGATTTAAGAATTGATATCAAGTCATAATTGAGACCCTTGGATATGTTGCACAGGAATATTTTAGTAATAAATTATGTCAAAACTATTGCTTTTGTTTTATGTTAAAAGCTTTAACATTAAACTATAAAGTATGACAAATTTAGTATATTACATAAAAATCATGTTCTGTGAAGATAGTTAGTACATTTCCTTTACTGTAGATTAATCAAATATTCATTTTTGATTAGTAAAATGCATTAAGAACTTAATTTTACAACATTTAATACAATTTTAAGTTGAAATCCAATTTATTTATTTACATGAATTTACATGAACAATGTAAAAAAAATACATTTATTATAACTATTAAAATACTGAATCAATAGATTTTGCACTGTAAAAAGTGGTTAGTAGGGCCAGACAGAAGCTGCAGACATTTTTTGCTATTTCTGCTGAGATTTTTTTTCAAATCTGTGGATTTTTGTGAGTATCATAACTAAAAACGTAACATATAAAGTAATAAATAATACCTTTTAACTTTTATTTAATGTTTGCAATGCAAATCCAATTAAATCCACTTATTGGTAAACAATTTATAAATTATATACAAATCATATTAGTCAATAATATTACTGAAAATAATAAAAAAAACCTGAATAAATATACATTTATACACATTTACAGAGTAAATACATAGACTAATCGATGGGCTAAAAATTTGTAGAAAATCTGCAGATTTCTGTGCGTGCAGATTCCATGTGGACCTAGCGACTAGTTATGTAACTTAAGTTAAGCGAATAAACTTGTTATCTTATAAGCGACAAGTTGACTTTACTTAAAATAGTGAGTAAACCTGTTAGAGCTTGGAACTATTAAGTTGACTTAATTTCCATAATTATGAACATAGTTCTTAATACATCTAAGACAATGGGTTTACTCAGTTTTTTGTTTGTTTGTTTTTTAAAATGTAAATTCAACTATTTTTGTTGTTGTTGTTGTTGTTTCATTGTAAAAAAGACACTTTGAGCTTTACTGGCGTAAAAGGGGAAGTTGCATGCCCAAAAATATAAAAAGTTATACAATATGAAGTTATGAGAAGTCTCTCATCTCCCAATCCCTTTAAGAGTCAGTTGTGTCGCGCCATGGCGCATTTGCAATTTACATGGCGGACTTTGTAAGAGGAAAAATTGAATGCTTTACTAGCGAGAAAACAGTTAAACAGACCACCTGCAGTGAGAGGATAAAGAACGAGCCTTCTCCATTCGGCCTCTTTACTTTCTCTTTTCTTTACTTTTACTCTTTACTTTACTCCTTTACTTTCGTGGATAAGGAAACAGTGTTATATGCACTCCGCTGAAGACATCCATTAGCCTACATATTCAATTTTGTTTGTTAAGCGCGGATATTTGTTTCAAAACTATTTCTAAATTCAGTTCTAATCTCCAGCAAACGAATAAATGCAAAGTAATAATAAAGTGTGGTCCAAAAGCTGAGTTATATCCAAACACACATCTTGTTCTTATGGTAATGTATACGTCTCCAAAACCCAACAGATGGACAAATCTAAACTTGTATTTATTAAAACAAATATAAATAGGCATATAATAAATAATACTGCTAATAATAATAACTTTATATCAATGCAAATTGAATAAACTGAAAAAAGCCTCCCAATGTGAAGAAAGCACGGAGGCAGTGGTTTTTATATTTATGTAGAAAATAAAAAAATGTAAACCTTTAATTTGTTTCATATGTAAAGATATTTGTGTATTGCTGTACATCCTGTGTGTATTACGCAATGTATAAGCATTTTGGACTTGCATAGCCACACAACTAATGCACTCTGAGCTGGACTTTAGACCAGGTTTCAGTTGGTCAATGGCGCAGTCTGTTTTAGTTCATCAAAATAGCAACGCGCCAACAATGTGCCTTAATAAACCTCCTTTTTACACCGGAATACCCATCCACAAATGGATTTGCTATTTCAATAACGTGTCACAAAACGAGAAAATTAGTGTTGCGCTGGTCTGAAAATAGCAACAAATCACGCAAAACACGTCTTGTGCCTTATGGCGCCAGGTGTCTGATAGGGCCTTTTATGTACAAATTTGTATGTATTATTTACACATGTATATCTTTGGAAACGGTACCATCCCTTTGTACCATTATTTCTAATAACCAAATGATTGGTCATATAGTAGTTCCTTTCATAAATTCTTGTTTAACAATATTTGTGTTATGTAAAAATGTAGAAAAATAGCTTCTGCATGTTTTCTGCGCTGTTGCATGTGTCTAAAAATAGCTTTTTGGGTTTAACCCAGCCCTGTATCCAGAACAAAGCCAGTGTGACCGATCATCTAAAAGCCTCTTCCCCAATGAACAAAAGTCTTCATTATAAAGCTTCATTGATTATCTATGGCGGACATTTATGCAGCGAGAGCAGAGAACCCTGACACTGGAGGCTGTGTGTTTTCAATGCGTCTCATTTATTTGAATTAGCTGTGTCAATGATGAACTGAGGCTTTATTCAGCCTTTAATCAGAGCTAGGAAATGGTCAATGAAGTCAGGTGTGCCCTTACAGTCTATTGTTTCACATAATAAGCAATCTATGAAACCAGATCAGGTGTGCACATTCATTACTCCCAGCCCTTTTGCTTGTTTGTTTGTGTCCTGTCGCCGATTAGATTGCAAACTTGTGCTTAATGGAGTCGTATATGCACATTGGAGGTGTATCTTTCAACTCCCAAAGCGCCTTTTTTTTTTTACTTCCTATTAAATGTGCCCAAATAAGGGCAGACATTGCCTCTCAGGTCATGAAATGTCTCACAGAGGGAGCTGTTGAGCTAGAAATAAAAGCAGTGACAAATTTGCTGGTGATAATCATGCACAATGAGACAAGCACATACTGTAAGAGAGCATGGAAATAATAGGTTTGAAGCAAATAACCGAATGCCTCGTCTCCATGTTTTGGTCTTTATTCCACGCATGCAAGTAAAATCTTTGTGCAAATGGTGAAAAACACTTTGAGTTGCACATATTTCTTCCAATCATAAATGTTTAAGAATCCAAAGGTGTTTCACAGGGGTTCAGTATGAATGTCACAGATACTGATATTTTATTCATGGCCTTGCTTCCTGCATTGCATTATGGAGACTGTCCACATGCTTATCAGACTCACAAACAGAGCAAACTTTCCTCTTTGCTGAAATGTCACTCAGCTGATGGACTGCGCCCCTGTAAGGTCTGTTGTGCGCGCCATGTGATAGCATATGACTTTGAAGCTGCGAATGAGTGTGAAACCATGAGTCAACCTCTCTAGCGTTCTCTCACCTACAGCCGTTTCGGTTAGCCTCTGGTTCTTTCTCATTTATCCCAGTGCGCTTCGCTCTCGAGAAGCAGTTTCCGCTATTATCTCAGAAATACCAGTCATTGAGCGGCATCTCTGAAATAAAAGTATTCTCTTACAAGATACACACTTTGCCGTGATATTCGTTAGCCTAAGTTCAAAGGGGTGATATTAAACTGCGAGTTGATGTTGAAACATTGATGGATGTGTTTGCCCTCCCTGCTCTGTCTGTATCAGACTTTATGAATACTGATCCACAATTCCCCTTCAAATGAGATAATCTGTGAACTCTCGCCGAGTAATAAGCAGCAACTCCGGCTCTGCAAATCCTGCAACATTTTCAAAACCTCTTGAGAATTTTTGGCTATAATCGTACCTCCCCTAAGACAGTATTTACCCTCCATATCAGACATGCAAATAAATATGAAGTGATTGTAGAAGATATTGTAGTTCTGGCTGTCTATCTGTCAATGTGTTGTCATACTGTACTTCTGTGGTATCTATCTCTCTATCTATCTATCTGTCTGTCTGTCTGTATACATGTCTGTCTACCTACATATCTGTCTGCCTGTATGTCTGTCTGTCTGTCTGTCTACATGTCTGTCTACCTACCTATATGTCTGCCTGTATATCTGTCTGTCTGTCTGTCTGTGTCTATCTATATATCTGTCTGTCTGTCTGTCATTCTTACATCTCTCTGTCTGTCTGTCTGTCTGTCTGTCTGTCTGTCTGTCTGTCTGTCT
>CAIGQQ010038942.1:15892208-15907845 GCA_903798035.1 Danio albolineatus
TGTACATCGAACTGACATTGCAACTCATACATGAACTACAGCTCAAAAGCTACAAGTGTCAAAATAATCCCAATTTGAACCTCAAAGGTATGGGATGGTATAACTAAAGAAACTGTAGTTTAATGGAATGACTTATTAACCATGGCATGCACAAATAAGTCATTCACACTGTTAAGCATTAAAAATATTTTATTTTATTATTTAAACGTTTTTTAACATAAAAATAGTGTTTATATGGGTGCCACGGTGGCGTAGTGAGTAGCACGTTCGCCTCACAGCAAGAAGGTTGCTGGTTCGAGCCTCGGCTGGGTCAGTTGACATTTCTGCGTGGAGTTTGCATGTTCTTCCTGTGGTTGCGTGGGTTTCCTCTGGGTGCTTTGGTATAGGTGAATTGGGTTAGCTAAATTATCTGTAGTGTATGAGTGTGAGTGAGTGTGTATGGATGTTTACCAGAGATGGGTTGCGACTGGAAGGGCATGCGTTGTGCAAAACAAAATGCTGCATAAGTTGGCGGTTCATTCTGCTGTAGCGACCCCAGATTAATAAAGGGACTAAGCCAAAAAGAAAATGAATGAATATATATGTCAATGAATGAATATATTATCAATGGCTTTTAGTTAAAAAAAAAATTAGGTGCACAGAAAGCAAGGGAAAAAACTGCGCATTTTAATTTTGGGCTGAATTATCACTTTAAATTATTGAATTATCCGCAATATATTATTCTTATCAACAAACTGACTTTTTTTTAAATTTTCTGCTTTCATTGTTTAGCACACCACATTAGTCATAAGATAGCAATTGCTTTGCTTTGTTTTGTCATCACAAGCATATCATCTTTATGCAGCGCGATCTGAGCTCTTTTGTTCTCCCTGTAAGGGCTTGTGTACAGATATAGATATGCCTTTGTCTTTTTGCATTGCTGAAAGTGTGCTCTGCTGTCTGTTTCTCATTACTTTTACTCATTATTAAATGCCAAAGCAGTGCTGGCAGATGCACAAATGTTATCTAAACAAACTGAAAAGATTTCATTTTGCATTAAGTAAATAGAAAAGCCTCACAATTGCGACGAGACATATCAGTTCAATGCTTATAAAAGTAGCTGCTTGTTTAGAGGTTATTATTATGTGTTGAGATCAATAAACCTCAGTCGCGCTTCACTGAGGTGTTTTAAGAACACATTTTAAAGATTGAACTTTCAACGAGAGGTGTGTTTTCATTGTGAAAAGACGTTATTGGAAGAACTACATTTTACCTTCTAAAGTTAATAAGGTAGAATTGGAGAGGGGATAGTTTGGGTATCTGTAACGTCTTTATTTTAAGGGTCTCTTGAGCTTAAAACTCATTACATACCAAATTAAAAGACGTAATCTGTCTGTACCCTGTTCTGCTTCCTTCTCCCCATCAAACTTCTTTTTTTTGTACAGGATGAATGCAATGAACTCCAGTCTAATTGGAGTTTAATGAAAGTTTTCCACTTTCTGCCAATTATCGGTGTACATGTGTCAAGTGATGGACCGTAGCATTCATGCATAAACCACATTTTCTTGCAGCCATTAATTGCTGAAGCTTTTATCGCGGTATATAGTGTTATCACGATATTGGTTTAAACTGCACAAAAAGTTAGCTTACAGGTAAAAAAAAATACTTAGTATATTGATTTATTGTAAATGCATGTTCAGAGTAAACAAACAAAACAAAATAAAAATTGCTAAAGGATTATAAAGTGCTGTAGATAACACTTTACAATAAAATGTTAGTTAATGAATTTAAATCAACAGCGAGAAGCCAGATTAATTGCATTTGCAATGTTAATGTTACTTAAAAAATTAAACTGAAATTTATTAGTTATTAACTCATTTAATAAAACAAGTCATTAGATTACGACTATGATTTTAACACGTTGTAAGGCAATAACTTAACAAATTAACATCAGCATATAACATAGGATTAATAAAAGCTTTTGTACTTTTTATTTTGAGTTTAGTTAAATAAACTAATGTTAGCTATTGGAGCCTGATTGCACTGTGTTAGCGTACATTAGCCCTATAAATAGTCAGATCATTTTCTATCAATATTTCAACAAGTAGGCCAGATTAACTTGTGAAATGTTCGTGTTTGAACTATTAAGCTAAACAGTTTATTTTCCTATCATTCACTTCTAGTATGAACACCCCTGCAAATGCAATATGAATATTCAAGCACTCTAGAAATGTATATACTTATATAATTATTATTCACTGTATTTTAAAGGTTCCATGAAGTGCTTTGAAATGTGCATTTTTTTATTTGATGTTTGATGTAATCTCAAAAATAATAATAATAATAATAAACTTGGTGTAGCTCCTCCCCTTTTAAAAAAAGCAGCCAGTAGCGTTTTGTTTTCTCACAGCCCTGCCAGTGGATGAGCTCTAGAGCATCAAACGAAAAGCAAATGAGAAGCTTCTTGAAGGCGGCGGGGTATATCAGATACTAGAGAGCATTTGATTGGTCAAGATTTGATGAGAGATATATTGATCCATATAGGCAGAAGGTGACAAACTGCAAGTTTTACATGTTTATATCAGTTTTATATCTTTTAAAGGCGAATTTTGTTATTGTTTTGTACCACACTAGCTTATAGATGTGTTTGAAAACTTACATACTGATACTAACATCTAAAAAACATTTTTCTAATTTCACTGGACCTTTAAAATCCCTTTTATATAAATTCTGTTCATGTTCATTATCAGAATATATTGAATTATTGCACATCAGCATATGTCTACTCTTTAGCTACCTCATCATCTTTTTTTTCCACCTCCACCACTTATTCATACACATTCGCAGTTCTTTTTATGGATGCACACATACTGTCCGTTCAACCGTGCATGAACTCTCTTGTGTAATTCGAATCCTCACGTGGAGGAAGATAAAGAGGCAATAATTCCATTGTAAACCACTTAATGGTTGCTCGCGGATGACCTTGTCTTTTGTTATATGCTTTGTTTGCCTTTGTTGGTGGAGATTATTTAAATCTGGAATGCCTCGTGCCACACTGGGGCTTCCTGCTCGGAAATAAATCTCAATTCACATTGTATCATCCCAGCATCACAGCTCCGGCGATGAAATATTGATACGCCTTATCTATAAATCTCGCATGGAAATGGTGCCCTCCAACAAACGGCTGACAGTAACGCTGACACCTTGGCATTACAGCTGATGATTTGGTATTTTGCAAAGCGCATCTTCTTTCTTTTTTATGACAAGCGACGTTACTTCATGGCAGTTTATGGCGAGAGGAGACGGGAAGGGGCTTAATGAAATAGTCCTCGTCTGTCCCCTGGCTCTGAGAATGAATATCGCACATCGCAAAGCAGAGGCTCACGCGCACTAAACCCTGCCTGTAAATCTTTAAAAAGCCAACCGGCAACCGGTTTGTCTTATTGTGTAATGCCATCACAAACGCGACTAATGCTGTAGAGTCCTTGATCTCGAGTCTAGTGCGATGTGACGGCATTCATATGCACGGCTCTACAAGATAAAGAACGCTAGCTAGTCGAATAGCCTTGAAAAACTATACATAGACTAAAAATGTCAAATCATAGCACAGATGGAACGCAAGAATGAGTCTTTTGTGAATGTGCCCTTACAGAGTGCAAAGGAGTGAAAAAGCGTGTGCGTTTTGAATCTTTAGTAATAGGAACTAGCCAACAGCCTAAATAACTGTTAATCTGAGAAGGTGACTGTGAATGTTGGAGCAGGCGCTGTTTGTGGGTGTTATGGAACCACACAGGCAGCAGTCATTAGTTTAAATTGCTACGTCCCAGAAATGGTTACTGCAAATCTTTTTTTCAGGGTTATCTTCTCTCTCTCTCTCTCTCTTTTTTTTATCTCCTCCCCTCCCGATGATGTGAAATGAGCATGTTCGAGTTATTAATGCGGCAGTACTGGTCCCCTGTAAACAGTGTTATTTTGTTGTTAATCTTACTAATGATATCCCAAAAGGATGCCTGTTTTATTCTGCTCGGGCTTCCAGCAGGGCTCTCTATTAAGGAGAGGAAAGCTGCTTCTGAGACAAACAAATTTATTGCTGAAAAGCAGAAAGTGACCCATAACGAGGCCGTACTTTCAGCGGAACATCAAAAGAAAATATTAACATTTTCCTCTCATATTAATTTCCGCATGCAGCGCACACTTCCAACTTTTTTATGGCTATATTAATGTGCAAAAATCCTGAATGTACTGGACACCGTGGCTTTATCCTATTTATTGTAGTAATTAAACTAAGCTATTAATTTCTTAAGTGCTCACGTTGGGAAATAAAGTGTCTATTCATAGATTCTCCAGGCTGTGCGGTCTTAAATCTCATTATTTTGTGGTAAACAAGTGGTCTGGTCCACAACCTAGAGAACTTCATACACTGTAAAAAAACACATTAATATAATAATTTACTTTTAAAAAAGGCAGCTAAAGTTGCCAGAATTTTACAGTTAAACCTACAGTTGAAACTAATAGAGAAATGTCAAAATATTTGTATTCATATTTCATAAATTTCTAGTGTTATACTGCAGTATTTTGAAGTACTAACATCTACACATTGTATCTTTTCTTACACAGGCAAAAACACAGCCATAAGCATGCGTAAATGAGAAAGTCATATGCTCAACACACAAGCAGAGCATCGTCCTAATATGTAGAAGCTGCTCAGTGTCATTCACACAACTACTAAACACCGGTTACACATATGACACTAAACTAATGCAATAAACACTATTTATCAAAATTAGATTAAAGTCCAAAGTGCATAACTGATGATTAGGCCCAGACGAAATCTGCGGACATTTTTAGCTATTTATGCGACGTATTTTGTTAAAAATCTGCAGCTTTATGTTGAATGATTTTAGGAGTATCATAACTAAAACCTTAGTATATAAAATAAAAAGTAATACCTTTTAAACTTTTATTTAATGTTTACAATGCAAATCCAATTAGATCCACTTTATTTTGCTAAACAAAGCAAGTCAATTGGATAATATGTCTACTAAAAGACATTAAATAGTACTTTACAAACTGTATTGTAAATAAATCATATGATTTTTTTTCATATTAGTCAATATTATTGCTGAAATTAATTTGAAAACTGAATAAATAAGTATATACACATTTACACAAGTAAATAAACAGAATCAATGATGAGCCAAAAATCTGCGGAAATCTGCGAAATTCTGCGCGCGCAGATTCCGTGTGGGCCTTCTGATGATCTAACACACTAGAAGAGATAATGCCAACCATCGAGGACTTCGGGGACTGTATATACACTTAATTCGCAAATACACTTCATTAAACATGTACAGTCCACACATAGATTTCACCTATTTGCTATAAAACTACATGTTGACTGACTTTATATAATTACTTGTATTTGATTGCAACTTAAATTTAATTGCAATGTTTTTGTAAAGCTTCTTTGAAACCATATTTATTGTAAAAAGCACTATTCAAATAAACTTGAATTGAATTATTTCCCGGTGATGGGTTGCAGCTGGAAGGGCATCTGCTGATTAAAACAAATGCTGGATAACTTACTTACTTACTTATAAGTCTGTTAATATTGAAGTTGATATTTAGCTGCACCGTGTTTATGTTAGGTAGGTTGTTAGCCCAACGCTCAACCGCCAATCTGGAGTACTAGTACAAACACACATACACTACGGACAATTCAGCTTACCCAGTTCACCTACATCACATGTCTGTGGACAGTGGGGGAAACCAGAGCACCCAGAGGAAACCCACTCTAACATGGGTAGAACATAAAAAAAACACACAGATATGCCAAATGGCCCAGCCGGTACTCGGCCCAGCGACCTTCTTGCTGTGAAGCGACAGTGCTACCCACTGTGCCACTGTGCCACCCTGTTTAATTTAATTAATTAATTAATTTTTGAATATTCCTTTCAATCAGATAATTCAGTCTTTACTAAGTTTAACTATGGTACCTGATACTTTTTTTCAGGATATTTAAATAGTCATAAGTTCAAACAAACACTGTTTAATTCATTCATTTATTCATTCATTCATTTTCTTGTCGGCTTAGTCCCTTTATTAATCCGGGGTCGCCACAGCAGAATGATCCGCCAACTTATCCAGCATTTGTTTTTACGCAGCGGATGCCCTTCCAGCCACAACCCATCTCTGGGAAACATCCACACATTCTCTTCACATACATTACGGACCATTTTAGTTTACCCAATTCACCTGTACCGCATGTCTTTGGACTGTGGGGGAAACCGGAGCACCCGGAGGAAACCCACGCAACCACGGGGAGAACATGCAAACTCCACACAGAAATGCCAACTGACCCAGCCGGGGCTCGAACCAGCGACCTTCTTGGTGTGAGGCGAACATGCTACTCACTACACCACCGTGACGCCCCCCCTGTTTAATTCAAATAAAAATAATTTATAACTTAACATTTTTCATTTTTAATCAATTGATTCAATCTTCTCTTAAACCAGTTCATTGCATCCTTCTTCTTTTTAACCACTCTTTCGTTTCAGCAAAGAGGTCTATGCAGTCTTTCATGTTACCTTAGAAAGATGCTGTCTAGGTTTCCTCATTGGGTCCCTGGTGTTTGTGTTTCATCAGTGGCGAGGCCTGTGAGATGTGTGAGTCAGAGCTGTTATTAGCTGAACTCAGAGCTAGCTTTTCCTCACCCTCGCTACTCCCCCAGCACCAGATCCAGCGAGACACACAAACCACGCTATATCTTACCCATCCATCTCCATCATCCATTCTCCTTCTCTCCTCTTATAAAAAATCATTGCAACATGTCATCAGAGTATTTTAAACCAATAGTGTTGCAGCTTTTAAAAACCAGCCAAGACAAGCTTGTAGCATCACTTAAAAAGCTTAAACTCGCCCTTGCCCTCTCGCTCGATTTTTCTCTCTCTCACTGTTGCTTGTGTTCTCTCTCACAAGGCCTGTCCTCAGACAGAGTGTTAACCTCAGCTTTGTAAGCCTTGATTAGGGGACAGTAAATCCCCAGTCGTGGGTTTTCCTCCAGCATGCTGCTAATGACACGGAGTCTAACCTTTATATTGTTGTTAGTGCTTTGAGTAGATTTGTAGCTGCTGCCCGCTGTCCTCCTATTTTAGCTTTATTGGAGAGCTGGAAAAGTTAAAGCAGGTGTTATTAGCACTGACCTTGGGAAATAAAGATTGAATCCTGCTGCTGTATAGGCCGACCGGGCTTAAGAAATTGCTGTGTCACTATACAGTACTGCTCAATAGCTTGGGATCTGTGAGATTTAATGAAAGCAAAATAATGGCTTGTGATAGCCAAGGCTGCATTACGTTTGGTAAGAGTACAGGAAAAACATTCATATTGCCAAATATTGGGATATTTCAAAGTACTGATTTCTCTATAAATATTTTTAAAGCAGTACTTAAAAACTTAAAAAATGAAAAATGATGACATTTATTATTATTTTTATTTTGTTATTTTATAAATTCTTCTTCTTCTTCTTCTTCTTCTTCTTTTTCTTTTTTCGTCTTGTTCTTAATTTTATTATTATTAGTAGTAGTAATAATTAAAATAACACTAACAATATTAATAATTATAATACAGCATATTTAGACTTTCTCCTTTATCTAATGCTATAATTTTCCTGTATTTTTTAAACGTGACTGATAATAATGTATATGTTCATGTGTTGGACCAATAACATCATAAATTTAGGCTGTTTGGGGCAATTATAAGCAGTGTTGGGGTTAACGGATTACAAGTATCTGAGTTTCATAATAATATTACTATTTTAAGTAACAAGTAAAGTAATGCATTGCTTTAAAAATAAATAAGTAAGGTTTATTTAAAAACAAATTTTGAGAGGATCACGTACTTGTGATTGACCACGGCTGGTCCTGAATTAGCTAACACATCATTTACCAATCAGATAAATCCAAACACACTATAAATAACCAGAGTTTCTTACCTTAGTTATCTTCGTCTTGAAGACCCCCCTCCCATCCACCCCTACTCTTCCCCCTGTTTCTTAGATTATCCAGAATAGGCTGGCACTGCGGCTAGCACCGTTGGCTCACAGCAAGGTGGTCACTGGTTTGAGTCCCGGCAGGGCCAGTTGGCATTTCTGTGTGGAGTTTACATGTTCTCCCGTGCCGCGTAGGTTTCCTCCCACAGTCCAAAGACATGCGCTATAGGTGAATTGATTAAACCAAATTTAAACCAAATTCTAGCTTTCCATATACGCTTTAGTCAGCAATCTAATATTTTAGATTTTTTTACAAAATTACTATAAGTTACTTTTTAGTTTCATTAAGTAGCTTTAAAAATAAGTTAATTGCTGAATTAAAATGAACATAGTCACTTTGAACCCCGCACTCGATGAGATATTGCATTCAGACCAGGATATAATCAGTGTATAAACTTTATATACTGCATATATAACTCTGGGGTTCTCAGAAGACAACATTATTGTAAATTATAATTATTAATGGGGTTTTCATTCATTTATTCGTTTTCTTGTCGGCTTAGTCCCTTTATAAATCCGGGGTCACCACAGCAGAATGAATCGCCAACTTGTTTGTTTGTTTTACGCAGCGAATGCCCTTCCAGCCACAACCGATCACTGGGAAACATCCACACAAATATGCTATGGACAATTTAGCTTACCCAATTCACCTGTTCCGCATGTCTTTACATTTGTGGAGAAAACCGGAGCACCCGGAGGAAACCCACGTGAACACGGGGAGAACAAACTCCACACAGAAATGCACATTAAGCTAGACGAGGCTCAAACCAGCGACCTTCTTGCTGTGAGGCAAAAGTTATATGGTACGTTGTTAACTGCCGACCTTCTCAATTTAAACAAAAAAGAAAAAATGCAGGTTCTTGAAGCGATCAAGTCTCAACAGGAAAAAAGTAACACAGAAGTATCTAAAAAGTAACATAACACATTACTTTCCATAAAAATAGTAACTAAGTAACACAATTAGTTACTTTTTTGGGAGAGTAACTACATATTGTAATGCATTACTTTCAAAAATAACTCTCCCAACACTGATTATAAGTTATAAAATCAAAACAATTCTGTTAAATTCCTTTCATACTAATAGTCATTCTTACTGGTTTTGGAATATATGTTTTTATTAATT
This sequence comes from Danio albolineatus, assembly GCA_903798035.1. Lineage (NCBI taxonomy): Eukaryota > Metazoa > Chordata > Actinopteri > Cypriniformes > Danionidae > Danio > Danio albolineatus. The sequence continues at coordinate 15,901,358 of CAIGQQ010038942.1, forward strand.
TCATGATTTTAAAATTTTCACTGTTGCAGAAAAAGCCTTCATATTAAATGCATGTTTTTTTGTAGATGCATGTGAGCAGCTTCACCTTTTTACCGTTCCTTGTATAATGATGGTTATACATAATGATAGTAATCGAAATAATATGAGCCGGAGTCTGCACCTGGGTTTCTTTCTCCGAATGTCCTCGCAGCAACCCTCTGGAAGCCTGTCTGTCCACTCTAAGACCCATACAAAGCCTCTCATGTCTCTGATGAGTCAGAGCTTTGACCCTCTCAGACAGACCTTCTTGTGCCGTGATCATTCCTATCGTGTGTATCAATAAAGCTAAAGCCATACACCAATCACAATACGGCGCCGTGACTGCGTCCGCATCCGCCTGATCCCCCTAAGACACTGCTGGCGCTTTGAAGTCCAGACTTGAAAGGACTACAGTGAGTGCAGGGAGAGATGGAGAGCAGTAAACAGTGATTATGTAGAGATTAATGAAGCTGAACTCATGCTGACGCCACTCAGCCTCAGTCAGCATCTCTTCAGTGCACCTGTCCACCTGAACACACCTGCAGAACGCACACCACAAAAGCAGACTCAAGATGCTGGAGCACAGGATAACTCACAAAACACACATATTTGACTAATTAGAAGAGGTCATTAAACGTATTATGCAAATCTGAAATGGTTATTTGTTTGTTAGATACAGTAGTGGTGCATAAACAAACAAATTTATTTATTTATTTATTTATTTATTTATTTATTTATTTATTTATTTATTTATTTATCCAGTGAGTCAGTATTTTACTCATAACTTTATAATACTTTATGAGTAAAACATTCCTTATTTGCCTATTTTTATTATTGAGAGATTAAGTTGTTTGAGTTTTTAACATGCGAGATGTGTGATGTGTTTGTTCGTTCATTCATTCATTCATTCATTCATTCATTCATTCATTCATTCATTCATTCATTTATTAATTTATTCATTTATTCATTTATTCATTCATTCATTTACCGTTTTTCTCAATTGTGATGCCAAAGTGCTCTGGTCTGACCAGCCCAAAGACAAGAAGAAGTAAATTGATTACGTTTCCTCCTTTGATTTCTGTCTCTTTTAGCAATGTATACTGCATTGTAGGCTGTATAGTGTACCATGGTCCTTGTTGTATGGCCCTGAGACATTGAGATTAAAATGGTACTTCTCCCTGAGAACTATATGTTTTGAACAACATGTATTCTGTTTTGTGTTGTGCTGTTTACTGACTGCTTGATAGTGTGTATCATTTTGTTTATTAATATGTTTGTTAATTATTTTATTAGCACTTTGTTTATTAATTGAGAGTAGTGCGTTTTGAGGCCAAAGTTTTTATTTTGCAAGAGAAGTCAGCGGTTTGAGGGCATGAAAATGAAGTTTTGTGTTTAATGGTTTATGAAAATGGAGCAAGGTTTTAGAAATTGTGTTTTAGCAATTGAGGAAAACTGTATTTATTATCTTCAGCTTTTGTACCCAGTGAAGCATTCGGTTTAATCATAACTTTATTATATTTTAATATTGTGTCAGTAAAACCTATTACAAAAGCCTACTTTGTTTTTGAGAGATTAAGTTTTACCTTGTGCATATGCAACTTGTATAAACATTTGTAAAAAAGTCATAACATAAAATATATTTTTCCTACAAAAGCTGGATTACTCATTTTCATTGTTTAAAACATAATCATTTGAAAGAATACAACAATACTACTTTTAAAAAAATGAGATTTGATAGATATTGTTTTCTCCAAATTAGTGAAACACGAATTTGCACGAATCACAATTTCTACATATTTCATGTGTTTTTAATTATTACTGGTAATTTTGTTTAACACTGTAGCCTGCACCAATTACCCCCAAAAAACTGAAGCATAGAAAAATCATAGTAATACTGTACGCTAAGATATAATAAAGTCCAACTGTGCTCTGTTGCTCCACAAACTAAGCGTCATAACCCATTGTTTTGTTTTGTTTTTTCTTCTGTTTGCAGTCTCTGCCCAGATCCTGAAAGCCAGTCTAGACACAATGGAGCGGCATATTCAGAGGCTGGAGAACGACATCCAGAACTTCCCCAAGACTGATGACAAGCAGGATAAGTTTGTTGAAAAAATGTCGATATCCTTTTAGTCCATTTGCTGTCTCCCATGTTGGAAAGTTTACCGGTGCTGCCAAAAAGGTATGATTGGTACTTTGCTTTTAAAAGAAGATCTTATTATTATCCAGCCTTTTTGTCTTGTTTTTCAGTTAAAAACATATCTAATGATCACCAAGGATGGGTAAATATTACAACAATTATCACATTTTAAAATGTCATTTTTAGCACTATCAGCAATCATTGCAAGTCTTCAGTGTCACATGAATGTTCTAATATTGTGATCTGATGCAGAAGAGGCATTTGTTATAATAAATTATTGGGCTTTTTATTTATTTATTGTGATATTGTTGTGTAACATGCATTGCATGCATTGCATTTGAAATATTATTATTTAGGCCATATATTTTGTTAGTATATAATTAGTTTTCTTGATTCTTATATTTTAAGTCATAAATATAAAAAGACATGTTCTTACAACAATAAGAAACCATCTGCAAATTGAAGAAAGAGGGGAAAAAAATTACACACTCGATTCTTAAAATGATTAATTAAATCTCCCTTTAAGGGTGTTTAATAATTAAGGAAGGAAAGCCAGACAAAAAGACTGGATAGGTTTGTAAAGGCTGTCTCAAAGTGCGATGTTTATCAGCGTTCACTGTGTCTCTCAAGCTCTCCAAAGGGAGTTCAGCCTGGGAGCTATTTATACTGCAGAACTTTCTCCCTACAGACCGTAATGGAGGGCTCCTTAGCCTTCTATACTTATAACCCCTTGGCGATTTCATCAGCTGACCAGCCATAGGCCCCTCTCTTCAAGTTTCTGAGGGCTATCAGCTCTCAAAGCACCTCTCTCATTTCGATAACAGAGACGCAAGCGCATGCTGCCCTCAAATTGAATTAGATGCCACAGCACTTCTCAGACTCCACGGCGAAGAAGTCAGATACTTGTTTGACTTTTTCCTTTCAGACACAAGAATGTTTATGGTGCAAAATTGCGCTGATTTAAGGTCGTTTGACTTTTGCACCATTTCTGAGCAAAGGGCCGACTTTTATATTCCCCCAGCGATTTCTGCCGTGTTATTAACTACGAGTAAGAACCATTAATCAATGACTTATCAAGTCTGAGAGTCTTCCCATATGTTCCCCAAGCACAGGAAAGACAGCAGTTAACCTTATTTTAGCTCTTTGTTCACCAGCTCAATGCTTAGATTTATGGGGGGCTTACGCGGCACTTTGGGTGGCATAAGAGTAATAGCCCCAGCACGCATTAAAAATCTGCTCAGAGTCAAAGAGGGCTGCTTAGGTTTGTATGATTTAAGAACAATGAGCCTTGCTCGGCTGCAGTGCGGCACAGAAAAAAACACACACAAACGAGAATTCCTCTGTGGCCTTAGTGACAGTATTGATTAGCAGGACTCTGGTAGGATTGGATCTTGAGTGAGAGGAAATGGTGAAGCACGGATCCACTGAGGTCTCGCCGCGTCCCTGGAGGATTTTAAAAGCTGGCCGTTCCCTGAGTGCGAAACGCAACCGCATCTCGTCCCTGTCTCACCTGATATGTCATCAGAGCCCAGTTGAATACAGTCACGTCCATTTGATGATTTGAGTGGGCTTTTTTAACAGCACAGAAAGAAAAGTGAGCGGCTGAAAGGGAACGGCTCCACCCTCATTGTTCACCAGTCGCGACTCGTTTTCAGAGGCGTCGGAGCCCGGCTGCAGAGATGCTGACTGACAGCATGTTCAAACACAGCTGCGCTAGCTCTTTTGCGCATGACGGGGCAGACATTGTCACCGAGCTAAAAGAGGCCGAAAGCTGTTTCACTCGGCCATTGTGGACAGCAGGCTGGGTGTTATAGAGAGGGTGATTGAATTTGTGTGTGTGATAACACCCTGAGCTTCAGGTCCCCACTTGACGTGTTTAAAAAAAAAAAAAAAGATCTATTATATTATACAAATATACATTAAAAGAAAATTTGGTATGTGATTTGTGTTTCTTTGAAATGAGCAGAAACCTTTGTCCACTCTTGGCTATTATAGAGTAACAGTCCCTCTTTGGCCTCGTTTACACTAGTGCGTTTTAGTTTTAAAACGGCATTTTAGCATGAAAACGATCCGTGTCCACACTAGCGTCTCACCCAGCGTTTCTGAACAGATCTCTGTCCACAGTACTCCACCAGAAACGTATATCACGTGACCATTTGCGCACTCTGGGCATGCGCGTTCAAGTATAAACAGGAAGCATGTCTCTCGCTCGGCATTTGGTTATTGTTAGTCAACAAACGCTGGTTGAACGATGAACGCGATGGCAAAGAAGCAAGAGAGGTCTTTTTGTAGACAGACGACGAGGTCGAGTTGTTACTTAAAGTAACAAATAAATATATAAAACATCCATGACTATCGAAAATACAGTGTTTACAGTGAAGGCTGGTCTGCTGTCTTCCGGTGGCGTTATAGTCATGTGCGCTTAACGAATAAGGGAAGGATACGCAATGACCCAAAAGCCCCAATCACGTAGCGATCTCAGCAGCCACACCTCCTTTTTCAAATGTCTCCATTTTCCTCCATCCACACTGAAACGGAGCAGCAGCGTTTTAGAATGAAAACAGCCTCTCCAGCATTTCCAAAACGCTCCGTTTTCGCGGCTCAAAAACTCCGGCGTAGTGTGGACGGATGACGTAACCGTAGCAAAACTTATGCTTTTTAAAACGAAAACGCACTAGTGTAAACGGGGCCTTAGTAACATAGACTTGTGTGTGTGTGTGTGTGTGTGCGTGCATGCGTGCGTGCGTGCATGTGTGTGTGTGTGCGTGCGCTAGATGCCTTGCTTGCCATAGCAACAGGCTTCTAGGTCCCTGCTTTATGAGTTTGACCTCAACATGACCTTTTGACACATGACTCCAATGTGGAGACACAGCTTTCAAGTCACTGTGCAGGAATTGTTTCAATGTTTAAACCTGGTGGTGGTAGAGGAAATTTGTGTGAATGAGGAGAAAGACAGATGTTACCTTGTTTACCGTATTTTCGTTGCCTGTAGATACTCATCCGAATCACACTACTCCAGGTGGGCACTGTCAGAATCTTCCAATTTCTTCCTATTTTACGAACTGTAGCCTTGAGAACCATGTGATTTAATCTACCCTGAAATCACACTATTGTTTCTTTCTTTTTCTTTTTTTACTCTCTCCTGCTCCAGGGAGACCCAACACAATACGATTGTGGCGTTTCATATGCAGAACATTTGTTTCTTTTCAGTTTTCATGGCAGCTCAAACTGGAGATTTAGAGCCCTGCCAGCAAGATAGGAGGAGAGAATGAACTAGTATGTAGCAAATTTTATGTGATAAAAAGGCTTTAACTAGAGAGAGAGAAAGCTGTAGAGGAATCTTGCCTAGGTAGGAGTCATCCTTTCTTTCCTTTTCTCTTTTTTTGGGATGTAATAATAGCAATACACATTTCACACCCTTCTGAAACTGTGAAGGTGACATTTTGCAATATTAAAAAATCTCACCAAATATGGGAGTATCATATTAGATTCACATTAAGGTGGTTAAGACTCTGGAACAAATATGCATTTATTAGCTTACATGGCGATGCGCCGTTGATATATTGATCCATTAAATAGAAATGATTGTGGCAGCAAATCAAGGCCGGTTTAAAAATGCTCCGAGCGTGCTTTTGCAACTGAGAAATAAACTCTTGATGTACGTTAGGGTTAGTTTTTAGAGCCAGGTAACGGAATTTACTTTTATTACCGATTGCTCAATATGCCTTCCTGCAATATGAACATGTACAGTATGTGTGAGTGTTTGTTTGCCTGAAGTATTAGGTCAGCTATGGGAGACTAGTTGCAGATGCATTATTTGGTATGGCTCGTATACATTGCTTTAATCATTATTGAAATAAACTCTTTATGTGCGTTAGGTAGAGTCTTTTAGAGCCGGAAAACGGCATTTACTTTTACTACAGATTGCTTAATATCTCTTCTTGCAATATGAACATGTACAGTATGTGTGAGTGTTTGTTTGCCCGAAGTATTAGGTCAGCTATGGGAGACTAGTTCAAGATGCATTGTTTAGTATTTGAAAATACTGTACACTCGCCACTAACTCGTATGCATTGTTTTAATCATTATTGAAATAAACAATTCATGTGCGTTAGGTAGAGTTTTTTAGAGCCGGAAAACGGCATTTACTTTTACTAGATTGCTTAACATCCCTTCTTGCGATATGAACATGTACAGTATATGTGAGTGTTTGTTTGCCTGAAGTATAAGGTTAGCTATGGGAGACTAGTTGCAGGTGAATTATTTGGTATTTGGAAATAGACTCCCATTGGCTCGTAAACATTGTTTTAATCATTATTGAAATAAACTCTTG
>CAIGQQ010038942.1:15907855-15922098 GCA_903798035.1 Danio albolineatus
TTTACTACAGATTGCTTAATATCCCTTCTTGCAATATGAACATGTACCATATATGTGAGGGTATGTGTACCTGAAGTATTAGGTCAGCTATGGGAGACTAGTTGCAGATGCATTATTTGGACTTTGGAAATAGACTCCCACTGAATCAATTAATATGAAAATATTATCTTGATGTGTGTTAGGTTGAATCTGTAGAGCCCGATAATAAAATTAGCTTTTATCACCGATTGCTCGATATTCGTTCTTGCAATATGAACATGTACAGTATAAGCGAGTATTTGTTTGCCTGAAGTATTAGGTCAGCTATGGGAGACTGGTTGCAGATGCATTATTTGGTATTTGGAAATTGATTCACAATGACTCGTATACATTATTTATATCATTATTGAAATAAACTCTTGATGTGCGTTAGGGTTAGTTTTTTTAGAGCCAGATAACAGAATTTACTTTTACTACAGATTGCTTAAAATCCCTTCTTGCAATATAAACATGCACAATATATCCGAAGGTTTTTTGCCTGAAGTATTAGGTGAGCTAAGGGAGACTAGTTGCAGATGCGTCATTTGGTATTTGGAAATAGACTCCCACTGACTGGCATTCATTCATTTTCTTTTCGGCTCAGTCCCTTATCTGGGGTCGCCACAGCGGAATGAACCGCCATCTTATCCAGCATCTGTTTTACGCAGCGGATGCCCTTCCAGCTGCAACCCATCTCTGGGAAACATCCATACGCAATCATTCACACACATACACTACGGACAATTTAGCCTTCCCAATTCACCTGTACCGTATGTATTTGAACTGTGGGGGAAACCGGAGCACCCGGAAGAAACCCACGCGAACATGGGGAGAACATGCAAACTCCACACAGAAAGGCCAACTGACCCAGCCGAGGCTCGAACCAGCGACCTTCTTGCTGTGAGGCACTGACTGGTATACATTGTTTAAATCATTATTGAAATAAACACTTGATGTGTGTTAGGGTTAGTCTTTTTTAGAGCCGGATAACAGAATTTACTTTTACTAATGATTACTCAATATCCCTTCTTGCAATATATGAACATTTACAGTATATGTGAGGACTTGTTTGCCTGAAGTATTAGGTCAGCCACAGTATGGGAGTGTAGTTGCTGATGCATTATTTGGTATTTGGAAATAGACTCCCACTGACTCGTATACATTGTTTAAATCATTATTGAAATAAACTCTTGATGTGCGTTAGGGTTAGTTTTTTCACAGCCAGATGACGCCATTTACTACCGATTGCTCAATATATTTTCTTGCAATATGAACATGTACAGTATAAGCGAGGGTTTATTTGCCTGAAGTATTAGGTCAGCTATGGGAGACTAGTTGCAGATGCATTATTTGGTATTTGGAAATAGACTTCCTCTGACTCGTATACATTGTTTGAACCGTTATTATTAAAACTAAATATCTCTGTGCATGATGATTCACACTAGCTGTTTTCTTTTTTGCATTATTATTCTTTTGTGTTCTCTGCTTTCCACATGCTTTGGAGAATGGGTTATTTGTATTGCTGAAAAATCCTCATAAAGGAGAGTATGTCATTTGTAAGGATGTGTTTTTTTTTTATTACATAAATGAATTTCATATATACAAGATGCAGCAGCATACATAAAAACCTATAGTTATTACAGTCCTCTGCTTTAAACCACTCTCAGTAACTGGTGAAATGCTGGGAAAGTAGCTCGTACCCTCAGCTCTTATCAGTAGGCATGCTTTATTTTTTCCACCATTACTGTAATGTATGCAAATGACTGAGTAGGATGTTTGTTCAGCAGTTTAGTGATATCTATCTATCAGAATTAATGGCACCCCACAAAGGCTTTTAAATGAACTAGCAGCCCCAGGAGAGCTGTAACTCAGCGGAGGGACAATGTTGGCGATGGCCTGCCTGGGGACTGGGCGTACTGGGAGCTTAATGGGGAGCGAAAGGGTTGCAGCGGTGTTCCGAGTCCATACTGAGTTTTTGACAGATGAGCGAGGCTGTCTAATAGATCTCGTTCTACTATAATTCAGTGCAGTGGTATTTAACTTAACCTTTGTTGTCCCTGGGGGCAGAAAAACGCCAATCAGATGGCCAATTTCTCTCACTGCAATCCTCTCTAATGACATGGCGAATGCAGGAGGAGAAAAGTTTCGATACAAATTGTGATGTGTGAAAGGAAATGAAGAGGTTTGACTGTAAATTCGGATTGGATTTTTAAAGCCATTAAATTTGCATAAAAGCACACCTGTAATTGTATGCAGCATTCAAATATTATAAACAACGGTTTGATTATTTAGGGTTTTTTAAGTATCAAAACCTGTGTAGTGCAGTTTTATTTTATTTTATTTTTCCCCATATATTTTAGCATGTCCTGTTTAATTTTACCTTCAACAAGTAAGTCTGACTATCATTGATTTTTACCAGAGGTGAGTGAGGTACAGGAGTTAACTGCTAAAATGTCATTCAGTGTAAGAAGTTATGTGCATGTCAGGCATATTTAGAATAATTTCAATAGAATGATCATGGTTAATTTGATTTTAAAATACTACAGACGAATGTATTAAGTAAATAATTCATATTCTTTGCCACTATCCTTTAAAGCACTAGGTTGTACACATTTCTTGACAATAATTATTTATGTAATTAATTCTTTGTATTGTAATAAGTGTACATCAGAATAAGTGTGCTATTTATGTTTTTCTAAATGACAGTAAAGTTTTATTTCACCCATATCTTGTCAAGTTACTGCAAACATTAAAATGGGACATTATGAGACTTCACTTGTTTTATACATATATATTTATCTTGATTCTGATTGGCTGGAGGGTGTGCATTATTTTTGTTGAAACACACAGGTAGTTCCAGTCAGTTTTGATCACAATTTGAAATGAATGCGCTTCTTCCAAATGTTGGTGGTTACCATAGCAAATCACATATGCTGCGCAGGAAACCAATGAGGGCGTTTAATGGCGGATGCCACAAAATCAAGTTTTAAAAGTGTTTTTTTCAAGTGAGAATACAATAATTTTAAAGTGAAATCAGCAATTTATGTATATATATAGCAAAGTCTTTAAAAATATTGGACTCTAAGCTCTAGGCAGTAATCGGCAGCTCCGCTAATAGCTCCCCGCTGAGAGAAGCTTATATCGGTCAGACCATCTCAGGACCTGCCGCTGGATCTCATCTCTTGCATCTCTGTTGTTTAAAATATGATGTATAATAATTCTTGCATGCATCTGATGGCCAGTCTTTAGACTTTTGAACCTAATATTTGCTTTCAGGTGTATTTCTTTAGCAGATCGCAATGATAAGTTTTATAGTTTATCTTCTGATTGCTTTTCTTTATTAGAGCTTTCGTTTTAAAGAAGAACAAGTAAAGTAGATTGTTCCGAAATGTTTTTTTTTTCTTTTTTTTTTCAAAAATTAAATACTCTGCATATTTAACAGCAAAGATTTCTGAAATAGGCTTTGGCTGTTCTTCAAAATGCATCTTATGATACTAAGAAAATGACATTATAGTAGTTATTAGTTTCAGCGGTTGTTATCTGGAAATAACATGTTGAGATGGACAACTCAGTATCAATAATTCCTAAGAGTCAGAATAAATATATATATTAGCTAAGGCAAACCAAATGAATGTGTATATAATGCACGGCTTTCCGTTTCACCTGCCAAGCCATTCAGATGAGAGGGCGCAGTTTCTTTAAAGACTCCCTGAAGGTTTGCACTTTATTGTGAATCTCTCTTTAAAGTGCCTATAAACAAATCATCTCTAGTAGCTCCAGAATACAATACCTCATTAGACAGAGGAAAATCACCCACCGAGGGAAGTGCTGGAGCAGTCAGGCTGGTCATTCTATAGGAAATATGTGATTTACTTGTTTTCTTAACCTCTGCTTTCTGAGGAACAGGCATTCGGCAGAACTGAACTCGCTAGCATAAACAATCATTCTTCAAGAGAGAGAAACATCGGAGGCCATTGTTCTATTGTATGCTGTGTATTTGTTGCTGAAAGGCTGTGGTTTCCATCGTCGGCCAGCGCTCAGCAGGGCAGAGTAACGCTTGATTCCCAGCATAGCACCTTTTTATGTGTTGTAGTATTCTGGCACACATTCTCGCTGTGTGTTTTAATACCTGCTGTGGAAATTCAGTAGCTTTAGGCGGCGATGTTTGATGGTTTGAGAGGAACGGAAATACACATAGTGCTGCAGGAGAATGATGTAAATCACATATCGTATAGGGTTTCTTAGAAAGCCTAGATCGAGTGACTTTCTGCACATTTGAGCATTACAGATCCCTCCCACTGATGGTGCAAATCGAGGTGAGGAATGATCAACGCCGATGATTATTTTACCTTTGGGTGTAAAGTCTCTAATGAGTTGATGAAGATGTGTTAGCTGCAGCCCGCACCGTGTTTCCATCTCTTCTGCCTCTCTGCTTAGTCTCAAACCTCTGTTAATTATGGAATTAGGTCACCGGAGTGTGGTGGCATCCAGCGCGGGTGATGTTTACCTCATAATAACTCTTCATCATCTGCACTGGAGAAATAATAGAGCAAACGAATCGCAATTTGCAACCCAGTTCTCCGGGTTATTGATACCGAGCTGGACTGAAGTAAACAGATGAAAAGCACGATTGATTCAGGCCATATCTTTGACTTGCTTCCATGGCCTTTTTGTTTATTCCGGGTCTGTATTGTCTACAGGGGTCGGTATTGTTCAACAACAATGGCTAACTTTAATTTACCGCGTGTCACTGGAGACATTACGATTTTAATTAACAAATTCTAATTGGTCCTGAACAGAATAAACAAAAGCCAACCCAAATAATAATTGCAATTCCAGTAATGATAGTCATAAAGAAAGCAAAGGCCGAAGTCTGAGCACAAAACCGACTTGGCGCGCGCGCCTGTGATTATGTTGCCGGCGTGCACAGATTCGTGTTTATTGGGAAATGGCATCCAAACCATGTGTTTTGTGTGATAGGATTTTGCATATGCTAATGCACTTGATTGCCTTGATGTGTGGCTGGGTGGGGGAGTCGCAGCACGAACCAGAGAGGCTCGATAACTGCCTCTTCAAATCCCATCCTCAAAGCTTCCGCCATTCAGCGTGGCCCTCTGCGCTTCAGGGAGGAGGCTGCGTTTGTAAAGCCATGATTAGAAGGGTATTTAATGGAACATCAGTGCCACTGATGCAGAATGATGCTGATTGTTAAAGTGCTGTTTTGCTTTGGCCATTTGTGGTATTATTGCCGTGTTTAATTGATTGAATTGACATTTGGGAGTGTGTTTTATAAGGATAACTCTAGCGGAAACTGGAACATTAGGTGAGAAAGGAGCAACACTAATTTTGATAGCAGTAGATCATCGCTTTGGCTTTCAATCCTCCATGTTTTGGTGTTATCTGTATCTGTCAGTTGTCTCACCACAGGTGGTGGAATTTCCGGAATATTATGGAATTTTAAAAGTTGAAAGTAAGGGTATTTTAATATTTATTTGTCCAAGTGATGGATGATTATAATTTACGTTTCTCATGTTAAATTTTAGTTTAGTAATTTAGCTACAGCCTTATCACCCTGCAGCCCAAGAGGCCTCTCAAACTGTGTGAGTTCTAATGCCCTAGTGAAGTGAAGGAGACACTATACTATGGGTGAGCACCGTCTTTTAGATGAGATGTTAAACCAAGGCCCTGACTCTCTGTGGTCGTTAAAAATCCCAGGGCACTTCTCGTAAAGAGTAGGGGTGTAACTCTGGTCTCCTGGCCAAACTCCCTTCATCTGCACTTACCCATCCTGGCCTCCCAATCATCCCCATACACTGAATTAACTCTATCACTGTCTCTCCACTATATTGCTGATGTGTGGTGAGCTCACTGGCACGATTGTCCTATGACTGCCGTCACATCATCCAAGTGGATGCTGCACACTAGTGGTGGAGTGAGGAGATTCCTCTCTCATGATTGTGAAGCGCTTTGGGTGTATGGCCATACATTATAAATGCGCTATATGAATACACATTACTTACTTACTAAATTTTAGTCCATTTATCAATATAATTTTTTTCGATACTGTATTTTTATATAGCACTGTTTCACACCTAATGTTATTGTTAGGTTATTTTTCAGCTCAACTTTATTCCTTTCACCTGGCAATCGCTGAAGTTCAAATGCAAATGCAGTCAATACCTGTTAACTAATGCCAGTATAAAGTAAATCTTAAGGGATTTGGCTTCAAAATTCTTCAAAAAAAGCTAAATGTAAAGTTTGTAACTCTGTAACACTCAAATACGAGAGAGGGAGCACTTTTAAGCCATCCAACAAGTTTAAAAGCTGAGGTAAAGTAATTATTTTTCTTCTAATAGTCGCAATTAAAGTTATAATATAAATGATGTTCAAGCTAAATCCATTCTAATAATATTATTGTTGTAACATTGTGTTAATTACATATTAATTTACTCTCCCCGGCCACTTTATTAGGTACACCTCACTAGTGCTGGGTTGGACCCCCTTTTGCCTTTAGAGCTGCCTTAATCCTTCGTGGCATAGATTCAACAAGGTACTGGAAATATTCCTCAGAGATTTAAGTCCATATTGACATGATAGCATCACACAGTTGATCTAGAAGGTCGCTGATTCGAGTCCCGGCTGGGCCAGTTGACATTTCTGTGAGCAGTTTGCATGCGCTATAGCTGAATTGAATAAACTAAATTGTCCTTAGTGAATGAGTGTGTATGAGTGTTTCCCACTACTGGGTTGTAGCTGGAAGGGCTTCTGCTGTATTAAACATATGCTGGACTAGTTGGTGGTTCATTCCGCTGTGGCAGCCTCTGAGACAAAGCCGAAGGAAAATGGATGAAGTCAGGGAATTTGATATTTGGCTTTTAGATATCGTGAATTCCTCATGAGCCAACTGACTCCCAGCAGTGGCTGCGTATGGTACTCATTTACAAAACGACAGCAACGTTTAATCCCACCACGGCCCCGTCTTCATCAGACCCTCAGATAGTTCATCTGCCTCGATCATATTACAATCCCTAAAGCACAGCCAAACAGCTGAAATCATCCATTCCATCGTCACACACACAGGCGTTGCGCTGGGCCTCACTCTCCAGAGACACACACACATCAGCTCTCTGCACTCTCCTCTAATGAAAATGACACTTTGAAAGAGATTGAGCATATTTCTGCTATCGTATTTCATAAATCAAATTTTCCTGATTGCCTGACCTGATTTTTTCCATAGTTGTTCGGTCGCAGTCAGTCATGGAAACGTCTCTATGCGAGCTATCATTACGCGTGCGAATTCTCTGGAAATTCCACAATCAGTGTCTCGTTAGGAGGGGGGAAAACTGGGGCTGATTTGGCAGGTCCATTAACCCAGAGCTCAGGGCTGACACGGCCACTAAAGCTGAGGCTGACAGGCGTACTACTCCCAGGGTGGAGGTGAAAGCCTTCAGCCGACTCTCTTTCTTATTCCTTCTGCTGCGTGTAACACATCATCTCCAGAAAATAGGAAGTTCTGTGCAGGTCTGTGTGGATTTACATGCAAAGGGTTGTCCAATTCCACAACCGAAAGGTGGTGATCTGTATTAGGCCACATTCAATTTCATGCTTGGCATATTAGGCGTACAGGGAATGCATAAGGGTCGATCCCACTGAAGTGACATGCGATCGTGACATTCTCATGGAAAAATGTCTTTTCCGAGTCATAGATGACAGGATTTGCCAGTGTATCTTCTTCTGGTCCATCAGTTTTTTTGGATTATGCTTTAGCAGCTGCATGCAGTATCAGAATTCAGCGCTTCGGATGCATGATTAATCACAAAACGCACGTATAACCTGTTAGGACTCAAATCATGAGATAAGTCTTCTCATGTACTGATATCAATATATAGCATGATATATTACTTATTCTGTAAATTAAATATATTAAAATGATATATATCATGTTTTATATTTTTATGCATATATTGACCACATCTAAAGGACTGTTTCTTTTTTTTACTGTATTCAATTCAATTTATTTCATTTCACCTTTATTTGTATAGCGCTTTTACTGTACAATGTAGATTGTGTCAAAGCAGCTTCACATAGAAGATTAATGTACATTTTTAATGTATATAGTCAGACATTTATCATATTTGTGATCATATTTCTCACTTTATTTAGATCTTTAGGGCAAATGTTTGATTAAAAAATGTACAAATATTAAATAAATATTAATATAATATAAAACACTTCTCAAAAACAAATGATTACTGGTCAAACATTAAATAAATCAAATGCAAAATGTAAACAGTACTTTCAAGACTGGAACTTTCTCATAATGCTGTTATTCCAGCCTCATCTTACCAGGAAACACAACCGTGTTTACGCTTTGTCAGTTTAGTGGCTGATTCAGTTGTACACAAATGTACGATTTAAAAAAAAGAGGCATAGAACCCAACCTTGCCGCTAAACCAACCGCCATTGGGGGATGATCAAACCATACTACATTGTATGAATGAAATAATATGAATTCATACGATTTAGCCGCTAAATCAAAAGTTACGAATTGTCATGAGATCATGTTGGTTATTCATGTTTCTGTCTACTTCCCTGCAATATTCCCCTCATATACTAATTCATGATTTATTACCATGAACAATGCATTCTGTGACATCACAAAATAAATGAAAGAGCATAAAATGAAACAATAAACTTTTCATTATATCCGAGCAATACATATCGTCATATTGCACAGCCCTAATGCCAGAGTGACTTGACAGATCAAATGAGAAATATATGCGTATTAGTTTTTAATAACACACATCTGATGATTTATGAAAGCTTGTCCTTTTTTCGGGTTTTGCCTGGATCATTTGGTTGTGTTCTAATTAATGTTATCAGTCCTCTAATACTAGTTAAATGGCCGGTTAAATCTTTCAGTAAATGAACAACACATATTAAATGTACTGCCGACTCTGTTCTTTGCTGTCGTGCTAATTGTGGCTCTGTCGTGTTGTGTTTGCAGTAAAGTCCCTGTAGGCTAGTCAGTTGACTCAGCAGCCATATTAGTAACCCCTCCGGGCAGCTGTGTTCTGTGGAGGTAATAAGTGTGCAAATAAAGCTTACGTGCAACAGGGTCAGGTAAAATTAAAGACTTATATAAATATATGACTTGGATTGTATGTGACTAATTAAACACTGTTTGGATGTTGAATTGAAGTGAGAAGAAAAGGATTCCATTGATCTGCAAAGATTATATAGATAGAACCATAGAACAGAACCATATTTAATTTAATATAAATAAATTACATATTATATATATATAATTATAATTATATATATTTTATATATTATATATTATATGTTGTGTTATGTAGTATGCATTTTATGTTTTAAATAAATAGTCCCTTGTTAGTAACATAGGCACGTGTGTGCGTGTGTGTATGTGCGTGTATGTGAAATAATTTATTATAAATTGTGTCATTGTTTATACATAGCTATAATTCATTTAATGTAGATAATTGCAATACATATTTTATTAAGTTTTAAACAGATAATTGAAGCTGGATGGTTGAGCAGCCTTTAAAGCAGATGTAAAATACTGCATACACCTGCATACACACACAAACATACACCTGTGACTGTTGCTTGGCAACCGTCACACCAACAGTACTGAGCCAAAATTGCTTTGTTTTAACGTGAAAGCTACCTACTTATGAATGAACACATCACACTGAATAAAAGCAACAATCCACGTGAAGCTGTGGTTTACAGTAAAACCGTAACAGCTATTTACAAGGGGAAGGCATCAGGTGCTCTGTCCCTTAAAATGACCGTAAACCACAACTTTTGGGGCTTATTGCTTTATATTTATATCTGAAGTGAAAAAATGATTAATTGGAATTATTAAATTGTCTAAGGTAAGTGGTTGCAAACAATTTATATGAGCTGAATATAAACAAATAAATTAGGTTTAGTGGTTCATGTTCAACTTAATTTGTTGAAATTCAGCCCACAGTATATAAATTGTTTGTGACAGTATACTTTTTCAACGTATATCTGAGAATCATGATTAGCAGCATTGTGAGAAATTTGCAATCTTAAAAAATGCAAGGTTTAAATTTTGCATTTAAATTAGTGACTTTGTTTTTAATGTTGGACCTGCAA
Source organism: Danio albolineatus (assembly GCA_903798035.1). NCBI lineage: Eukaryota > Metazoa > Chordata > Actinopteri > Cypriniformes > Danionidae > Danio > Danio albolineatus. The sequence continues at coordinate 15,918,023 of CAIGQQ010038942.1, forward strand.
TCATTAGTTTTTGAAAGCAGTTTTTATATTTTATTAACATTTATTTTATATTTGCACGTTTTGTAAAGTTCTCAATAAAGTAAATGTCTGACTACAGTATATACTTTAAAATGTAAAAAGAAATAGTCTTTTAGATGTGGTCGACATATGCATGAAATAAAAGCCATGATATATTACCATAAATAATAATAAAAATAATAATAATAATAATTAATAATAATAATAATAACAATAATAATAATTTATTTATATATATATACACACATACATACACACTCAGAAAGTATTCATATATACAGTATATCAAATCAAATCACTTTTATTGTCACATCATCAGCACCACGTGTTAGGCGCTAGCTCCAGACAGTGCAAAATACAGACAGTCCAAATACAACATACAACAGCATACTCCCAAAAATAAACTAAACAATGTACAATTGGCAATGTTAACAGCAGTACGTAGGAGACAATGAATAGGTGTAGGTTGTAGACAGTATTTTTTTAAGTATATATACAACAATGTTCAACTTAATTAGTTTGTTTAAATTCAGCCTGTATAAATTGTTTGCAACCACTTATCTTAAAGTAATTGTAAATCCACTGAGTAATCTTTTTATGTGTATATATTTATATCAGATTCAGTACTTTTGTTTCGGGGATTCTATATTCACTGTATATGAATTAGTCTTGTGTATTATTATGATTGTCTGAAGTTTTTACATTATGTTTCCCTGTTCACCCTGAGGGATACAAGCAGAGTTCTAAAGCAACGCACCACCACCACATCGCACTTTTGTCACTTAGAGAGAAGAAAAACAGCACATCTTAGTTAGCATACTTGAATGCACTCAATCTGAGAGGGAGACAAAGCGAGAGATGGAGACAACGAGCGTGTCCCTGTTGTCTTGAGGGTTTTGGCGAGGATCCACTGAGAGCTCTCATCCTCTGGAACTTTCTGCCTTTGCTCCAGTCGCTACTTCATTATAACCCCTGAAGACTCTGGCTTAAAGCCGGGTAATAGACGCACAGCTTCTCCTACTCATTTGTCATGGGCCTGTGAGTTTGATGCAAAGCACTCAGCACTTGTTGCTCTGTGTTAATCCCACTGTAGACACCGACTCGCTCGTCCTCGCTTTTTCCAACTCGTCATGCCTCGTAATTTCACTTTCATTTGATGTTTTAATGGAAATCCCAGCCTCTCTCTGTTGAATTGCACCATTGTCACCAAATTACTTTATCAAATGAAATTTTGGGGAGGGGTAAGAGAGAGGAAGCATACTGTTCAGAAGAGACATCCGTCCGCTTGCATAAAACACCCGTCAAACCTTTGGATTAGGATTATTTTGGTTATTTGTCTCAGCTTCTCACCAAGGTTGCATTTGTTTTTATCAAAAATACTTGTAATAATGTGAAAATGTTATTTTTTATTTCACTTATTCCATTATTTGTTGAAGTTCTTGATTCTGATTGGCGAGATTGTGCGCAATAAACAACCCAGGCTCATTATTGATACATACCCCTATATACATTTCTAGACGTTGCGAAATACATCCCTCGAGGTATGTTTTTTGTTTTATTTTTGCTGTTTTGGTTTTTCGCAAATCCACCAGAGGCCGCTGTGTATGCTTTTTTAGATCTCAAATTTCTCTCACAGGTGCCATTCACACCTGCTGTTCTTGCATAAGGGGCCAATCACACCAAACCCACATTTTGCATTGAGAGGCTTACGCACCCTGTGGCCTCACGTTTTAATGGCATGCTGCGCCCCACATTTTTGCCGTTAATCGATGTGTGCTCGCAGTTGAAAAAGTCAATTCTGAGCGGAAAAAGCGTTACGTCAGTTGCTTCATTTTCATTCTCTAATCAAATGAAAGCAGAGGCGGGGTTTCCGTTGAGGTGACTGCAGTGTCTGTGTTGTCAAGTCAACTACAGAGACTTTTAAAGATGAAGGAGAGACTAGTGGTTTCTGTTTAGAGTTATCCAGTGCTGTATAAATCAAAAATCTTGAATATCACAATACTATTACATTTTAAAATTATCTTAATATCAACAGCTACACTCGCGCACAATACGTAGCTAATTCAGTTGTTGCCTAGTAACATAAAAATCTCAAGGAGCTTCTTTTTTTTCTTGTCAACAAAAAAAGGCAGTGTGGGTCACATCACATTTTTAGAATGAAAAAGCGGGTTCGGTGTGATCGGCCCCTAAATCCACCAGAGGCTGCTGTCGACTGACTGACTGACAGACCGACCGACCGACCGACCCCAGACCCAAATGATAGTGTTTATAAAAGCACCAATTTGACCGATAACCGCCTTCCCTATACCCAACTAACAGTGTTTTCAAAAATTTATCCAGAAAACGAAAACCCCTCCTGGCCTGCCTCAATTTTACCATGTTTTTAGATGTTACCACGTTCTAACCCTGTTATTTACTTGTTTGTTTCATTTTATTGGCTTCTGTTTTTGTTTTACCCACTTTCTGGAACCGTTCTTCACTAGACTCGAAACACCATCGTCGCGGTCAGCTTCTTTCTGCGTCTCAAGTTCGCCCTGTGGCATTCATTTTTAAGACGAAATGCAGCCATACATAGTCATACATAGTTCTGGCAACATAATTCCTACTCTCCAGAGATGTATACAAGACTACGTTTTCACAATCAGCCTGTGTTGGCAATAAAACAGCATTATGCACAGGTAGTTCCAGACAGTTTTAATCACAGTTCAAAATAAATCAAACATTTTAAAACATGTTATTTCAATTTAAAATTATTTTAATTTTATATGTGCTTGAATGTGATTTATTCCTGTGATTCAAAGCTGAATTTTTCTTCAGTGTTCAGTTTCACATTATTCTTCAGATATTGTATCAATAAGCTGATTTGCTGTACTGTTATGATCAGTTAATATTGACACTCAGTTGTTATTGATAGTTTTTTTATATGTAATTAACAGTGTTGAATCTTTTTTCCTGCCTCATAGATTTGTAGGAAATTTATTAATGTTACTTTTTAGGATTCTTCGGCAAATAGAAAGTTCATAATTGCATTATTAATTATATTATTAATAGTTTTTTACATTATTAATGTCTTTACTGTTTTTTTATTAATTTAATATACCTTTGTGAATATAACATAAATACATTTTAATGGTACTTTTGCAAATACACAAAATAATGAAGCGGCTCATCACTGAAACACGATAATCAAAAAATAATGATTTCAGAAAGAATGTATGACATTGAAGACTGAAGTAAGCATGCTGAAAATTAATCTTTAAAACACTGGAAATATATTATAGTATATATTTTTAATTATGCTATACAGTACTTCATAAATGTACAGTTTTTCTGTACATAAAAAAATGTAAAAAGCATAAGTGTACACTTAATGCAGCTCTAGTGAGCAGAACAGACTTATCAAATCTTGCTGATCAAAGTTTTAGCCAGTAGTGTATGAATGTGTTTAGGACAAAGTGGCGCACAGGAGAATGTGTGCTGTTTTTTTTTTCCAAGGATGGATCATGTTTCCATAAATGATAAAGAAAAGATACGACCTCAGAGAGCCTCGCTGTGCAACCTCTCTTTATTCCTGTCTGCCGTAATGAGCGTTATCACCATATCTCAGCAGAAATGACTGTAAGCACTTATATAACAACTGATGCCTCAGTGATTTCTTAAATGGAAAGTTGAAGTGTACTTAGCCCATGTTGAAGATATATTCGGGGTTGGGCGGTTGCTAGTAATTCCACTCCACGCTGTGAAATCTTCATTTATTGTTCTTTAGTGCAAGTAAGAAGTTGGAAATAAGGCACCCGGGGGTGCAGACTGATGAGGAGACTCACAGTATCATTACTGAACTTAACGTCCCACCATATTAACATCCCCCACAAAGACTGTAATTATTTGATAAAACAAAACATTAGTATTATAATTATTGAACATTCTTATTATCAACAATGCTTTCCTGTAGTAGTTTTTCAAATGTAATTTATTATAGATTTAAAACTTTGTAGATTACTATATGTTGATTTATTATTATTATTATTATTATTATTATTATTATTATTATTATTATT
>CAIGQQ010038942.1:15922282-15950236 GCA_903798035.1 Danio albolineatus
TTATTATTATTATTATTATTATTATTATTATTATTATTATTATTATCATCATCATCATTATTATTATTATTATTATTATTATTATTATTATTAGTGTCATTATTATTATTATTACTATTATTATTATTAGTATCATTATTATCATCATCATCATCATCATCATTATTATTATTAGTAGTATTAGTAGTAGTAGTAGTAGGATTATTATTATAATAATAATAATAATTATTATTGTAATTATTGTTGTTGCTGTTGTTGAATTTAATCGTATAAATAATTTAAGAAATAAACTTTACTAAATGATTTAATATACTTAGTATGTTAAAAGCAACTGAAGTGACTACTTTTAATGTGTCATGATATCTTTTAAAAAACAATGAGAATATATAAGCAAAATAACAATCCATAGCCATTCAGTGTTATAGATGTATTAAAACAGCTTGCTTATTTTCACCTAAAAATATTCAATTGAAAATTTCAATTAAAAGTTGAATTCACCTATAGTGCATGTCTTTGGACTATGGGGGAAACCGGATCACCTGGAAGAAACCCAAGCCAACACAGGAAGAACATGCAAACTCCACAAAGAAACCAGCGACCTTCTTGAAGCCAAACAAAAACATAATAATATTAATAATAATAATAATAATAATAATAATAATAATAATGTAATGAAAGAGAATTTGAAAATGTTTCTCTGAAACTTCAATGCAAAATCACATCATCATCACCACCCTCATCAAGCGATTTCCTGGGGTCTTTAATAACTAAACAGTTCCATTTAATGCCTAATGGCTTCCTTCATTAAAAAAAAAAGAACTGCAATTTGGTGTACATCTCTGTTTGATTTGCATTTATAGCCTTGTAGCATTTCCGTTCAACTCCCTGTCCGTTCATATATGTGAATTCAGACATGTCATTAGCCGAATATATCGACCGCATTCGCCTGTTATGAACCAATTAGTGGGTTCATTATGTAAATACAGCTTGCTAATTATCTTGTGCATTCAAATTAATTATGATGTATAATGTCAGCATTAGCAGGAAGTCCAGCCCAGGTGGGCATTTTGGGATCCCGGCGAACGGGTGAAATGAATTGTTGGGCGGAAAGCGCGGTCTGTTCTTCAGTCGTGTGATGATGCGGATCAGCAGATCTGGAAGCTGATAGAGGAGTACAGCGCCGCGACTTCTAATTAAAATGAATTTCTGACAGACTGGTGCACTAACAGTTACAAACTGCAATCTGATGTTAATCAACAGGGGTTTCTTCATTAATTGACAAAATTAGCCTCATCAATCACACAGAGGGGGGCGATGGGGTTCTTGAGAGCTGCTGTGTCTCTTCACCGCATGATTCCACAGGACGAACAGCATGATACCGCCTCTGGACGCCAGACAGATGCGTGCACACACATACGCACATACACACGCACACACACACACGCACACGCACGCACGCACACACAACACACAAACGTACAGCTATCTTTTTGGGGACTTCCATACAGATGTAATGACGTTTCTATTCTAAAGCCTGTATATTCTACACTCAAAATATTTTTACTGCTTGTTTAAACTACTTATTTAAAATGAGCTAAAACAACTCATATCTAGATTTTTTTTTTTAAGGAAAAACGTAATTTTTCTCTGTTCAGTCTACTTAAATTTGGGGTGAAAAAAGAATAAAAAATAAACAATTTGGTTAACTTAATCAAATTATGTTGGGGCAACATGTGTAGAAATAAAGCATCTTTACAGTGACCTCCACCCCCCACCCCCACACTGTTAAAAAAATAAATAAAAAGGTTGACAAAACTTTAAGGCAACTTGCTGCACAGCCTTTTGAGTTGACTCAACTTTTAGCCCAATACTGCACTTGAGTTGATTTAAGTTGAGTCAACTCAAAGGGCTCTGTAGCAAGATGCCTTACAATTTTAAGTAGCATTGTTTGTTTTACAGTGTAACCCTGACAATCTCCAATTATACGTTTTTTAATACCACATTCCATAAAACTTAAGAGACGTTTTTCCCATGGGGACAAAAAATATACATTAAAAAATGTCAAAATATATTGGTGTTGCTATTCATGTGGGGACATTGGGTCACTGCATTGTAAGAAATACAGTATATGGTCTCCATGTAGACCATTCTTGCAAATGTACAGCCTTATGAAATCTATTTTATTTTCCCCTTTTTTTATTTTTCTGGAGTCTGTTTTAGTAGAAATAAAACGTTTAGAAATTAATTGAAATCATGAAACACGGAAACATATACAGTGAACAAATTCTGAAACATTTAACAAAAAATTTTTTTTTTAATAATGAAACTTATTTTAAACTAGATTTTATTATTCATTCATTTATTTTATTTTCGTCCTAGTCCCTTTATTAATTCGGTGTCGCCACAGCGGAATGAACCGCCAACTTATCCAGTACATGTTTTATGCAGCGGATGCCAGCCGCAACCCATCTCTGGGAAACATCCATACACACTCATACACTACGGACAATTTAGCCTAGTCAATTCACCTGTACCGCATGTCTTTGGACTGTGGGGGAAACCGGACCACCCAGAGGAAACCTACGCGAACACGAGGAGAACATGCAAACTCCACACAGAAACGCCAACTGACCCAGCCGAGGCTCGAACCAGTGACCTTCTTGCTGTGAGGCGACAGCACTACCTACTGTGCCACCGTGTCGCCCAGATTTTATTGTATTTTTTGTTATTAAAACAACTTGCTGACAAATTGGCAGTCCCAGAAAGAATATTTTTTTAAATGATAATTTAGCGACAAACAGTATTTATTGACAGTATTGCAGTATTTATTTATTTTATTTTTATTTTTTTTGTATTTAAACTAATTAGGTCACACTTTATTTTAAAGTATAAGTCTTTATATTAGCAAACCATTAGCTAAAATTATAACTATAATTCACTGCTTATTATTAGTTCGTAAGGTATAGGTATTGGGTATGATTAGGAATAAAGAATAAGAGCCTACTTTATAAGTACTAATAAACAGCCAATTTTTTTATTCTAGGCAGGTAATAATGCAGATAAGAGTGAGAATCGGTACTTAACTAAAGTGTTACCTTTATTGCGAAGCACACTTGGCAATAAAACTGATTCTGATTCATTTATTTGTTTGTTTGTTTGTTTTTGTCTTTAACTAAAATAAAAAATACAATTGAAGTGAAAACTGACAGTTTTGTGAGTGATTGAAAAGTTAGAATAAGAATAAATTTGTTAACTGTTCATTCGTTCGTTTATTCATTCCTCTTTATTAGCTATTCAGATATCATATTAACCACCAATTGTTGTAAGATGCTTTAATTTTTTTTTCTCAAAATAAACTGAAAAAATAATCTAGACTTTTGCTTATTTGGGATTGCCATGGAGATGCTATTAATTTCCATGTGCACATTATCTGTCAATAGCTTTTACCAGAAAAATGCTGATGAAGGGATTCACAGAATTCATATTTAATCAGTCCCATGCGACTTGATATTCACAGACAACAGACCATTTCAAGATTGATGATGAGGTGTACATTTGATTAATTTATCCAAAATTGCCAAATTCTGTGACTATCCATGTTATTCATCTAATTGCGTCTATATTCTGTGATTATATCTGCGTTTTCCATATCACTAAAAATCATGAGCTCTACAATTGTCTCTGGAAATCTCCAGAGAAATGAGTCACATTTGCTTTCTGATGATGCTATGATATTGCAAAAACGAGCATTCATTGTGTTCAGTGAAGACATAAACAAAAAAACCTCTCTGTTCAACATTTGTGTTGTGTTCTTGAAATACTTTTATCAGGTGTTTACGCCCCCAAAAATATATTAAAAAAATGCAGAAGGCCTTTTTTGCCTCATTAAAAATAAGCCCAAACACAACAAATTGCCCTCAGTGAAAAGTGAGTGCATAATAAGAAATACACACAGCCCTCCCTGAGCGCTCAGCACAGTTGACTTCTTAGGATGTCTCAGGCGTCTTTCACACTGTTTAGCATACTATTTATAGTCCAGACCCTGTAGACGTAGCCAGATGCAAACAGCATCCTCATGAGTGCTTCCTCACACATTTCTCTGAATCGGAGGGAAATAATGAATGCTGCGAGTCTCAGTTTTACACGTCTGTATTCTTCTTTATGCTCAACAAATGCTCTGCTCTTTAACTTTGTGCTTTTAATGGTCAGTCATACCGCAAGATCCACAGTAGGGAAACAACGACTTCTGTTTAACACCTCAGTAATTGGAGGTTATTTTGTAAGTCTTCTGAGGCGCAAATTTTTTATTATTTTTTTCCCTCTCTCAAGGACGTAATCCTGTGTGTTTTCACTAGAGTGTCTCTTGGATTAGCTATTAGTGACTGACAATATAAGTCAAGTTATAATAAACAGAACTTCAACAGAGTTGTTTTGTTTATTAGTAGATAAAATATTTAATTTATTATTGATTAAAATTATTTAATGATAAATGTATTACACATTATTTACATAAAATTTTTTATTGATATATTCGTATTTAATAATTGTCCTTCTGCTTAGTTTTGTTTATTTGTTAGTTTTTTTATTTGTTTATATATATATATATATATATATATATATATATTAAATAATTATATCTGCGTCAAGAGCCAAAACTATTGTCAACTATTGTTAAAATAAACCTTTCAATTTTTTATTTACTTTATTGTAGAATATATACTTTCTTCTATGAGTTTAATTAATTATTTAATGTATTAGCTTTGACTTTGAAATATAAATGATCTAATGTTTATTTGTATTATATTATTTATATTATATTATTTTATTAATTATATTATATTTCTTTTATATTATAATTATATTATAATTTTTATATTTAATAGTATTGTTAATAATAATAAGAAATATGTAATAAGAAATATAATTAATAAAATAATATAATATAAATAATATAATACAAATAAACATTAGAACATTATATTTCAAGGTCAAAGCTAATAAATAAATAAATTTATATTATTTATTATTTAAATAATTATATTATTGATATTATATTGTTTTATTAATTATATTATATTTTTTATTAAATATTTCTTCTTCTTCTTCTTCTTCTTCTTCTTCTTCTTATTATTATTATTATTATTATTATTATTATTATTATTATTATTCATTCATTCATTCATTCATTTTCTTTTCGGCTTAGTCCCCTTATTAATCCGGGGTCGCCACAGCGGAATGAATCGCCAACCCATCCAGCATTTGTTTTACGCAGCGGATGCCCTTCCAGATACAACCCATCTCTGGGAAACACATCCATACATTGTCATTCACACACATACACTACGGACAATTTAGCTTACCCAATTCACCTGTACTGCATGTCTTTTGACTGTGGGGGAAACCGGAGCACCCGGAGGAAACCCACGCAACCACGGGGAGAACATGCAAACTCCACACAGAAATGCCAACTGGCCCAGCCGAGGATCGAACCAGCGACCTTCTTGCTGTGAGGCGAACGTGCTAACCACTAGGCCACCGTGGCGCCTATTATTATTATTATTATTATTATATAGTGTTATGTCTTTGTTGCTATTATTGTGCTATTTATATATTTTATATAAATATGTAAATTTTTATATTTATATTTTTATATTTATATTGTGCTATTATATATAAGTCAGAACTGATTAAACAATATAAAACAAATAGATTAATAAATTACTAGATTAAAAAAATAATAAGCAGAATAAATAATTGAAAAAATAAAATGCAAAACCAAAAATTTGATATATAGCCAGATATTATAAATAAAACAAAAAAATATTAATTATAAAATAAAAAATACAAATAAAATATAAATAAAGTAAAATAATAGTTCTTCTTCTTCTTATTATTATTATTATTATTATTATTATTATTATTATTATCATTATCATCATCATTATTATTATTATTATTATTATTATTACAGCTGCAACAGTTTTTTAAAAAATGTAGGAACAAATTATATATAATATTTATTTTTGCTAATTGCTTAATTTATAATATTAAAATGAGCGATGCGTATTTTATCACACTGTCCTCATCAGACAGTGCTTGAAAGACAGATGGTCATCTTGCCTGAGTGAATTGCTAGTTCAGTGATTTACTGCTCCATTGACAGCCAAGATTAGCGGACCATTCAGGGTTTTGGTCTCACCCAATCACAGTGCTCACCTCGTGTGAAGGCTTGATTCGGTAGCCTAATGGTTACACAGCCTGATCTGCAAGCCTCATTTACTCGTGCACATTAAAGATGCACACGATTGTATACCACTTAAACAGCAGAGTTATAATGGCATAACAATAATAGCATTCTGTAGCAACACTGCACATTTAATCTCACTCTCTCTCAGCGTTGTAAGCACCATGGTGGTGCAGATCTGTCAAAACAAGAGTGTAATCTCCTCACACATCCAACAACAGCACATAATAGGACCTTAATTATAGCCATAAGACTTGTATAATATGCTTACTTTAGCTCTGGACCACATATTTCATGAAGGCTGATGATATTAACAGGGTTTTCATGTGTTCCGGTAAGCCTGATAATCAAGGGGGGAAAAAATGGGATGGTGATTTTGTCATTCGAACAAAGCGTTAGAGTTACTTTCCTGTGACATAGTGATGCTGTCTTGTGTTGGGTGTTGGAGGATTTAGGTCAGGTGTGCTCAATCCTGTGTTTGAAATCACCTATTACTCAGTAGGTACTGCATTTCAATTTAAATGTACTACAAAAGTATGAAAGTGAGTAGTATGAATGGAACTCGGACATACTACATCTGCCATTTTGTCTTGATCATGTGACCTACCTGCATCAGTTGCGTCACATCACTCTCATTCATAAATTCTCTTGAGTGGCATCGTGGGATAGATCATACTTCTCACGTACTTTCGAATTATATGAACTTGGATATACTATACATACTGTTTTTAGTGTACTATACTGTAGTATGGAAGTATGCGATTTCGGACACAGCCCGTTCCAGCGGATCTAGCTTCCTGCAGACTTCAGCTGCAACCTTGATCAAAAACACCTGTCTTTAATCACCAAGTATTCAGATCCTACTTAGTTCTAGGTTTAGGTATAGTTGTGTTTGACCCAGGTTGGAACTAAACTTTGCAGAAAGGGAGATCTCCAGGAACAGGGTTGAGGTGCTTGAAGTTGCTAAAATGCTTGTACCTTAGTTAAACTTTTTTTTTTTGGTAAATTAATTACAGTACGTAAATGACATTTGCAAAACATCCACACTGCAAACTTAAGCATTAGTATGAGAAACTGTAGTAAATTGAAATTGCATCGAAATTGCATCGTCTTTCAATCAAATTCAATACAAGTTTATTTGTGTAGCATTTTTTACATTTATTAAGTTATTTGTTTATTTACTTACTTGTATTCAGAGCAATCCTGCCACATACTTCATAATTTTTTTTATCATTTTTAATTTTTTTTTTTTTTTGAGATGTGAGAAGTCAAAATGACCCAAAAGGGTTGAGCTATTATTTGAAGGCAATTTTGCATTTTTACAGTGAAGTCGGTTCTAGTAAACTTTCAGATGGAGCAGCATTTTCTACACAAAGCCATAGTACACTGACAAGCAATGCTAAATTGAGTCCATAATCGAGATTAATTTCATTGGACCCCAATGACGTTGAGATAAATGTTCAGGCATAATGACAGCTATTTGCGTCACTTCTCAATGAACTAATAAATCATTATATGAGATGATTCCATGATTATTTGTTAGGATGAATCAATGCAAACAGTTAAATCTTCTGTTTATAACACAACGCAATGGGGATTTGTTTGGTTTCGTGGTTGTTGTTGTTTTTTCACAAAAGAGCCCTCTGAATTTGATATAAGATTTACTACTGATCACACAACCATGCTTTCCTGACAAGATGTGAATGAGAATGGCATGTTTGCTCATTTACGAATTCATTTCAAAGTATTGCCCCGCCCTTCAACCTAAGTATTATGAACACAGGATAAAGGGCATCTGGAATTACTGTTAATATATCAGTAGTAATATTAATAGCACGTTTGCAAATGTGCTGTTGATTTTCTGAAACAATTCACTAAATAAGACGTTAAAATAGTGTTTGTGTGCTGTATTTCCTCAACCAAAATAAAAATAAATAAATAAATAAATAAACAAATAAAAACCAGAGCAGAACCTTCCTAAGCATTGCTGAATCATTCTGCTTTTTTGAATGAACCACTTGTGGAAGTGATCATTATGGATAATGATGTAAATACATCAACATTATTGAGAATAGACATCAATTCTGGGCAATACTGTACCTAAACAGCCGTAACATATCATTGATATGTGGTGCATTTAGCTATAGCTTAAGTACATTTTTAAGACATCCATGAGGAATATTTTACTTAAGGTCATGACTCTTTGATTCTTGTCTTTCATTCATTTCGTTCCATCGTAATGAAATGTGAAATATCCTGGAAGATTGTCTTTGACAAAGAGTGGAAACCCTGTATTGTGGAATACACAGCAGGCCGTCTTGAATTGATACCGCCTTTGGTGCAGGTACGGTAAGCCTCGTCATTTAGCAGACAGACACACTCCAGCTGCCTGAACCAGGCCTGACCTTGGATTGACTCTTGGTGATGAAGACTTACAGTTGATCCCCCGGATTTCTGCTCTCCTTCTTCACCATGGGTTTGGACAGTGGTAGGCCATCAGGATGGATTGGAGAAACCGAAAGACAGAAAGTGGAAAGTGTTTGACGTCTCAGATGTGTTGTCGCTGATCTTTGTTCTCTTGTACTCATCAGTGTGTGACAGCTTTCACTCTCTGTCTCTGCTTTTCACAGCGTATCTATACCTGGCTAAACTACAGTAGATGGTCTGCTTTATTACAATTAGAAGCAGCCGCTGGGGTTCAGCATTTAGTTGATGGACATCTGCTTCTGTTTTCAGTGTTCTGCACACCTGTTGTTCTTTATACGTGTGCATTCAATTAATTTTCTTTCTTTCTTTCTTTCTTTCTTTCTTTTTTTTCTACATTTATTTTGTACAAGTTCCTTTCTTCCTGTCTTCCTTCCTTCCATTCTTTTTTTTCATTTCCGTTCTTCCTTCCTTCCGTCTGTCCTTCCTTTTGTTCTTTCTACATTCTTTCATTCATTCATTCATTCATTCATTCAATCATTCTTTCAATCGTTCATTCATTGGTTTTGTGCTATTCATTAGTATTCTTTCTTTCTTTCTTTCTTTCTACATTCATTCATTCATTGATTTTGTGCAATTCATTAGTATTTTTCTTTCTTTCTTTTCTTTCTTTCTTTCTACATTCATTCATTCATTAATTGTGTGCAATTTATTTGTATTCTTCTTTCCTTCCTTCCTTCCTTTCTTTAATTTATTTTGTACAATTCATTAGTTTTCTTCCTTCCTTTCTTTATATAATTTTTTCATTCTTTCATCCCTTCCTTTTTTTCTTTCTACATTCATTATTTTGTACAATTCATTAGTATCCTTCCTTCCTTCCCTCCTTCTTTCCTTCCTTCCTATCTTCCTTCCTTTATTCCTTTTCTTATTTATTCATTTCCCCTCTTCCTTTTTTCCTTCCCTTTTTCTACATTCGTTCATTCATTTTGTAAATTCGTAAGTATTCTTCTTTCCATCCTGTCTTCCTTCCCTCATTTCTTAATTTTTTTTCTTTCTTTCTTTCTTTCTTTCTTTCTTTCTTTCTTTCTTTCTTTCTTTCTTTCTTTCTTTCTTTCTACATTCATTTATTCAATCATTTTGTACAATCTATTAGTATTCTTCCTCCCTTCCTTTCTTCCTTCCTTCCTTCCCTTATTTTTTCTTTCTTTGTACATTCATTCATTTTGTTAGGTTCATTAGTATTCTTTCACCTTATCTTTTTTTCCTTCCTTCCTTCTATCCTTCCTTCCTTTTTTTCCCCTTTCCTTCCTTCCTTCCTCCTTTCCTTTTTTCTTTTTTCTTTCTTTCTTTTTACATTCATTCACTTTGTTCAATTCATTAGTTTTCTTTCTTCCTTCTTAATTATTTACCCATTGTAAACTGAAATAATTTTTTTTAATTCTTTTTTAAAGTTAATTTTCATTTAAAAGTGTATATATATTTAGTTACTTGTTTTTACAATTACAGCTAACATTAATCCATGTCTTAAATAATATCTGTATTTATTTCAATTTATTTAATAGATACTTTCCTGTATCTATTTATCTATTTTTTATTCTACTATACTTGTATTATTTTATTTATAAGTAAATGAAAATAGTACAATTATATATAGTAATTATAATAGTATATATATATATATATATATATATATATATATATATATATAATAAAATGAATTGTAAAAGCAACACTGGAAATGCCAAATGTCATTTAATGCACAGATACTACAGATACTGTTATGTAATTCCCCTAACATTGATCTTGTCCAGTGTACACATTCTCCCCACACACATTCTCATTCATCCAAGCAGTGCTAGAATCTTTACATGATAATTTGGAACAAAAGCAGCTCTTTTGTTCCGTATAAATGATTAATTTAATTGCGAGCGATGCAGTCCTGGCGTCTCAGGTGGCTGTGCTGTTGCCTGCTCTTGCATCATCATCATCATCGCTGGAGAGGTTGCCAGTGTTCAGCACATCGGCCCTGCGCTGCACCAAGCAGATGCTGAACCTACATTCTCAAACTAGGCCCTCTCGAAAAGGGCACAAGAGTCAAAATTAGGCTTCTTCCCCCCAATCTTCCACCATCTGTTAGCTGTGACTCTTATAACGTGGCCAGTCGCGTTCGTGTGTGTGTGTGTTTTGCGAGAGTGAGTCTGTCAGACGGAGATGCCAGAAGGCGGTCCAAAAATGATAACCGCGAACAAGGCATTTTCCAATGTAGTGATTAAAATGATTGAGGACAGTGGCGATCTCATTCATCTCAGAGCAAGGTGATGGGGGACGGTGTGTGTGTGTGTGTGTTTGGACAGATCTCGAGAGGGCTGTGAAATGGGACTGGCATTCGGAGGGAGGAGGAGAGAAGCTGGAGAGCGTTGCCCACAGGGGTGCTGCTCTTTTGACTGTTTGTGAAAAAGACAAGGAAAGTTCCAGGCTGTTTTTCCTGAGACACCGTCTGACCTTCTTGAATGCTATAGAGACCCTGAGCGAGATGTTTTTTTTTTTTTTGCTTTTCTTTGATATTGTGCTCCTGTTGGTGACTAATAATCCATTACCATCTAGTTTGCGTATGAAATCTGGCCTTTAATCAGTTTAATTGTGTCCTGAGCTAAAAGCCTCTGCTATAATTACTTTTTTTGTATTGTGACACAGAGGTGGCCGAGGTAAGTGTGTGTGCTGTCAGTAGTGAAGTGTATGAGTGTGCCAGTGTGTCTTTCTACTGTCACTTAATCAGGCCTCATTGGAGCTTCTGTAATGGCCAGCGTTTTTATTTATTTATTTATTTTTTGATGCCCTGTGAATGCCTTCACCTAAAGTGGGCCGACTGGGATTTGAGGAGAGGTCATGAACAAAGGTGGACAGTTGGCAGTGGTGTTCATTTCCAATGTTTTAATAGCAATCTACATCAATGTTTGAAACATTTCAAACCAGTTCTCAGACATATGAGCCTTCCTATTAATTTTCTATGAAAGTATGCAAGTTCTGCTGAAAAATCAAGCTCCCCTCAAAACAAACTTTTCAGACACCAGCAAGTTTCTAAATTATATAGTGAGATGGGAGAAAGAGCTCAGATCTCCTCAGATGCCTAATTTCATAGAAAATTAATAGAAAGGCTTATATGTTTTAAATGAAGAAATATGAACCAAACATACAGTATGAGAATGCATCAGTATTTTTCTGTTCATCTTGCATTTAATAGCCCAAATAGAGCAACAACTCTCTGCAGTTATGTGATGCTGGTAATAGGATACAGCGATGGGGCAAATAAATAATTAAGGCTGTGTTTTTGTTTTATATTATTTTATTTTATTATTATTATTATTATTATTATTATTATTATTATTATTTTAAATTATTATTTTAAATTATTTATTGTTTATTTATTTATATTTTATAACTGTTATTTATAATATATTATGACTGTTCTCTTTGAAATTAATTATTATTATGTTTTTTTCTGGTTCTTAAATCTGATTGGCTAATAGCCGTGCAATATTGTGCAATAACAACACTCATACAGCCTCTTCACTTTTGTGTATTACTCTGGATGACAGCAGATCAATCAGCTCACTAAAGTTTGACAAATATTGCAGCTGTTGGACAATTTAATGTACTTTTGAAGCTTTTTAGGCGAGAATGTAATTGTTTAGATTGCAACTATGCAGTTAATTTATAAGGATAGTGCCTATTTAAAATATTTATATTTTCGTAGAATCAGTGCGTCAGCATCCATCAGTCTGTCAAATTGAGCAGAACAAAGACGGTTGACATTCCGACACAAGATGGCGACAGAGACCGCATAATAAGAACATTAGAGGAAAAAAACTCAACGTAATTTCAAACTAAGTGATTTTCTAAGTCGATGTCTCTCTTTTTGTATGTTGTAGTGCTGTATTTATACCGTAGTAATCTGGTAGTTTTTGCTTTGCTTTGGCTTTTTTAATGTTAATTATTGCGATCTCCCAATTGCAACAGAGTCTCCCTATTGCAACAGAGAAATACCGTTTCATTCCGTTCTGTCTTATAATGTTAAAATGTGGGCAAAATCACCTGTTTAATATCACTTTCGATATTACGCTAGAGAGGGCGGAAGAAAGTAGTTCCTCATACAAAAGGATTTTGAGACTCTCCGTGTTTGAATTTATTTTTTATATACACGATTATGCCGTTGAACTGTTGTATAAACACAATATCACACTCACAGCAGTGCGCTATGGCTGCATATCATCACTGGTGGGACACTAAGGCTTCGCCCATGGCCTTGTGCCAATGCATGCCTCCCACCTCCTGCTACTCGTGTGATATTGCTCATATATCATAATATTGCTCAATAAAAAAATAAAAAAAACATATATATATATCTTTATTGTTTTACTGAAGAAAGGCACCTGGTGTACATTTTCAATGGTAGAAAACTTTCATTTTGGGTTAAATTGTCCCTTTATTAATCATTTTATTTCACACACACAACATTTAATATCTATGAACTCATTTAAGTTTTCTACTGATACAAATAAATAAAATACATTATGTATTATTATATTATGTATTATAGACCAAACATTTATGTTTGTCATATTTGTTGTTTGTTTGTGTGCTATTATGATTTTAGTTATTTTCCACGCTGATCAATGATAATTAGGACAAGCAATGTGAGAATACTGGTCTAAAAAGTGGCTAACAAATGTCATCTAGTTGTTGTAGTTGTTGTTACATCACAGTTCTCTTGCATCCCTTTGTCAACTAACAACATGAAGTCAGTGCTCAGCTCCTCTACTTCTTGTAAGGCCCACTTGGGTTTATTCTGAGTGAACCAAAGCCACGGTTTTCAATGAAACCCTTGATGAGTTTCTAGAAACAGCACAGCAAGGGACACACTTAAACTGGTCTGTTTCTCCTATCTGTCCTCGCGTGCCCCTAAAATGTCTCTCAAAGTGGCCCCAAAAAGTATTTGGACACTTAGGCTGCTCTGAAAAATGAATGAATGTCACTGCTTGAGATAACAAAATGTCAAACCAAATGGCACGTAGTTTAAAGAGAGCACAAACAGGTTTTTAAAGCAAAACTTTTTAGGAAAAAGTGTTAGAAGATGTTAAAACATACAGATATTAGCTGATTAAGAAAAATGTGTTGCTCCAAATTAATGTTTAGGTGTGGTTTATTCATTGAATTCATTCATTCATTTTCATTTTTAAAAAGAAGATCTGCAGAATATTTTCAAATTCAGGGTAAAATTTTCCTTTTTTTTCATTAAAATCACTAAAATACACCGATGCAATAATGTTGCAGAATAAAATTATTATTATTATTATTTAAATATTACATTTGAATATCTAAATGTTTATTGATCAAATCAATCCTAAAAGTGTCTTGAATATAGGTAGGAGACTAAAAATATTTTACAAAACTATTTATTTATTTATCTGTGTGGAGTTTGCATGTTCTCCCTGTGTTCGCGTGGTTTCCTCTGGGTGCTCCGGTTTCCCCCACAGTCCAAAGACATGCGGTACAGGTGTATTGGGTTAGCTAAATTGTCCGTAGTGTATGTGTGTGAATGAGAATTAATGGATGTTTCCCAGAGATGGGTTGCAGCTGGAAGGGCATCCGCTGCGTAAAACAAATGCTGGATAAGTTGGCGGTTCATTCCACTGTGGCGACCCCGGATTAATAACGGGAGTAAGCCGAAAAGAAAATGAATGAATGAATAAATTTATTTATTTGTTTATTTATTTATTTGTTTGTTTGTTTGTTTGTTTGTTTGTTTGTTTATCTACTTACTCACTTACTTACTTACTTACTTACTTACTTCACATAAAATGTATTAATTACTTATGAACTACACTATAAACTACTGTATGAATTATTTGGGAATAAATACATTTTAATTTTAAATTTGTATTTTGGAATCTTTGACCCTGATTCTAACAATAAATAAAATAAATAAATGATTTAAAACATACACACTAAAATATGTATTTTAAAAACACAGATAAAAAAATTATATATATATATATATATATATATATATATATATATATATATATATATATATATATAAGCTTTCTGTTTTCTGTATTATTATATCATTTTATATGCATTTACATTTAACTACATAGGTAGTTGGCAAAAAAAAAAAAATAGTTATGATGCACCATGCATTCCCATGTACAAAACAACCCAAATATTTTTTTAGTTCTTACTGAATATTCAATCAAAATACCCTTTAAAGGTATTTATATTTCAAAATCTATTCATTTACTTTAATAACAAACAAACCTTCAGTGAGCAACTTTCAGAACATGTTGTTTAAATATAAGATTAAAATGATGGAGCCAAATTCTGCCAAATTTTGGTGAGCAGATGGCATATCACCTCTTAAGGCTGAGCATTGAGAGCGCTTTAATAAATGACACCACGTTCCCCTCCTCGGCCTACAGATCCAACAGACTAATCTTTAATTCCAGCCATGCACTTAACCATCAGACAGATCATCCCTCTCTCCTCTCCAGTGTCTGCATGCATCCAGTCCTGCCCCTGTTACCCTGCCACTGTGCCAATTAACCTACAGCCGTGACCTGCTATATTTTAAGCCTGACCCTGAGTTTCATCTGCTTACTCTCCGCATAACCTCACATACATCGCTTACAGCCTAGAAGCTGTTATCTATTAAATACTGTATCTGTGTTTTAATGAGCTTCACTGTGTGTGTGTGTGTGTGTGTGTGTGTGTGTGTGTGTGGTTCTGTGATTGCATAATTCTCAGATGTAGGTGAGCTGGGAATTAAAGCTTTTAATAATACAGAATCAAATGTCTTGTTGAATTTTGTGCACGCATTGTAAAAATGCATTTTTGAATGTTTTATTGCATACGCAGGGAAGATTTATTAGAATGTCACACGAACTGAAGAATCTCAAGAAAAGCACGGATCATATTTTGTTCCAAAATAAAACTGTAAATCAGGGCGAAAATGCTGTTGCATCACTGTAACGCAGGATAAATAAGTAATAAGGTATAGTTTGTAAGCATTCCTATTTAAAACACAAGGAATCAGCGATTTACTTCTGTTTTAATGTATTATATTGTTTGTTTTATTTTAAATTTTTATATTATTTATTTATTGTACTATTTTCACTTTTGGATGAGCAAGGCAAGTAATTCTCGTAACAAAAAAAAATCCCTTCTAAGAATCCATAGCTGTAGTATATTTGCCTGTTTTCCAGTATATATGGTTAAAAACAAGATATGTGATATATCAGTAATTTTAAAAAAGTGATGTTTTGTTATATTTTTACCAAAATTTCAAATAAAATGTATTTATTTATTTATTTATTTATTTATTTATTCATTTATTATAGTTTTTCTGAATAAATGGATATAAATGGCAACTTTTTTGTCAAACACACCTACCTGTAATTATCTAGTGCTGTTCAGGTCCTAATTAATTGGTTCAGGTGTGTTTGATCAGGGTAGGAGGTGAACTCAGCTGGAAGGTCTATCTCCAGGAGCAGGGTTGAGCACTCCTGGTCTACTAGATTGAACAAATGACCATGAGTAACTGTATATTACTCGGTGATGCTCTGAATCTGTTTGTGGTTTCATAGCCAGGGTTGTGTGTCTGTGATCTGTGGTGTGAGAGGATTTGTGTTTGTGGTTTGTATTTGTGATGTCTGGGGATATTTTGGTTACATTTTGTGAGGCCAAAAGATATTCTAATATTTTAGAATAAAGACTTCTAATTCTGACGTACACTCAGTTTTATACTTGATTGTATATACTGTAAGTACTGTGTTTATTTTTATAGCGCATTTACCGTGTATGGCCATACACCCAAAGCTCTTCACAATCATAAAGGGGGTTTCTCTACTCCACCACCAGTGTGTAGCATCCACTTGGACGATGCGACAGCAGCCACAGGACAACAGCGCCAATGCGCTCACCACACACCAGCTAATTCATTGGATGGGGATGATTGGTTAAGGGTCGAGGTCATGATGGTTAAGGGTCGGGAAGGAATTTGGGCAGGACACCGTGGTTACACCCCTACTCTTTTAAGAGAAATGCCATGGGATTTTTTTAATGACCACAGAGCTTGGTTTATTATGTCATCCGAAAGACAGCGCCCACTGACAGTATAGTGTCCCCTTCACTTTTACTGGGGCATTAGGACTGGGGCACAGACCACAGGTTGAGCACCCCCTACTGGCCTCATTAACACCACTTCCGACAGCAACCTAGTTTTCCCATTTGTTCTCCCATCCTGGTATTGATTAGACTCAGCCCTGCTTAGCTTCAGTGAGTAACCAATCTTGGGCTGCAGGGCGATATGGCTATTTTATAATATAAAACATACACAGTTTGCATAGTGTAAAAATCATTACATCTATGAGAAGTCCCATTAAATGTAGCTGTATAAGTGTGTGCGTGTGCCCATGTGTGTGCACATGTGCGCTTAACTTTTTTATTCATTCTTTTATCTTCCATTTTGTGGTACGTTATGAGCTGGCTATTTCTTTGCAAGATTGACCATTTGATAGTTTTGTCTTTCAATGGTTGGATGCACAGATCTGTTGTTTTGTTCTTAATGATAGAGCGCTAGATTGACTCCGGAGAGACAGTAATAACAGAAGACAGAGTACCCCAGCAGAGCCTCTAATGGCAACTTTGTGGAGGCCACAGTGCTGTAGGAAATCGCTCCATCCGGTCTCATCTACCACTGAGTTGTAATTGCCACACATGCTGCTCTGTCAGAGCCTATTTGCCTCTCGCACACTACAAAGTGCGTTTTTTTGTTTTTCTTCCTCGGTTGTTCATTTCTGTGTCACTTCTGCAATTATAAATCACATTAGTGTGTGTACAGGTTGAGCATCTGTTTCAGGCCTGTTTGGTTCGTCTCGCAGGGAAAAGGACTGACCTGCTCAGAGGTGCTTCAGAATTCAGATCACCAGCTGGTCTCCATATAGTGTCTAATAAGGCTATTGCATTGCGTGGCACAGCAATGTGTTTCTTAGCATGAAATCTTAGCTCTAACGGGCGCTGATATCTGCGTGGTAACAATGCTATCATTGTGTCTCTTCATCAATCTTGCATATTTGCCAGGAATCTCACTTATCAACCAGCTTGATCCTCTTTGAAAACTTAATCCCCTCACAATATCTGCTTATCTTCCATCGGTGAAGAGTATCTTCGCTGCTATCTAATGCGTTAGTCTCTTTCGTCTGTGAGGGTATTGAAATGCCTTTCTTTCTTTCTCATGGATGATGTTTTCAGCTTCCGTTAAGCTCTTTGTCAAACATCTGCTTGGATGCAGTTTCATTAAAATTTAGAGTCTTAAAACTCTGCAAGATTAACTTTCTGTCATTTATCCATGATAAGACTTTTGTTCATCTTCGTAACACAATGAATGCATTTATGAATTGACAGAGATTTCTGTCCATTTATTGAAAGACTATTTGACTAAATATGTTATGTTTTAAAATGTTGTTAAAAATCTAGCAGGTTAATCTTCGGAGGAGATATAATATGTGATAAATATAATTTAATATTGGCTCTCTTTCACATATAAATAATGATCAGCTGACAAACTCCCACCAGGCACAGGATGTCAACATGATGTCAGATTGTCGCTGTACCACAGCGTCATGAGAAGGTTGCATTTTGTTTGGAAATCATAATCGGGTTGACGTCAGAACCCAATGTCAGGCCAACGTCCAAACTAAAAACAACCAAATATTAACGTCTAATGCTGTAGCAGCTTATGATACCACTATAACATCTATCAGACATTGGATTTTCATTGCCATACCTGACGAATAAATGTCAGTATTTGATATCAATATGATGTTGGTTTGGGCGCCATGGTGGCGTAGTGAGTAGCACTTTCGCCTCACAGCAAGAAGGTCGCTGGTTCGAGCCTCGGCTGGGTCAGTTGGCATTTCTGTTTGGAGTTTGCATGTTCTCCCCGTGGTTGCGTGGGTTTCCTCCGGGTGCTCTGGTTTCCCCCACAATTCCAAAGACATGTAGTATAGGTGAATTGGGTTAGCTAAATTGTCCGTAGTGTATGAGTGTGAATGTGTGTGTATGGATGTTTTCCAGAGATGGGTTGTGGCTGGAAGGGCATCCGCTGCGAAAAAAATATGCTGGATAAGTTGGCGGTTCATTCCGCTGTGACGACCCCAGATTAATAAAAGGACTAAGCCGACAAGACAATGAATAAATGAATGAATGATGTTAGTTTAAAATGTTGGCTAGACGTTAGATTTTGGTCACTTTCCAACACAACCTAAAATCAACCAAATATCATCGTTCAATGTGTCAATATAACATGATCTTAAGACACTAGCTATTGAATTTTGGTCACCTGATGTCAAGACCGAAATCTAACCTAATATTAACGTCTTATGACATTGTGTGCCTGCTGCGTTACCAGGCCAAACACTCTTTGAAACATGCTCACCCCATGAAAGGACATTTTACTTAATTGCATCCTTAATGCCAACAAAAGATAGAAAAAAAACATTTGTTCAGCCTGGAGACATCAGATGACTTGAATTTAACCTGTTAATTCATATAGACTCATTTTTTGATCTCTAAATGAACATCTGAAGCTTTATGGATGAAAAGACTTCAAACAGGACAGAAATGTGATGTTCTTTCTTTATAACATTTTTCTTTTTTTATATAAAATTATGAGTTTAGAATGACATGAGGTTAGACAGAGCAGATGACAGAATTTTCATTTTGAGGTGAAGGCACCTTTTTATCCCTTCACGTCTTGCATTGACTTTTAGTCAATCTGTGTCTTCACTGCTGTCTAATGTGATGATCCCTTTTTTAAAAAGAACAGAGAACACTAAAAAGTCTTTCATTTAGCTTGTCATTTTTTTAACAGATTCCTGATTAAAACTTGTGAATTGGGCCTTGAATGAACAAGATGAATTCTTGCTGATTTAATTCATTTATGCTCCTTTCATTTCAAGTTCATTTCTCTGCATTGCAAAATGAAAATTTGCGTTACGTAAGTCAACATATGAAAAAAAAGAGACTCCTCTTCAGTATTCTGAGAAAAAAGGGCCATGCGGCATCTGCCACATACTTGCCACTCACAGCAGTTCAGGGAGATCACAGGAAGAAGCTTGTCAGTTCCTAGTTACAATTTGCACTAAAAGTATATCTCAGAGATTTGCTCTAACACCATATCTGTCTAGTGCCTAGCTTTTCATCGAGACAGAGGGGATGTAAGGAGATAAGATTTTCTCTTCCTCTAATTCCCTTATTCACTTTGACTATGTCTTAAAGTGGATTGTTAACTCTTTCTTACGCTTCAGAGTAAAAAGAGAAAGCAGAGACGGTGAGCATTCTCAGAGGGACGCTTTCAACTGCCGCGCTGCCACAGGTTCAGCCGCCGCTCTCCCGGGACTCCAACAACACTTTCATTTTCCAAATTTACTTCATGAAACATTGCAGCAATTATAACACAGGCTCTGCTTTGCTCGCTAACGATAAAAGACACAATGGTAAGCGTCACAATTTGCATACGAATAAGGAATGCGAAGTACTAAAACAGCAGCAAAAAGTTCCTGGTCAGTGTTATTTGATAAAGCTTCCAATCACTGTCGGTACTAATTCCAAATGATTGTTCCAAATATAGGCCTCGTATTGGGGTGCGTGATCGTTTGAGGCCTCCGTGCCTCCCTTCCCTTCTTTTAAATTGGATTTTGAAAATTGAAGAGCAGACATAAAACAGCGGTTATGGCTAATCTCGCGTGGCAGCATGAGGCCTGGCTCGGGATCCTCCTGGTGAGGATATATATGAGCTAATCAAGCAGCTTTGTGCACGTGTGCGCGCATACCGGCTGATGAGGCATTATCAGTTCCTTACGGGATCGTTTTCTGTTCGATGGTTCTCTGGTGTTCCAGCTCACCTCACCCTGAAATCTAATTAAAGTGAAAATGAATGTGTATTTATAGGATAATTATGCCATTTAAACTCGTTTCTAAACATATAACTGCTGCAAGTTATTTAATGTCTTACTGCATTTAATATTATATGCATTATTTATTAAAATGGCATTATATTAGGCTTTCAGTAAAAGCTACTTTTCTCTTTATCATCATGGCCTCTTTTTTTTACAATAATAGATCAGAAAAACCCATGCATGAACCCACCCATAGACTCTGAAGAAGAAAAAAAAATGTAAAAGTGAAAGAAATCAGCAAAAGTGGGCAAAAGAGACTCCCTCATCCCCTCATCTGCTTATGATGCAATCGACCAAAATCAGGTGTAAACTGTTTCTTAGTTCATTAGAATTGTTATATGTGCCCTTAAGGTACTATTGTGAAACTTTTAAAGTGAAATTAGGTACAAACGATTCCTTTTAAATGTAGTACCGCCTTAGTGACAAGCTATTGTACTCTTGAAAGTGTTTTTTTTTGTATTACAGCACTGACATGGTAGTTATATTATTAATGGGATTCAGAATGTTATCTTCTCCTCCTCAGCATTTTTTTTCATTAGTAAGCTCTAATTATATACCAATATAGACGTGAAAATGAAAACACTTTTTTGATCAATGAATCGAGATGTGAGCAGAATGTTTTGTGTTATGTCGCCAGAGAAATTGCAGTCTCAGGCTGATTTATTCATGGAAAGAAGCCATTTTCTTTGTATGTTTACTTGTCGCAAGCAAGAGAATACATATGATTTAGACAATTAAGCAGCTAATTACAATTAGCCAAAGAGCAAAGCTTTTTCCTCCCTTCATATCTTCTTTTATTTCGCCATAATAAATGACAGAGGCAGAATGAACGAGTGCTTTGGCATTCACGTGGATTTGCTGGAGTTAATACAGCTGAAGAAATAACTCCTTCAGGTTTGGAATTTTTAGACGTTTCTACAGCAAAACTTCAGATTGCAGTATAAAGCACTTTTTTCCACTTTTAAGCGTTTTTATCTATATATAAATAGACAGCGTAAATACCAAATACCATTTATCCATTCATTTTCCCCCGCACTTCTCGTTCGAGATAGAAGACTAGTTCCTGTTACCCATGAATGAAATAAGCACCTAATTTGCCCTTAGATACAGGTCTGTAGTGCGTCTGATTGCGAATGCTTCTTTTTGTATTGAAGCCGCTGAACCTGTGAGTGATTCATTGGCGAGATGCTTCTTTGCTAAAACATTGAAACGAATCCATTCAGCCCTGCAAAACATCTGTGGAAGAGTTTACTCGTAAATACATTTTTTCCCGTGTCTTTCACAGAAGTGTAGAGCATCCGTGTAATGAATGAAAGGCTCTCTAAGTAACCTCTCTCAGGTCGGACGCAAAGTAGATAATAAAAAGCAGAGGAAAGGTAATTAGGAAAGTAAGTGGGTTAATGCGCTCTGGCTCTGAATTGCAGCGGTTAATGTTAATGAGAGGAGCCGGAGAGACTCTAAGATCCCTCATTGCGCAAATGAATGTCACAGAGCGCACAAAATGGCTGCCTCCGAATGGAAATGGAGTTTGCTGATTTTCCTCCCACAGCTCGTTTCTGTCGTCGGCACCTGCAGAAGGTACCAGGCTCCATTTAGATTAATGCGGCTCCCATGCTGGTGACATCTGGAGCGGCTCTTCCTGTGTAAACAAACCAGAGTATAGCTCCAGTTTGCACGTCTAATCAATCTCATTTATTCCCAATGATCTCTGCGGACAAAGTGTGTCGACATTCATATCTCTTTGTGTTCCTTGTTTTAAAATCCTCAGTATTCAAACGGTGCGCAGACCTCTGCTAGTTATATGCAGTGAAAGTCTGGATGTTTGTGGACTACTGCTATCATTTTCGATCCTTTGAAAGCGCTTGAAGCGCCTTTCTGAGATGTGTGTTTGGAGAATAGACGTGAGTGTTCTTTTGTGCAGGTTGAAGACAGGACTTTTCAAATGTCTGTTTACTGGGCAGGCATCAGACTTCGCCATGGCTCTCCCTGCAGAGGCTTGATGATATATTTATGGATTTTTCACTCTTTTCCCTGGCCTTAATCAAAGTGCAGACATTGAACATGTCAAGGTTGTGTCAAACCTTTTCACCGCTGAGACACTGCCTTGTCAGAGAGAGGTTTTAGCTGATCCATAACACTCTGGATGAGCGTAATGAGAGACGATTCGTTAGCGCCAAGAAGTCCGGGTAGCTTTTTTGAGAAACAGAGAGAGAGAAAATGTCTAATGTAGCTGATAGTACCTCTGTCAGTCGGCGGTGAGGAATACAGTTATGGAAAGTGGATAGATTTATCTGTTTGTGGGTGTTTTTCTCTGTTCGGGCTACAGTTAGGAGGGAAGCCACATTTAGCTGTGGCATCGATTTCATAAAAGGTTGCACAGTGGGAAGTAGGTAGCCTGTCATTTTACCTTCTCGCCATGTACATCTGAAGAGCCAGCGTAATTGAGCTTCCCTTGACGGTTCGTTTTTGTAAAGGACACAATAGTCGAGTGCGTCCAGACAGTTACGTATTCACCATCCTAAGCATTTTTACCTTCGAAAAAGTTTTTTTTTTTTTCCGCCTTCCATTTCAGAAAGAGTTGCTATTTGTGTTTAAACTATGTGGCTTGTGAAAGGCTTGTTTTTTGATATTGAAAGCAGCTGTCAGACAGATGATGCCTGGGCACAATTCACATTTCCATTTGTACCAATGTCTCTCCACAGCTCTCTAACGCTGCAAAGGTACAATGTTTTGAAATTAGATATCAGCCTCCACAGTGCTGGGCTAGAAATGGGGGAGGGGGAAATAAAGTGACAGTGCGATAGACAGATTGACAGGTTGATACAGTTAGTTTGACAGATGGTTGGGCATGAATATGCTGGTGGAACAATATTTAAAGAGGACTTTGGAAAGAGAGAAGAAGAGTAATGGATGGACGGATGGACAGACGGATGGATAGATGGATGGATGAGAGAAAGAGTGAGTTACAGGCAGGTAGAAGCTAGGGGGAATTATGGGGAACTGCTTGTGATACACTTTGATATTCACATGTTGAAGCACAAACACATAGCTTTGGGCGATTCATCAGCTGTCAGTGCCCAGCCGGCTGGTGTGCAGTTATCTAGGGCATAAAGGCCCTCTTTCTCTTCACTTACCGTGCACAAAGCCAGGAGGGGCAAGGGGGGTGGGTATTTTCAATTTTCACCATGTTGCCACATCATCACAGTAGGCACTTTCCATTAATTGGGCTACAATTTGAAAATATATATTTGTAATGCATTAAAGCCACAAGTGGATAGGTTTATTTATTTATTTAATTTTTGTGATAATGATCATGTCACATAATATGCTAGCATGAAAAGTTTTAAAGCACATTACAATCTCAAAGTCTTTTCAACTCAAAATATAATGTTCTGATTTTAAGACCATGTATTTAATATAGATCGTATAGAGTTAATTTTAATGATTACAATATGGTTTCATTTGTTAACAGTAGTGCATTAAAATATAGTAAATTGGTATAGTATTTTTATAGTAAAAATATATTAAATTAGTATTAGTATAAGTATTTTTTCCTATTTTTGTGATTCGTGTTTTTATTTGTTATATTTTTCTCTCTTTATTTATGCTTTTGAATTGCATTATGAGTTCTTGCTCTTTCTTCTGACAACTTTAAACCCTAAAAAGTTGTAAAAGGGGACTTTTATTAACTTTTAAATAGTTTAAAGTGATATATTGTCTGGGTTGGTGTTTATTACGGTACAAAAACTTTGTAATAAGCTGCCAGACATTTCAATTTTCACCACGTTGCCACATCATCAGTCCATTAATTGGGCTACAATTAAAAGACATATATTTGTAATCCATTAAAGCCACAAATGTCATGTGTTGTTATTATTATTTTTTGCAAGAATGATTGTCACATAAAATGCTAGCATGAAAAGTTACTAGTTTTAAAGCACATTAATGGTCTCCCCACCAACACTCTATACAATGTTGATTTTCAACTCAATATATAACGTTGTTTTTTTAAAGAACTTAATGTGTTTAATATTGACTGTATAGAATATGTTCATTTTAATGACTAAAATAAGGTCTCATTTGTTAACAGTAGTGCATTAACCGACACTATAAAAATATATATGGAAATTGGCAGTTTTCCCTATTTTTGTGATTCATGTTTTTATTTTATTTTTTTCCCTCATATTATGAGACCTTGATCTTTCTTCAGACAACTTTTAACCTTACAAAAATTGGAAAAGGGGACTTTTATTAACATATTTAATAGTTTATAGTGATATATTGTCTAGGCTTATTATGGTACAAAATCTTTGTGATAAACTGCCAGTATATTTTCTGTTATTTTACAGATTTACTTATTGATATATCATTACTTAAACATTATATTAATTCAAAATACTAGCATCTAATTAAAAGTTACTTTGTCAGACTGTAAAGCTGAATTTCCAACTTCAAAAGTCAACAGAGCAGAGATCAACATCCCATAATTCAGTTCACAAGCATAAATAAACAGAAAACACAAAACACGGAAACTGTTAATTAACAGATTTTTTATGGTGTATGTTAACAATATTTACAGCATTTATTAACCTTTGGTTGTTAATTGTTAATTTAAATATTCATGTTAATTCACAGTGCCTTAAGTGGTGTTAACAGAGACTATTATTATCTTCTAATAATAAATATCACAGGTGCCGTATACTGCATTGGTTTAAAAAGTTAATTTGTTCTCTGATATCATAGTAGCTTGACCATATATGGTTTGTGTCATGAATATTAATGAGCTCCACTCTGACATACAGACACACGCACACAAAGCATGGACAAATATAAACCCAATCAGAGTAACGTTAACCTAGTTTGCTCACCAGATCTATTGTGGATAATGGCTAAACTGTAATTAAACCTAACAAGAAGGAGTGATGTATCGCAATCTATTTTGAAGCTATATTGTCAAAGAAAACAGCCACGACTTAGCATCAACCTTTGCATGAACATATGACAGTTGAGCTGAGTGATTTGACACGATTCAGCAGTCTTCACATGTTTGTTGAAACATATGCATCAAATTTTACCAATATACATGATAAATTGTATATTCAAAATGCATTTTGCATCCTGAAATGATTTTTAACATGCCTCGTGCTGCCGTTGCCAAGTAACACACAGTAAACACGTTTCCAAAAAAAAAACGTCCCACATACATAGTAAGTGAAACATATGCTTAAAATACCTAGGAGGGAAAAACTATCATTGTATAACTGAAAATCATTAGGCACCCGGGGCATACATATTTATAATTTCATAACTTTTTTATGCTCTCAGAGTTGCAAATGAGTTTGTGTGCCCTTGATAATGCGGCTGCTCGTCAGGTCTGGATGAATGACCTACAGTAGGCATACATGCAAATGAGGAGGGCATGGCCAGTGAGTCTCGTCAAAGTTTGTTTTGTCTTCTGATTGGCTTGTTGTGTACCAGGGTTTTACACTTGTGGAATTTACTTGAGAATAAGGAAAGAGGTGTGTCTGAGGCTCACAGTATGCCCGTTTCCATATACTGATCTTTTATTATTCTACTATGCCTCGGTATACCTTGATTTTCATCATAGGGCACCTTTAAACATTAGCTAATATAAAAAATCAGTTCTTTCTAACATCTGTAGCATACTGATGTTAACAAACGTACAAGTGTTGAAAAGTGTTGCCATACTGTATATGCAACTTAAAAGAAAATGTTTAAATACAACAAAGATTACTTAAGTATACTTTGCAAGAAAATAGTTTATCCTTTGTCTAAATATTGAATTTATAACAGTGTTGCTTGTTTTTTAATGAAGAATATTTCTACTCTATTTTTTTTCATGTATGTGTATGAAAAAAGCTTTAATATATAAGTAATGTTTACTGTGACCTCCTGAGGTATACAATCAGTGTTTTTCTTAAAGTTATGCATTTTCTTTCACAGCCCTTTCATCTGAATAGCTTCATTAACTTTAGAGTTCAAGGCCCTGTTCAATGCACAGTTTGTAGAAAGCTCCAATTCACATTGTCAAGAAGCTCTTAGATTTTCTCAGGGTTTCCTGCGTCTTTAGTTTAATAGAGGCCCACAGCCTTGGAATATGAAAAAAGCATTATATCCTTCCATATCCTCAACTTAGTGAATTTGTTTTCATTTTTTTCCCCACACAACATCATTCGCATAGACGCACGCCATTGTCAAATGAGCAAAGGGCAGTGTCATGAGCGCGCTGTCACCAATACTCATGCAGTGTCTATTGTTACGTTCTAACTAAAAAATGTTTTGTCCTTGAGAATCTGAATTATTATGGGCTGCATTTCTGTGAAGTCCTGAATAGAGTAGGACAAGTGAAAGAAGCGCTTTCATCATAAGCGTCCAGCATACAGCAGCTCTCCAAAACATAGCATGTAACTCTGTCCGCTGTAAAGCGCCTCGGAGGCATATTCACACTCTCTAAAGGTGTTTGTGTGAAGGAGCGTCGGCGCTGTGACATGTTTCTGATCAGGCCCGGCTGGAGCAGACAGCTTTTTCACATCCCCTCTGTTATGTCACAAACAAACATTGTGTGGGCGCCAGTTTCCTGTCACTCATTAGACATTAATGATTCGCAAATCCACTTGCGCTTCAGGATATGTGTCTCATTCTCCTTGTCAGTTCAACATCCCCGTAAAGCTCCTCAGCTTTTGCTGGAGCAACTGCGAGAGATCATTTTATCTCACACTTGATTGCCAGATAATTATCAGTTAATTATTCAGAGCCTTAAATTAATTTGCTAAAAATAGTGGCGGTGCCTTCTCGTCTCCACTGGAGACTGTTCCATTATTCCAGTGTGTTCTCCTCCCCTCCCCAGACTTGACACGGGTCGGCTGTAGATGTATGACGGGGTACCGTAAATATGATTTTCATTTGTATCATGTCTGCACTTAATCTAATCAGAGAGAGCCCGCACGCTAGAAAAATGTCCCTTTTATAGCCAGCAGGGTGCATGCGGCGCTCGATACTTACATTTGCTGATTATTACTCATCGGACCAGCTGTGAACATGAGCCATTATAGATTCCTTTATTCTCAACACACTGTATGGATTCGGATCAACATCTGGTCATGAGCTGTTTTGTTGTTGTCGTCATGTTTTGCAGATAATTCACGTGGGGGAAAAAATTAAACGATAGATAGATAGATAGATAGAGAGAGAGAGAGAGAGAGAGAGAGAGAGAGAGAGAGGGGGGGGGGGGGGGGGGGGGGGGGGGGG
>CAIGQQ010038942.1:15972640-15989178 GCA_903798035.1 Danio albolineatus
ATGTGTTTCCCAGAGATGGGTTGTGGCTGGAAGGGCATCCGCTGCGTAAAACAAATGCCGGATAAGTTGGCGGTTCATTCCGCTGTGGCGACCCCGGATTAATAAAGGGACTAAGCCGAAAAGAAAATGAATGAATGAATATTTCATACACTTTATATGTATATAACATCTATTTTATACATTTATTTGGACACTGAAATCAAAATGAGACGTTCCATCTTGAAGTCACATAAATAGTCTTTTTTTTATGGCATCGTCTTTTAAAAAATACAGACAGATAGAGTGCTATCTCTCTCATTTTTAAATAACCCATCCTGAGTACTCTAATTAAGCAAAAGAGTTTTAAGGGAGACTTTTTCCCCTGTAATCAGCTTTCCTAATGACTTTGGATTATTTAGTGTGCAAACACAATTAGCCAGCCTAATTTGCCTTAACATATTGATTGGTGGCCATTGCTGACAACCACGGGACTTCCAGTGGATTTGCTCCTTGTTTATTTCTATCTTTTTTTTTCTTTTTTTTCTTTTTTTGGTGAAACTAACCTTTACCTTTGGTTTGCATAGAGCGTATCTGCAGCCGTGAGATATCAGCTTTCCCTGGCAGGGAGGACCGATGGGGATGCGATTTGAATTCGCAACAGTCAGAGGCACTGTGACCATGAGGAAACAAATTTCTGTGAGAGCGTGCAGCTCGGATGAATGCTCTTCAGCCCGTCCGTGAGCGACAACATGATCATGGTCTAAATTGTGCATTTATTTCTCCCAAGCAGACGTATGTGCTGCATGTAGAACTGGCAAATCGCACACATCCCACCGTCATTCTTGCTTCATGCTAATGCGATTCTGTCCTTTGTAGTCAATAGCACAGACGCTTTTGCGCTATGAGAATGATATTCAAAAGCACTCCCTCTGGGGACTTGTTTATCTCATGTAAAGCTTCCTAATACCTAAAACACAATTAAGAAAATTGATAAAATCATAAATACTGCCCCCAGGCTAATTGGGATCAGGCAAAGAGTTGAAAACATGTTTGTTGCCATGGTAATTAGGGTTTGTGCATGTTTGATGAGGGCGAGATAATTACGTTGTGTAATCGTGTTTGTAGTCAGGATTGTTTGTTTGTTTATGAAAACTTTTTGCCAGCAGGAATTATTTTTTTGTCACTCTGAATAAATGATTTTTCAATTAAGGATCTAACGCTTGACGACGGGTTTGATGCTATCTCCAATTACAAGACTGAGATTGAACTGTCAGTTTTGGAGAGCCGTAATCCAGTGGCTTCATAATACTCCATTTGAGAATGCGAAATCACAATAACGGGAAGAATTGTTTATGCTAATGTTTGTTGTCACTCTCTGCTATGAATAGATGAATATAGAATCCCTTTTCTCGCTCTTTGAAGGACAGCCATATGCATGCTGACTCAATTACTTTTTATTAGAACATATATTATGTTTATTCATCGCTGACTTATAGTTTTGCAGTGAAATGCAAATCTGGAACAGGTGCGCATCTCTCGCTCTCTGGTGTTCATCCGTCTCACTGTCATTTCATGAAAAGACTGTGTGAGGACTCGACAGTGGCTCCACTAGACATATTGCCAATATTCAATAGTTCAAAATATTGTTATTTTGAACATGCACAATATTGAAATCCTTGATACTTAAAACTACATTCATTCATTCATTTATTCATTTTTATTCAGCTTAGTTATTTATTTATCAGGGGGCGCCACCGTGGAGTGAACCACCAACTATTCCGGCATATGTTTTACCCAGCGAATGCCCTTCCAGCTGCAACCCAGTACTGGGAAACACCCATACACTCTTGCATTCACACACCCGCAGGAGACCCACACCAACCTGTGGAGAACTCTACACAGAAATGGCAACTGATCCAGCTGGGACTCGAACCAGTGACCTTCTTGTTGTGAGCCACCATGCCGCCCCACTTCAAAATAAAGTGAACAATTTGTTATTATAGATACAGTGGCTCCGTGGTTAGCACTGTCACCTTACAGCAAGAAGGTTGGTGGTTCGAGTCCCAGCTTGGCCAGTTGTCATTTCTGTGTGGAGATTGCATGTTCTCCCCGTGTCCATGTGGGTTTCCTCTGGGTACTCCAAGAGTGTATGTGTGTTTCTCAGTCCTAAGTTGCAGCTGGAAGGGCATCCGCTGCGTAACACATATGCTCGGTAAAGTTGGCGGTTCATTCCGCTGTGGCGACCCCTGAAGGAAATGAATGAATAAACATCACCAAATGATGAAGACCTAAAAGGCTATGTATTTTCAGACAAACATTTTTACATGTTAATCTGGCCTACAACATTGAACATAATGTGACTATTTATAGACCTTTTGTTGGTTAGCTCTGTACAGTAAGACTTAATTTAAAAAGTCAGTGTAATGACAGCTACAAAAACATTTATAAATCTTACAGTGACCAATGTTAATTTCTTAGTTAATGCTTAATAATGCATTTTTAAAAGTAGATTAAAGACTAAATTAGCGTTAAAGTATAACTAAACTGGGTTTTTCTCATTGTCGATTTTAAATCATTAACTAGCATTTACTAATGACTTTAAAGTGTTACCTATTGTACTTTATCATCATCTTGCAATTTAATTTGTTGCAATGTGTACAGCTGAAGTCAAAATTATAAACAGTCATGTGAATGTTTTAAATATTTCCAAAATTATGTTGTAACCACAGCAAGAAGGTCACTGGTTTGAGCCTCAGCTGGGTCACTTGGCATTTCTGTGTGGAGTTTGCATGTTCTCCCCGTGTTCGCGTGGGTTTCCTCCGGGTGCTCCGGTTTCCCCCACAGTCTAAAGATATGCGGTACAGGTGAATTGGGTAAGCTAAATTGTCCGTAGTGTGTGTGTGTGTGCGTGAATGAGAATGTATGGATGTTTCCCAGTGATCGGTTGCAGCTGGAAGGGCATCCGCTGCGTAAAATAAATGCTGGATAAGTTGGTGGTTCATTCCGCTGTGGCGACCCCGGATTAATAAAAGGACTTAGCCGAAAAGAAAATGAATGAATGAATGAACTCACAAAGCGACTCTCTGTAATTGTCCCATTAACCCCCAAGGGGTCTTGACCCCCACTTTGGAAACCACTGGTCTACAGAACAAACCATCATTATACAATGACTTGTCTAAATACCCTAACATGCCTAGTTATCCTAATTAACCTAGTCAAGCCTTTAAAGGTCACTTTAAGCTGAAAACTAGTATCTTGAAAAATATCTAGTTAAACATTATGTACTCTCATCATGGCAAAGATAAAATAAATAAGTTATAAGACAATAGTTATTAAAACTATTCTTAAGAAATGTGGTGAAATTGAGGGGAAAATTACAGGGTGGCTAATAATTCAGGAGGGCCACTAATTGTGACCTTAACTGTATATACAATACAATAAAGCAATGCACTAAGTATAGTTTATGTCAATATCGTGAAAACATCAGATACTGTGATAGAAGCTTCAGCAATTAATGGCAGCAAGAAAATCTAGAAGCTCCACTATATCGACCACCATGATGAGCTGCACTTTTCTCCTCCCACTTGTACCCATGATCCCTGTGTCTCAGCACTGAACACGACACACATGTCTGAAACCCTAAGGGAATCTGAAAGGGCCAGACTGTCGACACTCATTATATCCTACCAAGAAAGACCAAGACGCACACACACACATATATATACGCAAACACAAAACACTCATTCCTCCCTCTAAGGCAAGGCCTGTCAGGTTAGTGGTGCAGGCCTGGGGTGAAGAGACCTTTGCTGTGCTGGAAAGGTTATGTAGAAGTGGCTTATTCTCTCTCCTCCGCTGTGTCTCTGTGCCCTCTGAGCGTCTCCGTCCAGCTCTTCATAGCGCCTGACACCTCTGTGGCATTTACAGAAGAACAGAGGAGGAGGACGATATCTCCGTTTCTCTGTATACAGGCCTCTCTCTCCCACTCGGCTGGTGCCTGGCCAACAACATCCTGGCATTCAGTCGCTGGAAACATCCAGGATGAACGCCGTGTTATCTGCTTCCACATTACTGCTTATGGAGATTGTAGCTCAGCGGGGACAACGGCGGTATCAGGAGCCATCTTGATGTTCAATTAGACAATCTCTGTCTGCTTCCTCTTCTCCACACTCATTGTTTCATTCGCTGTGAGCAGAAAGGCTGCAACTGTGTGTGTTTAGATCAAGAGCACATAAGCAGGCCCCGATGATACCCAGGAAGCTTCTTTGCATTGTCTATGCAGATTTTGGATAAAAAAGATTTATAGACGGTGAAAACGGAGCTAAAGTATGCACAATATTTCAGTTCACATTTGGAAGACAAAACCTCCCTAGGGTGTCTGCGGAGTCTTAAAAAGTCCTAAAATGTCTTCAATTCCAAAAACAAAATGTTAGGCTTTAAAAAGTCTTAAATTCACTCAAGTGTTGTCATTTGGGTCTTAAATAATTGTAAACTTTGTCCTTTGTCCACACTGTAAAAAATATATGATCAGTTGGTCATGGCAGCACATGTTTTAGTTAATAGTAACTTATTAAACTAAGTTAATAATGTTCTAACTTAATTTTCTAAGTTATGCAAGCTGTTTTAAGTCAGTTTAACATAATATAAGTTTAAAGGACTCACAAGGTTAGTTTGATTCAGCTTAAATATTTAAAGCAACCAGGATTTTTTTTTTTACAGTGCATGTAAAGCTAACCAATCACTTCAACACACATGCATTCACCAACAATCCATATGATTTATCTATTTATAAGTCTATTTACCAATAAGGTTTAATTATTGTGCTTACAATAATATTTGTTTAAAGGTTCAGTCTCACTTTACAATAAGATTTCATTAGTTATTGTATTTAAATTATAAACAATACTTATACAGCATTTATTATCCATAGTTCAACATGTACTAATGCATTATTAACATCTAAATTCATGCTTGTTAACAATAATTATTGCATCATGAGTTAACATGAACTAACAATAAACAAATGTATTTTCATTAACTAATATTTACTAACGTGAACAAGTACTGTAATAAATGTATTGTTCTTTGTTTGTTAGTGTTAGTAAATGCATGAACTAACATTGATTAATACAACCTCATTGTAAAGTGTTAATAAAAGTTATTAGTGTGTAGGTCCATATACCTGTAAGTTATGTTGAAAAATGTGTGCGCATACAGAACTCAAAAACGATTTATTTTTTTAATGACCTGAATCAACACAATACTTGAGGTTATTTGGGGACAATCGTAATCGATTTTGTGTTGGGACAACATGAAGGAATTTTGTGGAACCCAGCATTTTTTACAGTGTAGGGTTTGTTTGTTTTGACAATTTATTAAAAACATGACTAGTCACGGCTAAGACATGACTAGCTATAATTAAATATAAAAATCCCTGTATAATTCTGAAATGTCATTCATAATGGTCTTAAAACGTCTTAAATTTGACTTTGCGAAACCTGCAGAAATGCTGCTTTCAAAATCTTGTTTTCATACATACAGTAATTCCTCATATTAAAATGTTTAATTCGTTTATTAGTACCTGGATGACAATACACAAAATAGATGTCTCTGTTTGTTTAATCATTTGAATAAATAGCAATTATTGATGCATTTTTAAAGTAATTTTGTCTGATTGTTGTATTTTATTATTATTAAGTGTCAAATCATTTATAATTCATCATAATATTTTTCAGTATTCCATTTAAAATGCCATTTTAAACATTTATTCATATAATTGAGTATAATTATTCAATATGCTAGATAACACTTTACAATAAGGATTAGCTAATGTGTTTACTAACATTAACAAACAATGAAAAATACATGTACTACAGCAGTTTTAATGTTAGTTAATGAAAATAAAGTTGTCCATTCTTTGGTGCAGTGGCTAATGTTAACAAGCATGAATTTGGATTCTGATAATGCATTAGGGGTGACACGGTGGCGCAGTGGGTAGCGCTGTCGCCTCACAGCAAGAAGGTCGCTGTTTTGAGCCTCAGTTGCGTCAGTTGGCATTTCTGTGTGGAGTTTGCATGTTCTCCCCGTGGTTGCGTGGGTTACCTCCAGGTGCTCCGGTTTCCCCCACAAGTTCAAAGACATGTGGTATAGGTGAATTGGGTAGGCTAAATTGTCCGTATAGTGTATGAGTGTGAATGTGTGTGTGGATGTTTCCCAGAGATGAATGATGAAAATGAATGAATGAATGAGTTTCAGTGTGGGCAATATTTAATGTAAACACAATAGGTACTGAACGTGACCTATTGTTACTAAAATCACACTATGGAGGGCTGTCTCCTGCTGTCTTCAGTGTTTTTTCAGTGATAGAATAGAGCATTAATTTTCTTTCTTCACCCAAATGTTCTGCAGTCTTCTCATTTGCCATCTGATTTCATTGTCTTTCTTTCTGACATTTCAGGATGCTGTGCGGGAGAACCACAAGAAGAGGGAAATGGAGGAGAAGATCAAGAGAGCCAAGATAGCAAAGGAGAAAGCTGAGCGCGAGAAAATGGAGAGACAGCAGAAGAAGAAACAGCTGATTGACATGAACAAAGGTACGGCACTACTGTCCCGCCGGGGCCTGACTAAAGCCCTGATCGTCATTTCACAAAGCAATAAGCACTGCAGGGTGGTGGTGGTGGTGGAGGGACACGGCCACGCTTCTTCTGTGAAAAATCACACTCCTTACCGTCTGATCGCTCACACAGGCAGATTACTGTAGATGTTGCTGGGGTTGTTGTATTGAAAAGTCTGGTAACACTTTATCTTAATGTACAATCCATACGTTTAACTAGCCATTAACTAAGGCTTCTAGCTTTTTTAACCTTTAGACTTTATTCAAGTTCATTTTTTGCACAGATACAATTTTGTTGATTTTCCAATAGAAGAAAACAACATTGAAATAACTGTATAGTAAATGTCATAGTCATAGTTATTATATTATACACCAAGGGTGGGCGGTATGACCAAAATTCATTTGTTCGTTCATTCATTCATTCATTCATTCATTCATTCGGCTTAGTCCCTCTGGGGTCAAAAATTATATAATATTATTGCATATTTCACTAACAACCCACCTCTGGTCACAGCTGAGGAGTGATACTGATCACAAGTACAATAGTATGTTAAAATCACGTGTTTCAAAACCCCACATTTCATGTAGTTTTTCTGTTAGGGAAAAACTTGGCCTCTCATACCTTATTTCTGTCTTAACCCATAGTATTGACCTTATCTTCAATGCGGAAGTTCACTTTTTTTTGCTATTGTTTTAAAACTTCCGATTTAGGAATAATAAAACGGTCAAACTATTTGCTCTACAAACCACTGTTTGCATGACTATACAGACAAAGCAGAGTAATATAATAAGACAATATCAGTTTGCAATATCAAAGAGCACAACGAGCTATTTTTAACGTCTAAAAATGAATGGAAGTGAATGAGACTGGAAGTTTCCAGCCAAAAAGGTTCAAATTGCGCCTGCTCATACACGGAGAATAAGGTCAATAGACCCTTTTCACAAGGCAGAAAAGCTGTGTTTCAAATCAACATCTTAAATCATTAATTTATTCATTCATTCATTCATTTTCTTGTCGGCTTAGTCCCTTTATTAATCTGGGGTCGCCACAGCGGAATGAACTTATCCAGCATTTGTTATACGCAGCGGATGCCCTTCTAGCCACAACCCATCTCTGGGAAACATCCATACATTCTCATTCACACACATACACTATGGACAATTTAGCTTACCCAATTCACCTGTACCGCATATCTTTGGACTTGTGGGAGAACATGCAAACTCCACACAGAAATGCCAACTGACCTAGCCGAGGCTTGAACCAGCGACCTTCTTGCTGTGAGGCGAACGTGCTACTCACTACGCCACCGTGGCGCCCCACATCTTAAATCCTTAATGTTTTTAATATGTTAATAAAAGCATATACATTTACTGTATAAAACTATACTTCAAATTTTCATATCACAAAAGAAATCACAAAAGAAAATGTTAGTGTTTAATTGAGCTCTTTCTAATGCAGCATCTATGGACGGGTTGACAGATTTGATGTTGTTCTCTCTTTTGGATGTTGTTTTAGTTTGTTTTTGCTTTATTTATTGATTGATTGTATATGTTTTGAAAGTTGTGAAGACGCTATTGCAGAATTTGTCTTTTGTTATTTGATCAAATCGTAATGCAAAATGCATTTGTGGTACTCTCCTATTCACTGCTTTCTACATTTAGCCGACTATGACAATGTCCGCTGCTGAGTAAAGGGTCTACTGCTTACATATTAACTAAACAGACGATTGTATGCATTTAGTATCTGGAGCATTTCTGAAATTGCTCAATAAGGTTGTGGAGCATCTCGGCAGCAGTAAGAGGCTGTGCTGACAGGCCCCTGCCAGAAAAGATGTAGGTCACATGTAAAGATAAGCATCTCAGGTTCACTGCTTTTGTAGAGCAGACAGATAATGGATTGGCAGATTGCCTTTGGCCTAGTAAATAGAGTTGAGAGTTAACTATTAAGTTTTTGCAAGCTTGCTCGGTTTATTTCTGAAATGAAAAGAGGCCGCTTTGACAATAGCTTAATTCAGTTTGAATTACAGCAAAACTGGTTGGATATGAGGCACAAATTGTGCTCTGTGCACAGTATTTCAATATACATGCACATATAAAGCTAGTAAATTGTGTGTTTGGAAAAGAAATGCGAGGTTCGGTTTAAAGTAAAAAAAAAAAATGTCAAGATGTCTCACGCAGCTTGCAAATTCAGGGCAAATTCTTGCCATGAGAGATACGGAGTACTCACTGCACTGCGCTATTCTGATCCTTACAATGAGACAGAAATTCCTGCCTCTGGCCAAAAGCTTTCTTCACAAGCTCCAACTTAAAATGTCACACTGAGCCTAGCGCTTTACTGCGGCCTCGCATTTGAGCAAATGACATGTAGAAGTTCAGCTCTGTGTGCTCCTGCAGGATGACTGATGCATGCTAGTTTCCTAAGAAGTGACCGCATTGAATGCTGAGCTTGTGATAATGCAGATGGAAAGACGGTGGATAACAAACCCTCTAGTGCAGTCAAGAGTCCTTTATCTTTACTTCGCACTTTCTCTGCGCCAGAGCCCATGAAAAGACTTTTATCCCCGAACTGCTGTAGTCATCACTAGATTTAAAGCGAGAGAATGTCAGTTAGTTCTGTTGTACATTTGGCTCCTCATAAGACATTTCAGACGCGTTATGTAATGATTAACTGATCAGGCTCTCATTTGCATTCAAATATGACTTTGAAAGCTCTCTACTGTTCTACTAGAAGTGTGCTACTGGCCTTCCCTGGACGAAGACACAAAGCAGAGACAGCAGCACGGCAGATTTAAAGGTCCCATAAAATTAAAATAAAGTTCTTTTAGATGTTAGTATCAGTATGTAAGTTTTAAGGATATCTATAAGCTAGTGTGTGCTTCAAAACAATGACAAAATCCACATTTAGAAGATATAAACCTGATATAAACATATAAAGCTTATAGTTTGTCATTTCCATCTAAATTAATCAACGTTTTGTTTCACGTCACCTCATACTTGCTTATCAAATCTTGACCAATCAAATGCTCTCTGCTATCTGATATGCCCCGCCTCCTTTAAGACATTTTTCATTTGCTTTTTATTTGATGTGCTTGAGCTTAACTGCTTTCACTGGCAGAGCTGTGATTAAACAACACACTATTGAAGTTGCACTTTTGAAAAATGCACAGACACAGCCATATCACCCTGTAGCTCGAGACCGGTTACTCACTGAAGCTAAGCAGGCCTGAGCCTGGTTGATACCTGGACGGAAGACCACATGGGAAAAACTACAGTAGGTTGCTGTTGGAGGTGATGTTGAGGCCAGCAGGGCACACTCAACCTGTGGTCTGTGTGAGTCCTAATGCCCCAGTAGAGTGAAGGAGACGTTAAACTGAGGTCATTAAAGGTTCAAGACACCCTGGAGTACTTTTTTTAAATTTTTTGTTACAGACTTGTGTGTTGAGCATCATGTACGACAACGTTAGCACCTGTTAGCTTTAATTGTGGTGAAAACTTTAAAATTGTTAGTTGGTTTCATCTTCCGGGTTTAAAATCATTTTTGGGGTGAGATCAAAATCAGTGACATAGCGTGAATCTGCTAGTGGAGTGATGACGCGTCGATTTCTCATTATCATTCAAAGCAGAGTTTCCTTATCCTAAATTATTCATGGGAGCGTTCACGCATATCACGGGTCATATGTGTTTGTTTTCATGATCCACGGGGTTTGTTGCATGCTTTTCCCTGCGATGCTGTCAGGGCCGATACAGCAAATCTG
This sequence comes from Danio albolineatus, assembly GCA_903798035.1. Taxonomy (NCBI): domain Eukaryota; kingdom Metazoa; phylum Chordata; class Actinopteri; order Cypriniformes; family Danionidae; genus Danio; species Danio albolineatus. Next base: position 15,982,985 of record CAIGQQ010038942.1, read on the forward strand.
TTGGTTTGCAGCAAGCAGTTTTGTCAGGAGATCTGTATGAGAATTGAAGAACGGCAGACTTTGTCTTTTATCGGTTGAGTTCCATTCAGACACATCGCCTGTATCTGTGCTGCGTTCAGATTGCTGCAGGGATTGAGAAGGAGAGAAGTCCACCTCGTTTATAGTGTTTATATAAACATGATTATCTTTATAATGATAACAAACTGTGGTTATGTGTAAAGTATATGAAATTAGGAATAACAAATGTAGCAGGACAATAAATGACTTGCTGTTTATTTATTTGCAATTTAACTTTGTAAACTATAAAATCATGGGTCTCTTCACGGTTTGTTTCTCATTTTGTGAGCCAGATGACAACAGTTGTTCGCTCCACTCTTTTTCCCCTGCTCTGCTGCTCTGCCGGCCACGCCCACTCCTCCCTCTTGTTGCAGAGCTCCACGCCCTTCTCGGAGCGCTTTTTGAAAAAATTCTGAGGTAGACTTGACCTGACAGAGGAGGCTTTCGAGGCCCTTTAAAAATCCTATGACAATTCTCGTAAAGAGTAGAGGTGTAATCCCGGTGTCCTGGCTAAATTCACTGTCCACCAATAGCTAGTGTGTGTTGAGCACACTGGCGCCATTGTCCTGTGGCTGCCGTTGCATCATCGTAGTGGTGCTCCCTCCCTTTAATTGTAAAGTGCTTTGGGTGTATGGCAATACATAACAAATGCGCTATATAAATACACATTACATTACATGCACATTTAAAAGCATTTCACAGGACCATTAAAGTATAAGAAAAGAAAGTTGATAGTAAACCTAAAACTGAGAAAATCCTTATTTCCACAGATTTTTGAACCCATCATTCAGTCCATTTATTTATGCAAATATGTACAGTATATATATATTAAGTTTTTATATAACTTTTTCATAATATTATGGAATTATATACTAATGTTTATATGGTTTATGTAAAGTACGATTTGTAAAATAATATTTTCTGTCTTTTAGTGGATGGATACAGCAAGAGACCTGCTGTAGCTTTGTTTACCAAATTTGTGGTTCTAATTGGATTTTGATTATAAACTTTAAATGCAAGTTTTTGCTTTGTTTTTGTTTATTTATTTATTTATTTATTGCTATTTGTATGAGTTTAGAACCTGAAACACTCAGGTTTTTCACTTATACAAATAGCAAGAAAGAAAAAAATAGATTGTGGCCCAAGTCATCATTTACTCACCCTTCACTTGTTCCAAAGCTGTTTAGAAATGGCCTTCTGTTGAACGCAAAAGAAGATATTTTTAAGAAAGCTGTAACCCTATAACCACTGACTTTCATAGTATTTGTTGTCATTGTTTTTGGAAGTCAGTGGTTAAAGGTTTTCAGCTCTTCTTTAGTATTCAACAGAATAAAGGAATTTTTAAAGATTTGAAACTACTTAAGGGTGAGTAAATAGTGAGTAACTTTTCATTTTCGGGTGAACTCTGTAAAGTTGAACTGTGCCATCTATAAATGTCTGAGCATATGCATACGGTGGTGAGAACAGTGAAAATACTATTAAATTGTTTACATGCCTGTTCATTGTGATTAAAATTGCAGTATGCCACATATTTTAATACAAATGTTCTTATGAGCTTAATCCCATCATTGTGATCGAAGTGTTGTTTGAATGGGGTTAGGATTAATTGCAATTTAGTTTAACACCCAACATGGCAGGAACACAGATGTTAATGTTTTCCTGCTGTAATTTTTTCAGTTATAATATATTCCTGAACTGAACTTTAAATATTTTAATAAAAAGAAAATGTATTTAGTTTCTTTATTTTGTTAAATAATAATTCAACACTAAAGGACACATTGTTTTTTTTCCCCCTCAATGTTTTACAGAGCTATGTGGTTATATTGGATTTATTTTAACGACGATTGATTTCAAGTGAGGTTTAATTGATTTTTATTTTTTTTTGCTAGAAGTGCATATAGGACTATTTATAGAAAAATAAAAGTATTGCATTAGGACTCAGGATGGACAGATACTCAATATTGAATGACTCAGAAACACAAAACACTTAATTAAGACATCCCTGTATTTATTGTTTGATTTTTAGACTTTACAAAATATTATTTATGATAATATGATTTCAAAAATACTTTTTTAGCAGCCATTACTCTGATATCATAATCCTTCATAAATCACCCTAATCTACACATTGGATGCTTAAGGAACTATTATTATTATTATTATTATTATTACTTATAATAATAATAATAATAATAACACTATTATTATTATTATTATTATTATTATTATTATTATTATTATTTATATTGTTGTTGTTATTATATTATTATTGTTGTTATCAATAATAATATTAATGTTATTGGAATTATTAGTATTAGTGATTCGTGATTAGTGATTACTGTTATTAGTATTGATTAAACTGTTCTGCTACTTAGTATTGTTTGTTTAACAAAATATTAATTTAATTTAATAATTAACAGTGACAACTGGATGATGTCTGTAAAGCATTATTTAACACCTTATATAATCCCATGCTATAAAGACATGGAAATTTGTTACAGCATCATCCTGTTAAATTGTAACATTTTGTGTACAGTACGTGTGTGTGGCTCTGTACTGTAAGCTTCCTAACTTGCCAGCATCTGTCTGTTTTTCTATTTACCCTGAATACAGATCTCAGCCGCTGTTGAAATTACTCGTGGAAGCATATTGAGTTCTTTGAAAATATTTAGCTTTTCTAAAATGAACAATAATATAATAATTTGTATGTTTTATAAATTTTAGTTGGTTAAATTAAGCTGCAATGATTGTTTGCCTATGAGAGATTACAAATAAACACATATATCTGCTTCATCAGACAGCGGAAACATTAATTAACCCAATAACATTGTAATCAAACACCATTCAGTGGCTCGGCTGGGTGTCTTCACAGAAAAAAAAAATCATTTTGCTTTGTTTTACTTTTTTTTTTTACCCGAATGAATGAGCTTAACAAAAGTGCATATGTGCGTTTTTAAAATTAGGACAGCACCATTATGTTGGTCATTTTTTTCCATATATATCCTCTTTTGTGGCACACGACCCTCTTTCATTAGAACCCATGTCTAACGGCCTTTTGATTAATTATAGTTTTTAAGGCCTTTTCAAAGGACTATTTCTATAAAGAGATTTTTGAAGTCATTTTGCAAATTGATATCTAATGCCCTTCACATGCAGATGATTAACAATGAGATGCATATTTAACGAGGGCTTAATTCATTTAGGGTTAAGAGGATGTGTTTGACGGGACAGTGGAGCTGGGCAAATGAATATCTGCACCATTTTCATCTTTTAAAAGTATTTTTAAAGTCACGCAGACAGCTACTGGAAATGTGTCCTTGCAAGGTTTCACGAGCAATTTTGAGTGCCATGTGATTGATGTGAATGGCAAGAGGGGTAAAATCTGTTTTTCTTGTGAAGTATTAGAAATCCTAATATGGGAAATTGCTCATGAAATCATTACCCGGCCCCCCATTTGTTTTAATTTCCTCTAAGTGGATTTCCATATTCTCTTAGACTGACCAGATGTTCAGCATTCACCAAATTACTTAACCCGCTGAAAGTAAATGGGGATTGATGTAAAATAGGCCTAAATCCACCTAATCCTTCTGTCTTTATTAGGAAAATATGTTTTGTCCTAGCAGAGCAGCCATATTGTCGAATAGTATGAAACTATGTTGTATACAGGGTGTCCTGCTCATTGCAAAACATTACTTTGTGTGTGTGCTATGTTCTGTATGTTAGACTGCTGGCTGTTTTGTGGTCGCAGTTGAAGGTCACTATTAGTATTTGTTCCCCAATGGTACCATTGAGCTGAATGAGGCACAACGTAAGGACTTCTATAAACACAGGGATATTTTTAGGGAAGTGTAACTTCTGTAGAACCTACAGTACGTCTATGGTGGCACAGTATTATAACACAGTGAAATGTAAACAAAAATTGTAAATCCATAACAAAACAGAAACAACCGCAAGCACAACAGAATCACTGCAAAACAAATCCATGTAGAAATTTTATAAATGGAAATATATATAAATGTGCAAATTACATATATGAAATACAAGCATTTTTTTTCTTTTTTTTTAACATATATAGACCTTTTTGAGGGATGTAAACAATAGCAATGGTCCTAACATATTTCCTGTTTTACAATTACATTCCATAGCTTCTGAGAGTTCCACATATGGATAAAAAATGTTACGATGGCTGTTATAACAACAAGTTATGATTGAATCACCTATTGTTACAGACATGAAATGGTTGACAACTAGCAGGAAATGTTTATGACAATGACATCAACAGATTGAAATGGTCTAAAGAAAATATGTCTATAGTGCATGACTGTGGCACAGTGAGTAGCATGATCGCCTCACAGCAAGAAGATCGCTGATTCAAGCCTCTGCTGGGTCAGTTGGCATTTCTTATGTTCTTCCCGTGTTCGCATGGGTTTCCTCTGGGTGCCCAAAGACATACGCTATAGGTGAATTGGGTAAGCTAAATTGTCTGTAGTGTATGTGTGTGAATGAGTGAAGGGTTGCAGCTGGAAGGGCATCCACTTCGTAAAACATTACTCTGTTGCGACCCCAGATTAATAAAGGGACTAAGCCTAAAGGAAAATGAATGAATGAATGATATATATTTATACTGAGTTGCGGCTGGAAGGGCATCTGCTGTGTAAAACATATGTCGGAATAGTAGACTGTTTATTCCGCTCTGGGGACCCCTGATAAGATAAATAATGTTAAATATCTGATGCATATGGTACACTTTTCTTAAAAATAATTTAGACTTTAGCAGACCTCAGTTGTTCTCTGATTGGTTTAAATATACAAAATTTACTTGAGTCACCAGAAATACCAGAAATCTCAACCAGTTTGTGTGAAAACAAGTCTGATATGGTGAAAAAAGCTGCATAGTCTATCTCAGTCGACATCTACATGCATGTCCTGCTGATTTCCTTTATGTTTTGATTTTGATGAATAAATGACGCATGGTCATCAGTGTGCCATCCTTGACCATAGCCACAGCCATATCAACCTACAGGCCAAGACTGGTTACTCTCTGAAGCTAAGCAGGGTTGAGCCTAGTCAGTACCTGGATGGCAGACCACTTGGGAAAACTAGGTTGCTGTTGGAAGTGGTGTTAGTGAGGCCTGCAGTCTGTTTGAGTCCTAATGCCCCAGTAAAGAGTAGGGGTATAATCCCAAATTCCCTCTTTTGGCCCTTACCCATCATGACCTACCCATGTACTGAATTGGCTCTATCACTGTATCTACACTCCCCCTATAGCTGGTGTGTGGTGAGCGCACTGGTGCAGTGGTGCACTGTGGCTGCCGTCACATCATCCAAGTGAATGATGCACACTGGTGGTGGTATGGAGAGTGAAGTGACAAGAGTGAAGTGAGTGGCATGAATGTGAAGTGCTTTGGGGTATGGTCTTACAGAATAAATGTGCTATATCAAATGCACATTAGCCGTCAGTCTGAGGTCTGGCTGTGCGAGACAATGCACTACTGCACTACTGTCCCCTCTTGGTCAATAGACAGATCCCTAGTGTGTCTAAATTTGATTGTATACTCTGCAACAGTGTTTATTTACAAATAAAATATTACAAATTTGGCTCTATGGAGACATTTTTTCACTGACTAAAAGACATGACCCTGCCTGAAAATTTATTTTATCTGAGCCACTTCAGTAGCAAACAGCACAGGTAACAGACGGTAGAATAGATGATGTTGTTTAAAATGACTGGCACACATCTGCTAGTGTCAGTAAGAAAGTAGCTTCACTTTCCAGCTTGACAGTGCAAATGATCCTTTTAAAGGTTTATAAAAAATGTCTGTAGGATTAAAGGACTAAAAGAAAGATTAGTGTATTCTTTGGAATATTTTTATGTGATGATAGCTGTCATTATCTGTGTGGTTGAGCTCAGTTTTTAAGGGCTGTCTGCCAGTGGCTTTCAGAATGAATACTGCTTTTTACAGTATGTCTGAATATTTGCTATAACCCATCACGATTCTTTCAGCACCCTCAGTCACAGACAGTAGAATTATTTGTGTGGATGTGTGTTTGTGTGTGTATATAGTATATACAGTATTACCATGCAGCTGCCCATATACTTATATATATTACCTATACTGTGTATATATATATATATA
>CAIGQQ010038942.1:15998689-16051717 GCA_903798035.1 Danio albolineatus
ATATATATATATATATATATATATGCTGATGTTTCCCAATATGCAGTCCTAAAGGGACAGTTCACTCAGAAATTGAAATGATGACATTATTTTCTCAACCTTTCTTGCTTTCTTCTGTTAAACACAAAATATTTGAAAAATGTTGGAAATCTGTAACCATTGAATTCCTTAGTATGTGTTTTGTTTTGTTTTTTTACTATGGAAGTCAATGGTTACACTGTAAAAAAGAGAGAGAGAGAGAGAGAGAGAGAGAGAGAGAGAGAGAGAGAGAGAGCAAGAAGGTCAAAAAGGTTTAGAACAAGCAAAGGGTCATAATATGTATCTGAATATGTAACCATTGAATTCCATAGTATGTGTTTTTTTTCTACTGAGGAAGTCAGTGGTTATACAGTAAAATCCTGGTTGCTTTGAATTTGTAAGCTGAATCAAATTAAGCTTATGAGTCCAAAACATGATAACCTTATTTTAATAAGTTACAACTAACTAAAACATATGCTGCCATGACTACTTGATCATATAATTTTTTTAGTTTACAGATTTCCAACATTTTTCAAAATATCTTCTTTTGTGTTCAACAGAAGAAAAGTCAAACAGGTGAATAACAAGTAAAGGGTGAGAATCTGTAACCATTTAATTCCATTAGTATATGTTGTTTTTCTACTATGGAAGTCAATGGTTACAACTTTTCAGCTTTCATCAAATGATATCCTGTATTGTTCAATAGAATAAAGAAATTCATAAAGGTTTGGAACGACTTGAGGATGAGTACATTTTATTTTTTGAGTAAACTATCCCTTTAAACCTTTGTTTGACTTCCTTATTTGCATATTTGTGGTATTAGTGCCATTGATTGGATGAACACAGAGCACAACCTGTTTACTCAGTTCTGTGCATTCTCTAATTATATATTCCTCACTGCTGCATTTTAGTTTCCCCGAATGGACATTTTTTGCTCTATAAAGTTAATAAGAATTAGTGTCTTTACAAATTTTGTGTCTTCATGGCGAATTCCATAACTATTTGGCATTATGCTGAAACAGATGTTTATGTATTAAGTTTATATGATGCACATGACTGCCTGTCGATTGCTAATCATCTCAGTCATAACAGTTAAACAAAGCATTGCTTCACGCTAGATACATTTGGCACTGCTACTGTATGTGGAGTTAAGACTGAAAATTTAGATTTAATGCTTAAAAATCACAAGTGTTAAATGTGTTTTACTTGGCGTTAAACATAGTGAAAAGACATGATTGTTTTTTCATTTATAAAGCACAGTGTCCAAACCTGGTCATGGAGGGCTGGTGTCCTGCTGAGTTTAGCTTCAACTTGCTTCAGCACACCTGCCATGTTTATATCTAGTAAGAGCTCGATTAGCTGGTTCAGGTTAGTTTGATTAGGGTTTGGACACCCCTGATACAGCATAAACCAGGGGTGCCCAAACCTGGTCCAGGGTCGGTGTCCTGCAGATTTTAGCTCCAGTTTGCCTCAACACACCTCCACGGATGTTACTAGAAAGCCAAGCTTAGCTAGCCCAGGTGTGTCTAATTGGGGTTTGAACTAAACTTTGCAGGACACTGGCCCTCCAGGACCGAGTTTGGACACCCCCGGTATAAACAGTTTGTAAGGTATAAAAATCATCATGTTTAAAGTCCCCATAAACCACTGGACCAACATTTGTTTGTTTGTCCAGTCTGGCTAGAAGTATTTATTTAGTTGTTTTACGTTGATATGCTTGGAAACTGATAGTAAACCTGTTCTTAACCCTTTAGTGTTGAAATATGTTTTGTTTAAAAAAATAAATATATAATTAAAAAGCAAAATCAGGGTGACTCGATGGCTCAGTCGTCACCTCACAGAAAGAAGGTTGTCCTGGATGGGTCAGTTGGCATTTCTGTGTTGAGTTTGCATGTTATGCCCATGTTTGCGTGGGTTTCCTCCAGATACTCCGGCTTACCCCACAGTCCAAAGACATGCGGTATTGACCTTTATTCTTCGCGGGTGAGTGGGCGCAGCCATTTGAATCTCTTTGGCTCAATACTTCCGGTCTCATTTACTTCCATTTATTTTCAGACGTTAAAAACAGCTTGTTGTGCTGCTTGATGTTGCAAACTGATATTTTAATATTATAATATGCTATTCTGCTTTGTCTGTGTTGTCATGAACACACTTGTTTGTAGAGCAAGTAGTTTGACCATTTTTTGCTGTTTATTCTTCCTAATCATCTCTCCTATAGGCAACTTAATAGGAAGTTCTAAAACAATTGCAAACACCAGCGCACTTCCGCATTGAGGTCAATTGGTGAATTGAATGAACTAATTGGCTGTAGTGTGTGTGAATGAGTGTGTATGGATGTTTCCCAGTACTGGGTCGCAGCTGGAAGGCCGTCCGCTTTGTAAAGCGTGTGCCGGACAAGTTGGTGGTTCATTCCACTGTGTTGACCCCGATGAATAAAGGGACTAAGCCAAGGGAAAATGAATAAATGCAAGCAAAATCACTTTTCTAGTCACACTGTGTTGAATTTACACACAGTGTAATAGGAGTTTTACGCTCTTTAGGATAACCGAGGACATTGATATTGCTTATTTTACACTTCCAAACCAAAATATTAAAATACATGGTAAATATTCAATGTAATATACAGCACAGCCCAGCTTGAATCCATTTGTGTTTGGTTTCCTTGAAAACTGTTTACCCTGAGCTTTGTCAGAATGACACGAAACAAAATAGGGAAAAATGATGTTGGATAATCTTATAGTTTGCTTTAAATATGCATTCCTTGAATAATACCGCTAGACTGTTTACCCTGAGCTTTGTCAAAATGACACAAAAGAAAATAGGGCAGAATGATGTTGGTTTATCTTAGAGCTTGCTTTAAATATGCGTCCCATGAAGAAAATTGCATCAGACGTCTTCTGTTTTCCAGTCATTTGATTCTTTTAATAGATTCTCTGCAAATATCTCACGCTGATGAGGCCGAGAAATAATGTAGACCACATGCTCTGGCAGTTCTTCTCAGATCCGTGTGGAGAGATGGTGAGTCCAGCTGGTTCTTGTGGAAGCACAGCCCAACAGGACATTGTTAATGGAGCAGTCATGGGTCGCTTGGGAGCATGTTTCCCGTTTTAGTAATTTTGCTTTTCTCGTGTCTGAGATCCTCTGAACTCAGCCTTCCCAGCTCTCCTGTCCTGGCCATTGCAGATGATGAATTGTGTTACAGTTAAGCAAGCAAGAAGTAGGACGAATTGATCAAAGTGTCAGGTGCCCCTTGTGATGTCTAGGTCTCAAAAACGAAGGAAATGAGGGAGCTGTCGACAAGTTTCCAGAATTGTGGTACCTCTAATAAATGTTTACCTGGCCGCTGAATGCCCAGCTTGGGCCATCAGATGGATGTGGACGTGTTTTGGGGACGCAAACTTTGGGATGCAGCTACTTTAGGATCTGTCGAGAGGACGGTGGTGGAAAGAGTCAGGGAGACGCATGTCCTCCTTTAAACCAACGAACAAAGCTATCAGCTATCTGCTAGGTGTTGAGGAGCAATTAGAGTTAAGCTATGCTTGTTCTGCTCTGGTTTGTTCTGGAACAGCTAGTCTAATTATTGTTGTTACTGTTAATTATTGCTAAATGTTTTGTAACCAATATGTTCTAAATGACCAGACATTGGCAATTCTTTACAATAAGGTTTATTAGTTAATGCATTTACTAACATGAACTAATTGTGAACAGTACATGTACAGCATTTATTAATCATAGTTAATCGACATTTACTAATGCATTATTAACATCCAAATTTATGCATTATTAATATTAGTTAATGCACTGTGAGTTAACGAATGAAAAATGAATAACTGTTTCCATTAACTGAAGTTAGCTAACATTAATAAATACGGTAATAAATGTATTATGTATTGTTTGTTCATGTTAGTAAATGCTTTAATTACTTTTACTAATGCAACCCTGTTGTAGTGTTGCCATCACTAGTTTACAGAATAAAAGAAAAATCCCTTTTCACTCAAACATAAAACTATAAACCGTAAATCCAAAGAAATCTTCTCTTATTTTCTCCATACTGCATATTCAGGGGGGGAAAATGGCACATAAACTTTGGGATGCAACTACTTTAGGATCTGTCGAGTGGACAATGGAAAGAGTCAGGGAGATGCATGTTCTCCTTTAAACCAATGTCAAAGCTATCAGCCAAGGTGTTGATGAGCAATTAGAGATAAGCTATGCTTGTTCTGCTCTGGTTTGTTCTGGAACAGTTATTTTAATTATTGTTCATTATTATTGCAAATTTATTCTTTTGTAAACAATGTGTTCTAAGTGACCAGACAATTGCAATATTACCGCTTGTTTACAGAATAAAACAAAAATCACCTAAAAAAAAAAACATTATACTTAAAAAAGATTTAAACCAAGCATACAATTTTTTTTTAAACAATTCCAAATATTTTTAACAAATGCATAAACATACAGTACACAAACAATATAAAGGTTTCAAAACAGTATATCAATAGCAGACGATGCAATTTACAAGTTATCTAGATAAAAGATTTGTTTCGGCTTCCTTCAAAAAATCCTACAAAGGGATTCCATATTTTTAAAAACTTTTCAGGTTTTCTTTTAACAACAGTATATATTATTTTTTCTAAAGCCAAACAATTCGTGCAACAAACATCACTTTTTACTCAAACATAACTATAAATCATAAATCCACAGAAACTGTCTCTTTTTTACCTGCACACTGCATATTTAGGGGCAAAAAAATGGGACGTAAACTTTGGGATGCAGGTACTTTAGGATCGAGAGGACGGTGGTGGAAAGAGTCAGGGAGATGCATGTCTTGCTTTAAACCAATGTCAAAGCTATCAGGCAAGGTGTTGAAGATTAATTAGAGATAAGCTATGCTTGTTCTGCTTTGGTTTGTTCTGGAACAGCTAGTTTAATTATAGTGCATTATTATTGCTAATAAATATTTTTGTAACCGATATGTTCTAAATGGCCAGATATTGGCAATATTATTACTCGTTTACAGAATAAAACAAAAATCACTTTATTTTATTATTTTTTTTTTTTAACTGTCCATTAATTTTAGGAATTTTTAACATGTACTAAAAAATCTAAACTAAACATACTCATTCATTCATTTTCTTTTCGGCTTAGTCCCTTTATTAATCGAGGTCGCCACAGCGGAATGAACCGCCAACTAAACATACTACAAAATGATAATAATAATAATATTTAAAAATCGAATGTTTAAGTAAATAAATGTACATACACATATAATGTAAAGGTTTCAAAACAACAGTATATCAATAGCAGGTGATATAGTATACAAGTTCATTCATTTTCTTTTCGGCTTAGTCCCTTTATTAATCTGGGGTCGCCACAGTAGAATGAACCGCCAACTTATCCAGCATTTGTTTTACGCAGAGGATGCCCTTCCAGCCGCAACCCATCTCTGGGAAACATCCATACATTCTCATTCACGCATATACACTACGGGCAATTTAGCCTACCCACCTGTAACGCATATCTTTGGACTGTGGGGGAAACCGGAGCACCCGGAGGAAACCTACGCGAACACAGGGAGAACATGCAAACTCCGCACAGAAATACCAGATGACCCAGCCGAGGCTAGAACCAGCGACCCTCTTGCTGTGAGGCGACAGCACTACCTACTGCAACACCGTGTCGCCAGTATACAAGTTATACAGACAAAAGATTTGTATTAGCCTCCTTCAGAAATCATACAAAAGGATTCCATATTTTTAAAAACTTGTCTGATTTTCTCTTAACTACAGTATGTGCGCTAATTTTTCTAAAGCCAAGCAATAAGACAGTTGTTTAACAAGAATCCCTTTTTACTCAAACATATAACTATAAATCATAAATCCACAGAAACCGTCTCTTTTTTTTCTCCATACTGCATATTCGGGTTTAATATGGGACGCAAACTTTGGGATGCAGCTACTTTAGGATCTGTCGAGAGGACTGTGGTGGAGTCAGGGAGATGCATGTCCTTCTTTAAACCAATGAGCAAAGCTATCAGCCAAGGTGTTGAGGAGCAATTAGAGATAAGCTATGCTTGTTCTGCTCTGGTTTGTTCTGGAACAGCTAGTTTAATTAGCTTGATTTAATCTGGGTGGCTATTAAACACAACACACTGTGGGAATCGCTTCTTTGATTTTCGACTAAGGGTCTTGAGTATAAAAGCGATACAGTAGGGGTCAAGCTTGAAACGAGCCTGAACCCTTTTATTTTCATCCTATCCCATCCCAATGTTACTGTTCATTTGTTTATTTGCTTAAATCCTAGTGCTTTGCCTTTGTTAAACGTGTAGAGTTGTGCCGGTGCTTTCAGCAGAAAATGCACTTGTGCAGTTCTGCCAGAGTGTAGCGAGTGTGTGGCATTTTCTGAAATTAATTATGTAGCCGTGTCAACTTTCTTCCTCTTTATAAATTCAATTTGCTGACTGTCATCTACTTTGAATGCGTGAGGAAACAAAAGATTGATTAACACGCCTGAAACTGCTGCCTAAAGCTACCAGCGTCTCCTCCACAGACATTTTCTTCCTGCCAAGGCAGACGTCGAAATCTCAACCCGTTCACTGAATATTTCCAGCAAAACGGCTCGATCATGTACACAAAAGAATTGATGAAACGAGCCCACACGCAACAATAAGTCACCGTAATGATTCGAGTTTAAAATAATGCTACTGCTGGACCACTATGATATAGTGGGGACCCTTGGTCTCATTAATGCTGGGTAAAGATAGATGACCCAGATAAAAGACCAAAAGATTATTTCTGAACCTCCTCGTTGACCGATGCTGTGGATATTCTGCACCATATGCCCATGCAACGGAAGAATTGCATTGAAACTTTGCAAGTCGAAGTCAAGAAACTGCAGGCTATTCTATCTTATATATTATACAGTTTTTGGAAACAAAACGAGACCACTTGACAATTCTATTCCTACTGTGTGCATTTAGTATGGGCTTGATTAAAATGATCTATAATGGTCTGATAACAAAACACTGTCCTCTAGCTCAATCATCCATTCATTCATTTTACATTCATTCATTCATTCTTTGGCTTAGTCCCTTTATTTATCAGGGATCGCCACAGCAGGATGAACCACCAACTTATCCAGCACATGTTTTACACAGCTGATGCTTTTCCAGCTGCATCCCAGTACTGGGAAACACCCATACACACTCATGAACACACACATACACTACAGCCAATTTAGTTTACTTAATTTACCTACACTGCATGTCTTTGAACTCTGGAGGAAACCGGAGCACCAAGAGGAAACCCACATGAACACGGGGAGAGCATGTAAACCCCACACAGAATACAGAAATACTAACTGACCTAGCTGGGGCTCCAACTAGCAGCCTTCTCGCTGTGAACCGACAGTGCTAACGACCGAGCCACTGTGTCACCTGTCCTCTAGCTCTTTTTCTCTTTTTTCACAGAATCGGAAATGTTTTCATGATTTATGCATGAAAATTAGGGTTATTCCTCCAAATATGCAAGATATCCGAGATATGGAATTTTCTTCTGTTAAATTACACAAACAAATCCGAAAACATTGCACTTACAGTATTCCATGATTTATGCAACCAAAATGCTCTAAATGACAATACAATGGCAATTTTAAATGTGCTAAAAATCTCATCACTCATTTACTCAATAAAGCAAAAATCTATTTTACGCAAACATATAATTATAAAATATGAATTTTCAAGCAACATGCTTTTTACCCTTTATACTGCATATGAGGAGAAAAACATCAGTAATTTTGTAAGTATTTATTCATTTAGGATTGATTCTGGTAATATTTTGAATTGGCAGTATTTTCTGGAATAGTGTGTTATGTTTTTTTTTTTCACTTCAGTAACATTTTTACAGAATTGAAGAAAAGGTTACTGTGCCAGATCTGATTTGGATCTCTCGATTTACACATTTGTATATAGTATTGTATATAGACAGTGTATGTATTGGATGCGTGCAAAGTCTAAATTTTGTGTTTATAGCTTAAAATTTAGGAGAAAACCTGTGACTTGCTGTGAAGTGTGATTTCATAATTCGGTGGAAAAAGCCCAAAATTGCAGATTATAAATTCGAAATTGTGAGAAACAAATTTTGGGATTTTAAATATAGACAAAACTGTGTGAAAGTCTATAAACTTCCAGATGCAAGAAACATTTAGTTACAAGGAGAAAACAAAAACACCTCAATAAAAAAAGGCTTTTTTTAAAGTCATTTTTTATTTATTTTCTTCCATGAAAAAACAAACAAAAAGTCATAATCACCTTTATTTAATTCTATGGTGGAAACAGGCAGTGGAAGGGCTCTGTATTATTCCAATTTCTACTCTATAGACTTGGATGTGCTGTATTAACTCTTGATATTAAATGTGTGTGTGTGGTCAAGGGTTTAGCTTTTCTGCTGTATACTGTATATACAGTCACATTGTATTTTACTTTTTGAGATTAAAATCACAAACATCTTTATATACAATATAAAGTCTATGTATATATTTTTTCCACTTTAGATTTAGGAAAAGTTTTTAGTTGAAGAATTTTACACTACATTCACAGATTATTTGATGTACAGCATGCAGTGCAAACCTTTTTGTTTTGCTCTAAAGATACACTATAATTTGTTGTAAAAACTACATCTGAAAGTTCACAATGTTCCTGGTCATTAAAAGGACCAATTGAGTATTAATTAAAAAAAGAAAAAACCTAGGTTAAGCTGCTTTGAAACAATCTGCATTGTAAAAGCACTATAGAAATAAAGATGAATTGAATTGAATTGAATTGAATCAATGTTCAGTTTTATTCAACTGACCCAGCTTCACAATGACATTTTGCTTTATAATATCATATTTAAATTATTTTCTCAATCAAATGATACAAGCTAATCTTTAATTACATGAAAATGATCCATTGAAAAGGGGATCATCGTATATCCGAGATGTTATTGTTAAAAAAATAACAGTTAAAGAGTGTCCTTTTCTCTATATTCTTCTCAGAGAATTTAATAAATCCAAAATTTGATTGTTCCTCCCTGGGATCTGTCCTTTTGCTGAGCGAGCCACTCATCTCGATGTCGTTTAGAAGTCAAACCCAGTTTGCCGCGGAGACGCGTTGCACTTCGGTGGCATGACCATTTTCGAGGTACATCCCACTGTCATCGAACAATGATAAAAAGCCCCTGTATTGACCGGCTCCACACTAAATCTTGGTAAAGAGCACTTAGCTCCCCTGTGCAAGCCGCGGAGCGAATACCTGTCAATGGCCATCAGTGAACACTTTCATCCTCTGGCTCCTCTCCATATGTTGGCCGCTGCCTCGGAGCGCTTGTGCATTTAGGGAACCGCAATGCTCTTTTTGTCCTCTGCCCTATTTGCTTTGCCTTATTGCTGTTGTGCTTTTACTCCCACACAGCGTGGATTGGTTTGTGCAAGTGAGAGTATACGTTCTACATGAGCTCTCTTTGTCCTCTTTTACAGAAGGTGATGAGACAGGTGTGATGGACAGCCTGATGGAGGCCTTGCAGTCTGGAGCCGCTTTCCGTGACCGCAGGAAACGAACCCCGCGCAACGGTAATACCTGAATCTCTTCGCATTTTACATGGGGAAGTTCACCAAATAAAAGCTCTGGCATGTTTTACTACTTTTAAACCTGCATGGCCTTTTATGGATGGAACATCGAAAGTAGATATTGTAAATAATATACATGAAATAAAAAATAAGACATTTTAATTGACACAGAAAGAAAACTAAATGATCATATTTATCCTCAGTCTGTCTGTTCCTTAATTATAAAACAGTTACTTGACTACAGTAGAATATGTATAGATATGTACTGTATTTAAAATGCACTGGTTATACAAACCAGACTTTAAAACTTAATAGTATGCATACAGTAAGTAACTGCTTTAAAATATATATTAATTCATAAATAAAATCATTCAAAAAATAGGTTGTTTTCACATGACATCATTGATGGCGCGCAAAATTCAGATGGAGGGTCATTCTTCTACATCGAAATCGCTGTCAGAACGTTTTATGTTTATAATTGTTTAAATCAGCCAATATAAGAAATGCCGAGCAGTTTTTATAGACTTCCAAAAGTTTTTGCTCATAAAGGGGAGAAAGTTTAAGAAACTGGCTAAGAAAACTTAAGAAAATGTAATAAACATTTTTTCATCCAGCTTTTTTTGAAAGCGATAATTCGTTTGACAGAACCAATAAAGATTATATACAGGCCTAGCTATGTGTATAAATATGTTAATGTGTTATATAAAAATCAGATAAAAACACCACTACACTTATACAAAATCCAGGAGAATGTAAATAACGTACCCTGCCATGTAATCGCTGCAATGAAATCGCCGTCTTGTTTTGCAACCATCAATGCTGGCGTTTTGGTGGAATAAACAACCGTAATGTTAATAATATATATGTTAAATGCGCAACAGAGGTGAATGTTTGTTAATATTAAGTTCATCGAACAAATAATAAATGCAACCCTTGTGACAAAACTAGACGGTTATCATTGTGGAGCACTTAACTTAAATAAAAAAAACAATAATGTAGACTGTGCGTCCACAGTTTTGTATGCCTTCATCTGTTATTTTGTGACGTCTGGGAGATATCCACATGGGGAAAAACTATAGTAATTTATAATAAACATGTTTTTGAACCACATAGTAAAGTGTATGATGTGTACAACTCTTTATTAATTAATACAACATAGTACTGTAGCATAGTAAACTGATAAACAGTAATAAATAATGTTAGTGTAAACTGTGGTGATGTGATGGTGTATAATTATAGCGTAGAAGACTGAAGCCTGTTGAATAATTTGTTTATTGCTACAACTGTGTTGTACTAAAGCGACTATATAATTATGGCAGTTTAAGTCAAGTAATTATCTATAGTATGCTTCCAAACTATAGTATTTTTTCATGTAACTTAATAGCTTATACATTATCTACCGCCTCGATGACAGGCAAATATATGGCAAGTATATTTTAGCCCAGTGGAAAACTCGGCCCTCTTCATAAGGATCATGCCCAATATATTATATGTAGTTATTTTCAATTAATATCTCCTTTGAGGTGTGGTATAATTCACCAAAATATAGACTTTCTTCTATGTCTCCCTTTCTTTCTTTTAACTTCCTGCCCTCCATCTGAATTTTGCGGGTCACCAGAACCATGTGATTAAAAACAACCTATACAAATAAATGAAAATAGTCAAAAATAAAGCAAGCAAAAATTGCGAGAGATTTGTATAATTTAAAGTGACTATTTTAAAAAGTCATTCATTATTTTATTTTATTTATTTTTTATTTTTTTGAGAAAAGAAAATGTTCGTTTTTGGGTGAACTATCAACTTTAATAATGAAAAACCCCAAAGTAGCCCTTTAGTTTCACTTTTTATTGCCCTTCTCTTGCTCTCCGCTCTGAAACTGTTTTCACATAGGATTCATTGCCGCAGTACCATTCATAAGTCACTGATTACAGAAACTGATTGTAGACTTTGGGTCCTTAGAGGATGGTTTAACATAATCTTAATGTTAACATATTCCATCTTTCCATGATGAATTGCGGCGACCCAGGGGAGAAGAAGCGGACCACCTGCTGTAGGTGCTACGCTGAATTGAAATGCCAAGGACGAGCAGACAAGTGTCTATAACTGCTGTAGCTTTTCCAGAACAGCCTCATTCCGTGCCCTCAATAAGTCAGTCTTTTCCCAAAGTCCTTGTCCACCCATGCTTACGGTGCATAAACCAGCTTGTCATTAGAAATTCTCCAGGGATGTGATGAGATATATGTTGTGTACAAAAAAAAAGATATGAAAATGAAAACCTCAGCATCATTAGAAAAGCCCGATAAGGAAAACATGTCAACAAACATCACTGCTCTGCGCAGGAAGAGTCCAGATCTCCACATCAGATGTTCCTAATCTCCATATACCAGCATTCTCAGCAGCACTGATTTGTCCCTGCAGTGGTTTTCTGGCTGCAAAAAAAAAGGTTTTCTCATGATCTCCAGTGTCAGTGCGGTTGCGATACAAACATGTTAGTGACCGATTTATATAAAATATGTTAGGGAGAGAG
The DNA here is from genome assembly GCA_903798035.1 of Danio albolineatus. Taxonomy (NCBI): domain Eukaryota; kingdom Metazoa; phylum Chordata; class Actinopteri; order Cypriniformes; family Danionidae; genus Danio; species Danio albolineatus. The sequence continues at coordinate 16,010,835 of CAIGQQ010038942.1, forward strand.
GGGGGACAAACATTTTTCATTAAAACCTCATTTCAAAAGATAATGTTTTTAGCAGAAATATATTGTTGCTGTGGTTTCTAATTCAAAAGCATGGTCTATCAATAGCAGGTGTTATTTTGTAACAGTGTAGAACAACTCCAATATAACTTCACTTTAAACAAAAGTTGCACATTGTTACTTTAGACCCCATCAGCAGGGACGAAAATAACACATGGGTGGGTCAAATGTAACAACAATATTTGCTAGATTTACTGGCTTAATCTTGTTTATTTTCAATCTATCTGACTATGAGCTTGTTAATGTTAACTGAAGGCATATTTTGTTCTTTATTATTGCAAAAAATAATTTTCATTTTAAATTTCACTGTCATTGGTAATATGCATTAATTTTATAAAACATATTAATCCAAACAGTGAAAACTCTAATGTGGAAGTGAAAAATAAGGTATGGCTGTTAGCAGTGGGGCATAAATAAAAGTGTTACTTTCGTCCCCACAGGAACTCTTGTCATTTAAATCTGATTTACTTCTAAACTGAAAAACTCAAAGTTTGCAAACTTAAGGATGTGTTATTGCCCTAAATAACCTGTCGATTTATCATTGGCATGACACATGAAAAGAGAAACACATCTTGTAATAAGGAAAAATAAAATGCTACATTAATTTAACTTTTACAAATTAAATTTGGACCTACAGTACAGTAACCATAAGACAAGGTCCTGAAATCACATGATATATGGCAGCTTCGAGAAAATAGATTTGTTACTTTCGTCCCACGTTACTTTCATCCCTGCTCTCCCCTACATAATATAGACAAGGTTAGGTAAAAAAAAGTTAGGAATAAATTGTAGTTTGTTTACTATTTAACTAAATATTCCTCCTTTCTTTATGGACACTGAAAGGCTATCCTTGTTTAAATATGATCTGTAAAACCACTAGAAACCACTAGAAAAGTGGGTCTAGTGATTATTTTATGTTGCTGAAACACCACCATTTACTGAGGAAAATTACTTTTGTAAACATTTTTCCACAATTTTTGCCAAGCAAAACGTTTTAGAGAAGGGATGTCCAAACTCGGTCGAGCAGAGTTTAGTTTCAGATTCCCTCAGTACACCCGACTGGCTGTTGTAGGACTAGCAAGACCCTGATTAGCTTTTTTAGGAGTGCTTAATAAGCGCAGGAGCTAAAACTTTTTTAGGTCAATGGTCCTGCAGGAGCAGGACTGGACACCCCTTTTTTAAAGCTGTAATAAAACATCTAAATAAAAATAGATGTATAGCTTTTCATACTTCAAGTTAGATAACCCTGGATAAATGGAATATTAGGCTATCTTTAATCACATATCACACTCAACATGGGGTTAATGATCCAGTGTGTTTATTAATTGTCGATTGAAACTGTACGTTCCTAAACCCAGGGTTAACATTCTTATTGGCACATTGTCACAAATACATTAGCAACCCACTTCGTTACATGACATTTGCACATATTGTCAGTTTATAAAAAACAATGTTGTTACATACGTCTTTAGTTGTTTTACGCCTCATGAGATGCGTAAAGACAAGACAATAAAGACAGTGGGGCAAAAGAACGAAAGAGCAAAGTATGAATATAAATATCTCTTTTTAGATCTCAACGGCTGCTGTTTACACCACACACATTTCGTGATGTGATGTAAACCTTGCTGCTCCATTTCTGATTGGCTGTCTCTGTAGTAGACATAGGACGATAACCGGTTTTAAAGTATGAAGTATGATTTAAAAAAATTTTTAGGACAAAAATACCTTCAGCAGAAAAGATATCCAACATGCCATTTTAAAATTGTAATGAAATTTGTGTTTTTGTAACCTAATGAAGACAGCAGAATTCAATGATTCATTTGAGTTATTTAACCTGACATGTTTACTGATCCAAAATGTTTGAAAAGTTTCTCGAAAAAAATATTTTGTGTTAAAAGTGGAAAAAAAGTGGTTGTTTTTTACCCAGAAAAAAAAAACTATTTTATAGCAGTAATCACAATACTGTGAAAATGTGATATTTTTATCCAAGGTTATTATACCATCAGAATCTTATACCGGCCCATGCCTACTCTATAGCCAATCATCCAGCAGCAACGTTTCACACTGAAAAGAACACAATGCGGGGATGACGCCACAAACATGGCACAAACACTGCCCCGTAGCAGGGTTTAATAACCCTATAGGTTAATTTCTTTACCTGAGGTTAAAAAGCAGTGTTTAGAATGACAATAACCTGAGGTTAAGCAAAGTGTGAAAAGCATATATACAGTTGAAGTCACAATTATTAGCCGTCTTGTGAATTATTGTTTTCTTTTTTAAATATTTGCCAAATGATGTTTAATAGAGCAAGGAATTTTCACAGTATTTCTGATATTTTTTCTTCTGGAGAAAGTCTGATTTGTTTTTATTTCAGCTAGAATAAAAGCTGTTTTTTTTTTATTGAAATAAAATAAATAAAAAATGTAAGGTCAATATTATTAGCCCCCTGAAGCAATATAGTTTTATTGTCTACAGAACAAACCATTGTTATACAATGATTTGCCTAATTACCCTAACCTGCCTAGTTAACCAAGTTAAGCCTTTAAATCGCACTTTAAGCTGAATACTATACTAGTGTCTTGAAAAATATCTAGTAAAATATTATGTACTGTCATCATGGCAATGATAAAATAAATCAATTACTAAAACTATTATGTTTAGAAATTTGTTGAAGAAAAAAAAATCTTCTTACCGTTAAACAGAAGCTAATAATTCAGGAGGGCTCATAGTTCTGACTTCAACTGTACATGTAAAAGAATAAGTCACTCTTTTCACAAAGTCCTTGTATAGCATAAACCTGCTTGTCATTACTAAATCTCAAGGGATATAGTGAGATATAGACTGTATGCATAAAAAATACATAAAAATAAAACCTCAGCATCATTAGAAAAGCCCGATAAGAAAAACATGCCATGAAAATATCACTTCTCCGAGCAGGAAGGGTCCAGATCTCCACATCAAGATGTTCCTAATCTCCATAATGCCGCATGCTCAGCACCACTGATTTGTCCCTGCACTATTTTTTCGGGCTTCATCTCATCCTACAAAAAAGTTCCTCCCATGATCCCCCGTGTCAGTGCGGAGGTCTAATAAGAGGGCATGAATAAGTAAGGTGTCATGCTGTATCAAACCTGTCTCCCACTCAGCGGGGCTCCCGAGTCCCCCAAGCGCTGCCCCCCTGACAGAGGCTGCCATCCGTCCACCGCTGCCTGCTCACCAACTCCATCCAGCAGCTCTGTGGCCCAGTCTCCCTGACATCTGTTTGAATAAGACTGACATTTAGGAGAGAAGAGAGTGTGTAGATTAAACCTCACCAGTGCTCTTTCTCTCTCTTCTGTCTCTTTCTTGTGCTCGGTGTCGCTCTCTCTCCCTCTCTTTCAGCCTTTCTCTTTCTTTTTCTGATGAGTGTGTGGGCTGAGGTTTGACAACACTGAGAGTTTCAGAGTGGATAATTGGTTACGAACTCCTGAAATACCTCTTGTTTGACGTCTCTCCTTCTTTTTCTCTCCCTCTTTTTTCTGTCTGTCAATTTTCACTTCGTCACTGTTGCAGGTGATCAAAGTCCATCCTGTTCTGCACCTAGGTGGCCGGGTGCTAACCATGGTAAAAAATAATAATAATAAAATGTGCCTGTGTTTACCCCACGCACCCTGCTCTTCTCCCTTTTAACACTTGCTTATTGCTGGCACTCGATTAAACATTTCGGTTGAACTCTAAGGTAACTACACTGAGCTCCACAACTGGATGTGTAGGTCAGATGATAGAAGGTCTCTTGGGCTTTGTTCAGAAAAGATGCCAAAAATCCGATTTCTTTTGTTCAACTTTTATTTGATTAGTTGTTTGTAGTCTAGATATCAGAATGTGATTTTTACACACCTAATTCAAAGCATTATTTATGGAAATGTTACAGTCTGAATAGCCAAGTCAGTGGTAGGTTTCTTTCCCTATATGGATTATGAAAGATTGAATAAAAAATATTATAATAAAATGGTTTATATTAGCCAATATCACTAATTAACAATATAAATGTCAAATGTATTTCTGTGCAGTTTAAAAGTATATATTTGCATTTAATTGTGCCTTTTTAATTACTCTTTATTTTTAGAACATGATAACTACATGAAAAGTTGCTGCAGTTAAAGCAAAATACATTACTGAAGTGATTACTTTCAAAAAAGTATTTTTTTGCGGGGGGTTTTCAGGGTCGCCTAGTGTGCATACATTATTATACTGAGCTAGGACCGGTGGGGTTTGCGTTTTTTTTGCAGGGTCGACTAGTGTGTATGCATTATAGTGAGAAAAAAGCAACAAATTGTGACTGTACCTGAAAAATGTTACAAATTTTCTTCAATTTTTTTTTTCATTGCCAGAAGGTTAATGTTATTCAATGTGGAAAAAGCTCCTTCCCTACCTTCCCCTATTGCTATAATGTGATTATGCAGTATCCTAAAGTGAAAAAAAGATAGCATAATCACTTCAAGAGTCATCCCTAAAATGTTCTGCAATTTAACAACCTTTTCTGTCATGTCTTAAAAAATTCAAAAGGGAACACACTCTTAAAAACATATGTAACCCACCGGTCCTACTGCACCCGACCTGATCTGTGCTGAGATTGAACCAACGATTCTTTGCATGGGAGTCGGTTGCTCTTACAAGGAGGCTAAAGACCATGGTCTCTAGCGTCTGACGCCAGAGCACATTTGAGGTCAGAAGAGTGAGGTTTACCTGCATAGCATTTCGCTAGCTGGCCTCCATTACACTCACCCCCCTAAACCACACTTCCATCCCGGACGAGCCCCCATGTGTAACCCACCGGTCCTACAGCACCCAACCTGGTCTGATCTGAGATTGAACTGGCGATCCTTTGTATGTGAGTCAGTTACTCTAACAAGGACGCTAAAGACCATGACCTCTTGCGTCTGTTGCACCTTTTAAAATCAGAAGAGTGAGGTTTACCTGCATAGCATTTAGCTAGCTGGACTATGTTACGCATATAATTATCCCCTTTACAATGGAATCAATACTGTATATCTGAAGAAGTGACTTGGGATATGTTAATGTAATTCAGTTATTATTATTATTATTATTATTATTATTATTATTATTATTATTATTATTATTATTATTATTATTATTAATAATAATAATACTAATATTGTTATTATTATTATTATTATTATTATTATTATTATCATCCTCATCATTATTATTATTATCATTATTATTATCATTATTATCATTATTATTATCGTTATCATTATTATTATTATCATTATCATTAACATTATCATTAATATTATTATTATTATTATTATTATTATTATTATTATTAGCATTATTATTAGCATTAGCATTATTATTATTATTATTATTATTATTATTATTATTATTATTATTATAAAATCTCAAATAAAAAGACGTTTAAAAAATAACTTCAACAAAGCTATAAAAGAAAAATCATGATTGACATGAGCTGAGGGAACATTTCCCATTTTTAAACAAATCAGATTTGAGTGTACTGTGAACAAAGCCCTAAAATTATTAGACTCCTAATGTGATTCCCATCAGTGCATTGATTGTGAATTGTCTAGAAAGAGCGTGATTGCTTGTTTTGTTCACATAATCTATATTAAGTAAGATTCATTTAGCACAAATCAACCACAGTGACTGGTCTCTGTCCTCTCCAGTAGTCGGAGCTCAGTATAGTTTCTGCTGCTCATAGCTGTCCTACAGTAGATGACCTAACTAGTGCACCCTTACAGTGATGAAGCATGGCAGCACGTCCACGCCTGTGGAAGGCGAATAGAAATGATCTGTCTGAAGGGTCATTGCTTTTCTTAATTCCCATTCATGGATTTTTTTCTCTCTTTACTCTTCCTCTAAAGCTTCCTATTCTGCCTGAGTGTCATCCTATGCACAGAGCTCTAAAAATGCTCACTTTTTAAAATAGATTCTAGTCTTTCTCTGCCCTGGCCTACTTTAGAAGCGCTATGACAGAGCTTTATTGCATACAGTCACGCGTCGTAGTGTGTGTCTGGCTTTTTAAAAAGTGTGTATTCCAGTTTCTTATATTCTATATGCCTGAAATGACTTGATAATGTGTGCACGACACAGAATCCTCTCGCCATTATGCTTTGCACGCCTGCGAATGGCACCCGCTGCGGAAATGCCTGTGAAAAGCATATTCAGTAGCACACTGAGCCCTTTGGTGAATGTGTACATTATTTATGATGTCAGTGAATATGTTTTATCTTGTAACTTTCTGCTGTTTTACTGATATGCTACATGAACCGTTCAGAATACACAAGTATGAATTCATCGCCTGGATCGGCAAACGTTGTACATGTCATAATGCTCCAGAGCTTCAGATTCAGTGACCTGATCCTGAGTAGAGCTTGAATGACTTTTTGTATGGATCAGCATTTGTCTGCGTTTTTAAGAAGACTAACCTTGACCCTTTATACATATTATGCCAATAGATTTGCCAGTACGTTTTTCAGTTTACTTGTTTACGCTTATACTTTTTACCCCGTTTTGTACAAAAATGGATTAATGTGTGATAAGTTTACCAAATAACCTTTCAAAAAAGGATAGCTACAGTATGTAGTTTATTGTTTTTTGTAATTAGAACTAATTAAACCTGAACTACTATTTATGCATAAAAATATGTTAAGTTTGTCACTTTAAATGGAACTTAGGGCATGTTTGCTCAAACATTTACTACAGCTGAACAGTTTTTCCTTTACATTTAAAAGAAACAAGGTTTGCATACATACTGTACATACATTATAGCATGTCTGTCAACATTGGGATGTGAATTGTGACAATAAGGGATATCGCCCTTTATTTATAATCGACCCCGAAAATAAAACAAATTAATCAATATGTTCATCTAGAGCTGTTCTACTGTAAATAAACCATTGAAAGGTCAGTAATAAGTTTTATTATTATCATTATTGTAATTTACAAAGGATAGAATAAATAGTGTACATTAGAAAAGCTGCACATAAATTAGAATTAAAGAGCAGCGAATCAATCTCTCGTTTAAATTTTTCGTTTGATTGCATTAATAACAGAGGTCTCACTTCTAAAATAAGATAGTAATAAGATATTAATAAGATAGGAGCATTCGATTGCTTTCCTAACTTTTTATGCTCATTTAAAACAAAATTTGTTGTGTTTAAAAGATAATCACTAGCGCAGAAAGGGCCTGTTAATTGAAAGGAAGGGAATCTTGCTGTATTTATATTTATTTCGAAGTGATTTTGTGCCTAAATAAAATGAAAGCACAGAACATTTAAGAGCAAGGGACGTCCCCTGGTGGTTCAGCGGTATGGGTTGCATATAGGGAGGATCAGCTTTTTAATGTTTATTGCCACCCTCCATAGAAAGATTGAAAATGGGAGAAATATAGGAAAATACCTTTATGGGATGATAGCAGGGAGGGTTGACAGGTATGCATTATAGCAGTGTGAATATGGCAGAACAATAACACAAAAAGAACTAAAATGCTGGAAGTCATTGTTGTTTAGGTTGCCAGGTTCAGTACTAATAGACTGAATACATAATACACATGATTTAAAGAAGACCACTGAAAAAGCTGCTTGAATCTTTTCCTCATTATTAATAAATGACTTGCACCTTAGAAGACAATGCCGACACGCAGTGAACGTGTGGTGGCGTTTGAAGACGTGGAACACAGACGCAGACAGTTTTGGAGGTCAATAATAATATGATAACACTAATAGTGAAATGGTTACGGCATTTTAAAATGACTAAAACAACATTTCAGATGGTTTATAATGCGGTCAGTCTACTGGTTTGTCCATTCACACACATTTTTATTATCACATGATCTCTTATAACAAAATCACATGACTTTTTTAATGCACATACTGGAATTTGTTCGGTAAAAGTATTTCCATTATAGTTTATGTTCAACTTTTTGTATCGAATAAAATGTTTATCCTACTCAGTTATTCGCATACATATTTATGCACATTTTCAAAATTGATGTGCATCTTGCCGTTTCATCAACCCGTTTTTTTATGCGCATATCCAAAATGTGCATAAAAATAGGAGCATGGAAATGTAGTTATTGTGTTCTATACATGGATTCCCAGCATGCATAAAACACATTTTTTTCATTGAAAATATTGGCATTTAAATGCCCACTCTTAGAATTATTGACTAGTCATTTAATGTTTCTGTAAAAAAGACTTAAAAGTAATCCTAAAATATCACTAATATGGCTTTTAATAATATTAATTGTGGTAAACTCTTACAGGCTGCTGAGATCAAGATTATTAATCAAGCTGAGAATATAAATGATGTTTGAGCTGTGTTTGCTCAAACTGATTTGCTGGAATCAAAACTAACATTCTTGCCTGTGAGTGTGTTCTAGTTTAAAGCAGTTTTACAACATAGTCAAAAAATGATCTGCTTGTTCCTAGCATGTAACTCAAATTTAGTCTCATATTTGAGTGATTTATGAGTTATGAGTAAATATTAATATCAAAACAATGAATGAAAATTTGTTTGTTTGTTTGTTTTTTCAAGATACATTCTGATGCTTGTGTGAAGACGAACTGTTTGAAGACTTTAAAACCATAACATGGCAGTTTAGAAGCTATACTATGTTCCAAACCTCCATGACTGATAATTAAAAATAATAATATTATGAATTGAATAGAGAATATACGAGTGTTTTTTGCTTTTACAGTGACATTCATAAAGAAACTAAATAAATGTATTTTTTTACCCTTTTCTTATAAATATATTCTTTGTTTTCTGCAGAAAATATAAAGGAATGTAGGTTTTGCACAACACAAGGGAAAGCAAATGAGGTTGGTTTTCAGTTTCAGCCTTAGATAAACTAAATCCTTAGACAAAATAGCATGCCCAATATATCCATACAAAAGATCCAGTCATTTAGCATTTTCAGTATAGTTACATTAATCATGCATGTAATAATAAAGAAACCAGCCAAACATGACTAACGCTAGGCTTACAAGTTCTACTAATTAGGCTCTGAAGCATTGGTGCATTGATGTAGGTCAGCGTGCTACAGCCTTAGGGCAGCAGACTGCCTTTTTACTTGGGTAACAGGGTAATACGACCAAGAGCATGCAGCCGTTTCAGCTCAAGATCAGACCCAAACACTGTTACGGTAAATAGCTAATCCATTTTAAATAGTGTCACATTTTCAAAACTCAGGGGAAGAAAAAGAGGTCTGCGAGACCGATTTAATGCAGGATCCGTGGTCAGATCTGACCTATATTTTGCTGTTGGGTTTTGTAAACACTGTCAGCATGCCTAGCGTTCCTCTCTACTGTATCTCTAAAACAAAGATGAAGTAGCTTACAGAATAACAGGAATTGACTCATAACACAGTGACTTCTTTGTGGTTTAATGGTCTTCAACGGCGTGTATTCTTGTTTGGAAGCTCAAAGCGATTTATCTTGTCGATTTGTACTAGGAAAGACTTCTTTGTATTGAAATGACAAATATAGTTATCTGGTTTTCCTACAGACAATGCATTTCGAGATTTTGGATGGCAGATTTTATATATATATAATGCTTGTGGTAAAGCTCTGGAGTGATCTCAGAGGTAACCCTGAAAGTGGTATTTTGTGATGAAGCCTTCCGCTGGTCCACTTTACGCTAAAAATCTTCTGTTTGAATGCCAGGGGTACTCTAAGAGATTGTTGGATAGAGACAGGTAGCTGCTCATACATCCTTGGCATCGATTTCTCTGGTCGCAGATGAAAGCTACAGGCTGAGTAGCTCTTTCATATGGGGCATCCCAAAAGGCACATCAATCAGATTTTTGAGGGAGACAATTTTATTTATTTACTGCCTTTCCAAGTCATTAAAACCTCTAACCTTCCCTTCCTGGGATTTCACCTTCATTCTTTCGTCCATCAAAAGTTTCCTTGGGTTCAGGGATTCCTGTTTGACTTTGATTTGTGGAGAAATAGCTTATTAAAAACAGACGCGGCGATATAATGCGTGCCAGGGTTATGGGATTTGAAACCCCGCGCCTATTCTGCCCCCGGTCTGCTAGTTAATTCGCCCAGGCAGAGGAGAAAGTGAGCCTTGTATGTTTAATGAAGATTAAATTACCTATTTTCAGTCATGAAATTTTAAAAGCAGAAAAGGGGATGAATCTGCGAAGTAGCAAATGAGAAAGACAGGAGGAAGATGGTGGAGAATACGAACGCCGGACAAAGATTAAGTTTTTTTTTTCTATCTTCTTCCCTTCCCCTGTCACATACTAAATGATCTCTCCATAATTTGTTCCTTACCTCAGTCTCCTAATAAAGCAAGACCTTTTTTTTACGCTTCCTCCATTTGGTTGTGCCGTCATATTGCTTTCTTGCTATATTGACAGAAACACATCCTTTGTTACCGCAATAATTAATCAGCGTTATCATATTACCCACCCGAAACTGTGATTCCAAATCCCACAGCAATTAATCCCTGATCCCTCCACTTCCTTTTTACATGCACCAAACCAGCCACCTACACGGTTTATCTTCACTCTCACACCCACAGCTGTTAGATAGTAGTGTTGCCTGTAACACTTTTCGCCTGACAGCTAAGATCCCCACTTCCCCAAACCTCAAGCATTCCACTTCAGGGTGTTGATAGATGTTATTCATGTAGCTCACCCCAGGGCGCTCCTGCAGGAAGAAGGGCTAACGTGATTTGCTCAGGGCTGAAGGGACCAGAGGGTACTGCACTCTGCGATGACGTGGACCACTTGGCAGATCCCAGATATCAATAAGCAGAAATGCCTCACTTTCTCAAGATTTATCACCTGCTTTTGATAGATAAGAATATTTTTTGCTTTTGAAGAAAGGGTGGAGTCACGTGGAACGAAGGGCTGAGAGGCTATTAAAAAAAAAGTTGAAATCCAAAAGTAAAGATGAAGTTTAGAAGGATAGAGAGGATCCTGTGAGGGTCATCTGTTGGTACAGGTGAGGAACCGTGATAGAGATAAAGATGAGGATTTAATGTAGCGTTTGAATGGCCACAGTGCATATATCTGATGGGAGGTTTTATCACCGCTCTTAAACAAGCTGACCGTGTGACACACATCCATTCTTTAAGAATAAATCAGATCTTGGTTAAACGCCACAGTCCTCTCAATGGCTCCTTTCTCTGTTTGTCGATGCGTGTCGGCCTGAGCCATTTGATTTCCAACAAGAGCCTTTCGACCTCTAAAGTCGGCTAAAAAGAAACAGACGACTGCTTGTTACCCTCACACTGAGCGCACAGCGTCTGCCGTGGATGCGAGGAGCTTGTGCGCTGTGTGTGTGCGAAGAAGGCCAGGTCGGCTCCTGGCGACAGCCCTTTCAGGAGGAAGTCAATTGCACAGCACCATAAAGGACCTCAGGCTTGGTTGCTTTTGTCCACTGCCTTCTTCCCCAGCATGAGGGGAGCTCCAATTGATGTGAGTAGAGACCGAAGACTGCAACACAGAGCCCGAAAAGCATCCTGGTGTCACTTTTACTTAGCCGTTCTGAAGGCTTTTAGTCTTTAAGGGTTTATGTTTTGTTTTTACTTACTTCTTTGTGTTGCTTGCCTCAGTCACTTACATAAAGCAGAAACAAATAGCCCTTATGAAAGGTCACCTTAAGTGCTAATTGTCAATACTGGATCAATTTGCCAGGGCAAATATCCCTCAGCAGCGCATAATTGAGAGTTTGATCTGATTTTAGCCCTGCATATTTTCACTACGGAATTGATTTCATTCCCGGCTTGAGACAGTCTTAATATAGCTATAACTCACTTCGGGGAGAAAAAAAGTGAAAGCTGTATCTCTCGGATCAGACCCAATGAGCTTTTTAAACACAGCCCCCACTTCTCCCATGCTTAAAATATTGGTTTGATAATACTCTGAAGGGACATCGGCAGTCGAAAACCTCGGCAGAGTGAATTAAGCTATAGTCGTGATGAATTGGAGAGAGAATGTTCCAATAACGATCAGCGCAGACCTAAATAAAGCAGCGTTCAGCAGGAATACACTTTTCCTGGAGGACAATAAAGGACAACGCTTGGTTTTAATGCCATTTTTGGTGGCACATCCAACAATTTCTAAGTGTGAGGTGTCTATTACCACAGACATAGAGGATTAAGAGTTTCTTAGTTGCTATTCTTTTACCTTTCCAGTTGCATGGAATTATGAGAAGGAGTAAGGCAGCTAGGTTTATTCATGAATGCCGCCATATAGAAACTGGATAAATGGCAATATATTCAAATTGCATATATGACATGGTTCATATTTGAATTTCGCATAGATAAAATGTCATGTATTCGATTTTTTTATGTTTATTTCTATAGTGCTTTTACAGTGTAAATTGTGTCAAAGCAGCTCAACATAGAAGTTTTAGTCAATTGAAACTATGTCAGTCCAGTTTTCAGAGTAGAGGTTCAGTTTAGTTCAATTCAGTTCAGTGTGGCTAAATTTTCACCGCTGAAAGCCGAAACACTGAAGAGTAAATCCATCGATGTGCAGCTCCACAAGTCCCAAACCAAGCAAGTCAGTAGCGACAGTGGTAGCAACAAACATAACCAATTGTCAAAAGTGAAGGGGAAAAAAAAACTTGAGAGAAACCAAGCTCAGTTAGGCACGACCATTTCTCCTCTGGCCAAACTTCTTGTGTAGAGCTGCAGTCTAGGCGCTGGAGACTGGAGAGCGCTGGACGTCCATCGTGGAGAAGCTGCAGATGTGAGTAGGTCACTAACATGTGTTCAGGCTGCCCACGGGATCAATACGAAGACTGTCACAGTGGTCTTTCAGCAATCAGTCTCATGCTCTCCGCTCCTCCATGACTGCCTCAGCATCAGCTCAGGATATGGCCAGGCTCAGGATTAGGTATACTTTGGCGTCGTATCTTTACAGGTCTTAGATCGCATCAATAGCGCTGCATAATCTCTAGAGGCCTCGGGATGAGTATCCCCAGGTGGAAAAAGAGAATAAAGAAATAATTAGCATATACAGAAAATATTAAGCATAAAAAATAATAATACATGCAACATATATTTAAAAATATTGATTGTTTATGTATTTCAACCATTGAAATTTTAATTAAGTGCATATATGTGATATATGTCTGTCATTTGTGCATTGTTTTAAAATATATGTTGCATATATGACTTTTTTGTGTATATGTTAAATTCAAATATAAACTTGCATGTCATATATGTCATTTGCATATATTGCTATATGTCATATTTCTATGTTGGTCTTTACTGGGTTTCTGCTAACATGTTTTTGTGTTTGATAGATTCAGTTGCATATGCATGCCACAGGCAGAGAATAACAGTGCAACAGTTTGACTGAATCACTGTCAATGTTTTTCAACTATTATGTTTTTATTTTCTCTCTTTTTTGCAGTATAGAAGGTGTTTCTGTTGCGATTTGTGCATGGAATGTATTTGTTCATGCTGATGCAGCCTAAAGGGGAAGTTTAAAAAATATATATCTGATGCAGTGATGTAGCACTGGGCGGTTGAGCTCGTAGTATCATGGAAAGAGGTCTTTTAATAAACAGCTCAGCTCTGTGAAACATTATATGTGAAGATCCACCAGAGACATGCACTCTCGTCTGCTCAGATGTGACCTGTCACTGCTAAATGTAGAGTAACATTCTGATAACCGGAAAGGTCTTGTTCTTGTACTCTGCAGTGTGAGTGTAGGATGGGGGTCTTGCAGAGTTGAAACACAGTTTGAGCTCTTTACCGCCCCTGGTGTATTCAGTTGTGCATTGCACTGTTAGATGAAACCTTAGTGTGATGCAGTTACTTGAGAGAGAGAAAGAGAGAGAGCAGTTGTGAGTTTTAACAGACTCTTTTTATAACAAAATTTCAGTAGAACAGCAGGCAGTACTGCTAGTATAATAACGGTTACATTTTCTGCCAGCATTTAGATGTAGCTATATTTAGCTTTTTTTCTTCTTTTTTTAAATAGATTTTTTACAAACATTTTTATTTATAATTTCAGTTTAAGAGTGCACACTTAGCTGATGATTGGTAATATGATTGTTTGGCATGCTGTCCTGGAAGAGAGCCCTGAGCTTTATAAGATCCTCAAGTCCTGGGCTCCCTTCCATTAGCTGGGCGAGAGGGGAGTTTGAGCTCAGGTAGATCTCGATGAACTCCCTCCACTTGTTTCTGGCTAATGACAGATAAAGGAATGGCTGAAGAGAGATATACGGCTTGCTGAGAGCTTGACTATGATGCCAATTTGGTATGTTCAATTTACTTAGGTTGCATGGTTTTTGGACTGTGTGAGGAAACAAGAGAACCTGGGGGAAGTCCCACGTGGGAACGAGGAGAATGAGCAAACTCCGCACTGAAATGTCAACTGGTTTAGTAGGGACTTTAACCAGTGACATTCTTGCTTTGAGACAACAGTGCTAATCAATGGGCCACCGTGTGACCCAATCTAGAAAAGGGGGGAATAGGGGATGGGTGGGGATGATTCTTTTAGACAAAAATACTGAGATAAGAAACTCTGGTTATTTATAGTGAGTTAAAAATAATCTAATTGGCGAATCAAGTATTCTAATGTAATATAATGTAATGTATGTATTTATATAGTGTATGGCCATACACTCAAAGCGCGTCATGAGGGAGGGTCTCTCCACACTACCACCAGTGTCCAGCATCCACTTGGCTAATGCGGCTAATGATAATGTATTGACTAATGCGAGACCAGCCATGGACAGTTCTAAGCATGTAATCCTCCTGAAATTACTTTATAAATAAACTTCACTTAGATACAAAGCTGACATTTGTAAATTGTGAATGTTTAAAGTTACATTTTAATATTTAAATTCTATTAGGTATAGCTGTAGATATAATTATAAAAAATATGATAAGGTAAATTAATTTTCAATAGTTAAACAAAAAAGATGTTTATATGTTAAAAGTGCATATTAGTTCATGCATTCATTCATTTTCTTTTTAGCTTAGTCCCTTCAGTAATCTGGGGTTGACACAGCGGAATGAACCGCCAACTCATCCAGCATATGTTTTACGTAACAGATGCCCTTCTAGCTGCAAGCCATCACTGGGAAACGCCCATACACACTCATTCACACACATACGCTACAGACAGCTTACCCGATTCACCTATACCGCATGTCTTTGGACTGTGGGGGAAACCGGAGCCTCAGAGGAAACCCACGCAAACACAGGGAGAACATGTAAACTCCACACAAAAATGCCTACTGACCCAGCCGAGGCTCGAACCAGTGAGCTTGCTTTAAGGCGATGGTGTTACTCATTGCACCACCTTGAAGCCCCATATTAGTTCATGTAGATATTAGAAATTAATTCTATGCAAGAATATTAATGACTTAGTGTTCCAGTAGTTTTCATTTAATTTATTAGAACCTCATCTATGGTACGCTGCTTTGACACAATCTACACTAATAAATTGAATTTAATTGAATTAATGAAATACTAGCTTATATGTCCAGTTTTCAGTATTCTTGTGTAATTTTGTCATTTTATTTGATTATTATAGATAAATATTACTATTTAGCTTAGTTTTTTCAGCTTTAGTATTTCAAATTAATTTATTATTATTAATGAACAGATCACAGTACTGGGTTGCAGCTAGAAGGGCATTCACTGCATAAAACGTATGCTGGAATAGTTGGCGGTTCATTCCGCTGTGGTGACCCCTGATTAATAAAGTACTAAGCCAAAGGAGAATGAATAAATGAACAGAAGCTATTATTTTTAATCAATTACAAGGCTGTATTATGTATTGTTATCTCTATATAAATAGTTGTATTTTAAAGTGCCACCGTTTGAATGATTATTTAAAATAGCTTTTTGATATTTTTCAGACTGTCAGGCACATTTCATTGGCCATGATGACAATAAGTAGTGCTAGTGTTAGCTTTACATGTTTTTGCTTGTGTTTGCCTGAGGGAGCAGACGCTTCAGAGATGTGCTGAATGGGGCAGAAGCTGATGATGGGGACACACCAGAAATTCCATCAGACCAGTGGCTTTCAAAGCACTGACACAGCACAAAGACACACACTAACACCACTGCTGAAAGAGAGAGAGAGAGGGGGAGAAGAAAGAGAGAAGCAGAGAGAGGTAGAGTGTGTAAAAGACGAAAAATAATGTAAGGAGAGAGACAGAGAACATTGCCAAGAGCACAGAGAGGGCAAAATCTGGAAGCCTAGCAAGATGGAGGAGACGGGCAAGAAATAAACAGAGGGAGAGAGAAACAGACAGAGCTTGAATAAAGCAGAAGAGGCTTGTGTGTCTGGTCAAAAGCTGATCTCAGGGGGAATTGTGCGTGCGTATGCGTGTGTGCATGCAATCAGCAGGAATCTTCCCTCGCTCCGGCACTCCCCCTCAAGTGAAGCGTGATCCGGGCTGACATCGCTCCATCACTAATGCTGACGGATGCCCATTTGCGACTCGTCTCATATTTATTTATTTATCTGTTTATTTGCGTCCGGTTTATTTATTGATGGCGCTCAAAGATGCGCCGGCAAATTTCCATTTGCTAAAAAAGGAGGTTGAACACTGTGCAACATTTACACTCGAGTGAACAGCCACACTGGAGCACACCGCGCTCCACCTTTTCATTTAGATTTCAGCCGTCCAAATAGCTATTCCTCCCCCGGTAATGGAAAAGTGATATGGGCCATTTAGTTACTTAGCACTAATCCCACTGGTTTCGTTGCTCCGGTGCCCTTCTCTTTTCTCCTGTTCTGGCTGAGGGGAAGTTGTGATATATGACTGTACGCTGTGTTCTTTTCATCCGTACCTCAAAAAGCAACAACTTTTTTTGTGCCAGTTTGCAGTGGTACAAACATCACACAAACATTCCCACTGTCTGTCATGTGGTCAACTATAGTCCCCTCTTAGAAGCTCACACCATTGGAGTCAGTCAAGCAGCCCTGTTTACACCAGGTAATAGCTGTTATTAATATATATATATTATATTTTGAGAAAAAAATAAACTACAGAAAACTACAAACAGGGTGCAATTACATGGGAGTTTGCCCGCTTTAATTAGCTCTAAGGGTGATTTTACACCTGTAGATCCATTGTTTTGTTCCAAAATGGATTATTGTTGTTGCGGTTTACTTTCACATAGCAAAGTTTCTAAATGGACCAAAATAGTTAAAACAAGTCACATGTGAGTAAACTCTCCTCACAGTGGTCAGAGTTCTATGGTTTGTTTTTCCCTGGGTCCCGCTCAGCTGTCACACAGTAAATTACTATTTTAATTTATGACAATGAGCAATAAGAACATTATAAGTAAAAAAGGTGCACTTTTAATTTTGAATGGTGACATCGTCAGCAAATATAAATCAGATGTAAGGCTTTCTCATACATAGCCATGGCTAGAATTATGCATTATAGGCTTTAAATTATACAGAGAAATAACAGATAAACCGAGACTGCAATTCAGTCAGTTTTCCTAATGGATAAATCAGAATCAGAATCAGAAAGAGCTTTATTGCCAGGTACGAGGAATTTGTTTTTCGTGACAGAGCTTCTACAGTGCAACAGAATTACAGAGACAGAACAAAAAACAGATAATAAATATTCAAAAAATATAAGTAAGTGTTAAATGGAAATATACAACAGTTCTCGTTTATAGTTCAGCATGCTTTCACTTTCATATTGGACATGAAACACACATTTTCCGGTAGGATTGACATCCTGCCCTACTCTTAATACTCTCTTCATATAGCCATGAATGCATTTCTATGCATCTATTAAATAATCATAATACACTGTGATATAGCATGGTTCCTTAGTTCATTGGATCATATTGCTTCTCTCTACTATCGATCCACTCCAGAGTTCGTTTCAATTGACCTGAGACCACCTCATTCAAACGATCTCTGATTTATTGTTTTGCCGCGGATCTGAGTGCAATTGCTGGATTCACATTTGCCAAACGAACTGTGCTAATTTACCAGGTTCTAAAACAAAAGTCTAGGTGTGATAGCACCCTTTTTAACCTCCCCTGAGGGACGTTAGGATATGGGTTCCGCTCTTTAAATAGTTTAAAATACTTTTCACTGATCTGTATCTTAATAGTAATATCACTAATAAAAATACCAAATAATAAAATATGCATTTGACCACCCCTATAATGGTTCATACATTGTGAATACATGGTCATGCACATGCTATACAGGGAAATATTCAGTCTGTGGTCTGGCAGATGTAACATAGCAATAGACACTGTAGTGTTACAAAGACATTTTTCTTGTAAAATAGGCATTTGTAAATTGTGTAAAGGTAATGTAATCTAACTCATAGTGTGTATTTTAAAGGATACATATGACAAAGACATTTTTTTTTGTAAAATAGGCATTTGTAAATTGCCTAAAGGTAATGTAATTTGACTCAAAGTGTGTATTTTAAAGGATACATATGGCAGGATTTCCATCCAATAAATTTGTTTAACAATATAAAAATTTGTTTAGGCAATATATATATTTAATGAATTAAATGCAATTGAGTTGGTCTAACCTGATTTTATCAAATAAAAGTTTAAATACGTTTGTATTTTTACTTAACTTCAACTCTAAGGTACTAATATACTCATAATATCATGTATGTCTAATATGTGTCGTACATGTGTCGAAGTCACTTCATTTTATTTGAAATGATCAAAAGAGCAATTTTTAAGCATATTTCATATTTTGAAGCATAATTTACGTCTGCAATTGATTGACACTGATCTCAGAACTCATTTTAGGACAGTTATTGCTCACTGAGCAAAGCAACAAACTGCATTGTTGCTAATGCCTATGCAAAGCATGGGTGCTTTTGCAAGGCGTTAATCTCAAAGCATTATATCAAAAATCTTCTAAATCTTTAAACTAAAGGGAAAATTAAACTCTAACAAGTCTTTCTATTAACTTTAAACACCTAAGATTATTTTTATTGTTAATAATTTAATTATCTTAATTCAATCCCACACAAAGCATGCTGGGAACTACAAATCCCCTAACCAGGTAGTCGGACCAACATAATTTTGTCATGTTGTGACAACACAAAACGCTTAAGTTAACATAATGGTTTACAAATTAAAGTGGACTGAACATAAAACAAAGAAATTTGCCAAAGTAATTACAAGAATTGTGTAGTTTCAGCTCATTTTAAACAGGTAGTTTGAGCAAGCAGCAGTACAAATTTTTTTGAGTGTATGAAGGTATTCCAAAGTAGCATAGCAATAGACACTGTATGTGGTACAAAGACATTTTGTAACACATACAAAATGTATGTGGCTCCACATGGAAGTTAAATAGTGTAACAGTTATTTATTTCAAATCTTTCATGGTCATCGATTTATTGTTGCAGGAATGCAAACTTCAATTAATCAATAAACCTTCATTTATATAGCACCTTCCTACAACTAAGGTTGACCAAAGTGTTTTACACCAGTAAAGACGAATTAAAACGCAACTATAAAGCAAGCAATGCCAAACAATACAAGGAATGTCAATAAAATACAGCAAAACATTAAAACAGAAAAGCATCAGTGCTACTATGCATTAAAAAACATTTTGAACAAGTGGGTCTTAAGCTTGACTTTAAACAGTGGCAGGTCAGTGATTGTATGAAGCTTAGTAGGAAGGTATTCCAAAGTTTAGGACCTGCCTCTGCAAATAAGCAACCATCTCACTACTTGTACTTTGACCGTGTGACTATTAGTTGTCACAGTTTGCCAAAATTCACAAAAAAAGTATGTTAAAATAACCCTTCAGAGATAACAGTAGGTCAGAATATAGCAGTTAGTTCTTCCTCAAAATGCTTAAAGCTTTAATAAGTTTAATTAACCAATGAGATGTAATTGAATTACATATATTAATTTGGTTCACTGAAGCATGCATACTGTGTAACTACTGCAAAAAAGCTGACCCCACCTACAGACAATGCATGATTCGCACACTGGTTACAAACTCATTAGATTAAATGTTTTTTCCTGGTGTAGACAGAGTGGGCGAATGCATTCAAACAGCCACAAAAGACCAGCTCATTTATTCATGCTAACTTAATTCCTAAACATTTCAGCCTGTGTTGTTTAAAATGTCCTTGAACTATGTTGAGTTTAAACTGGCATCCAAAATTCTAAAGGGGGGTGAGGGATAATTGGCTTCCCGGTTCTCTGGTTTTCTCCCATCGTCGAAAAACATGCAACTTAAGTTAATAGACTTGCTCCTTGTAAGTAGTGATCTCTTAAGAAGAGCAATCACTATTTGCTCATTAGTCACCACGGCAGGGGAGTTCTCGAGTTCTACCTGAGCTCCAGCTCCCCTCTTGCCTTGAAATGGGAGGGAGCCCCGGGCTTGAGGATCTTATGAGCTCAGGGCTCTCTCCTGGGACAACATGCCAAACAAGCTTTATAATCAATCATCAGCTAAGTGTGAACTCTTGAATTATATTTTATCTGATAATTTCTTGTTAGGGGAATTGTATCAGTGCATGATTTTATGGCATGTTTCATATATTTATATCAGTTAAGTTGGCAAAAAAGCACATTCTTTTAACAATGCTGATACTTAGACATGCCCTCAGTGTTTGTTTTAGCCTTAAATCAATCAAAGCAGAAATATATCATTTTATGTTCACTCATTTTGCGTTCATATGTAAATAGTGTATTAGTTTATTTCACAATGTTAGTAGAAAAGATCAGAAAACACTCCCTCCCATTGATCCTCCTGTCAAGGAAATCAGGAAAGTGGTCAGAAGTGGACAAAAGAGACAGATTAAAACACCAGGTGTAAACAAGAATGTGTCTCTCTTGTCTAGTAGTTGTCTGATTGACCAAAATACATGTAAATACCAGGTGTAAACAGGGCCAGAACTGTGTTTTGATAGCATGCAAAGTGCACTTAAAATTTCAGGGGAATCAACTCACAAATGGCTCACTTACAGCCTACGCATACTAATCAGGAATATAAGGGTGTTTAACATGGGAAAACCTTGATCATCACCTTTAAATGTTTAATGTGTGCTTGAAAGTACATCAAACTGGAGTCAATGATGGTGAAGATATCTTATGCTCTCTATTACCTTCCTAGAGCTAATCATATCTAGGTTTTCTCATCTCTACAGTGATGCAATGTGTGCGCAACATGTGTCACTGTAATTGTTTTTCATTTTCACAACATCCACAACATTTACTCTTCTTAGAAGGAACACTCACCCACTCGGTATTAGATGTTCTCACAACCGTACAAGATCTCTTAAAGAGCAAATGAAACGACACCTCCATGCTTTTACCGCGAGCAAAAGAGCCTGTGAAATGTATCTTAGTTTTTAGTTTAGACACATTAGGCACATTTATACTTGATGTTCTGTGAAATTTAACCTGAAGTCACTTAGTCAGAATGTTATTCAAATGTAAGTTCATACTGTAGCACCATACTGTATATACACACTCACTGGCCATTTTATTATAGTAGGTACACCTTACTAGTACTGGGTTGGACCCGCTTTGCCTTCAGAACCTCCTTTATCCTTTGTGGCATAGATTTAACAAGGTACTGGAAATGTTCTTTAGAGATTTTGGTCCATATTGACATTATAGCATTAGGCATCTACTGCAGATTTGTCCGCTGCACATCCATGATGACAATCTCCCATTCCACCACATCCCAAAGGTGTGCTATTGGATTGAGATGTGGTAACTGTGGAGGCCATTTGAGTACAGTGAACTCATTGTCCTGTTCAAGAAACCAGTCTGGGATGATTCACGCTTTATGACATGGCGTGTTATCCTGCTGGAAGTAGCCATCAGAAGATGGGTACACTGTGGTTATAAAGGGATGGACATGGTCAGCAACAATACTCAGGTAGGCTGTGGCTTTAACCCGATGCTCAGTTGAGACTCAAAAGTGCCCAAAGTGTGCCAAGAAAGTATCCCCCACACCATTACACCACCAGTCTGAACCATTGATACAATGCAGGATGGATCCATGCTTGTTGTTAATGCCAAATTCTGACCCTACCATCTGAATTTCACAGCAGAAATCGAGAAATCAGACCAGGCAATGTTTTTCCAATCTTCTGTTGTCCAATTTTGGTGAGCCTGTGCGAATTGTAGCTTCAGTTTCCTGTTCTTAGCTGACAAGAGCGGCACCAGGTGTGGTCTTCTGCTGATGTAGCTCATCCGCCTCAAGTTGGACATGTTATGCGTTCAGAGATGCTTTTCTGCATACCTCGGTTATAATGAGTGGTTATTTGACTTACTGTTGCCTTTCTATCAGCTCCATTCAGTCTGGCCATTCTCCTCTGACCTCTGACATCAATAAGGCATTTGCACCCACAGAACTGAATTATTAAAAAGAGAAATATTTTTTATTTTCCTGATCATTCTCTGTAAACCCTAGAGATGGTTGTGTGTGAAAATGGCAGTATATAAGCAGTTTCTGAAATACTCAGACCAGCTCATCTGGCACCAACAACTATGCCAACTATGTGACGTTCAAAGTCACTTAAGTCACCTTTCTTTCCCATTCTGACATTCAGTTTAAACTGCAGCAGATCAGATTGATCATGAGTTGCTGCCATTTGGCTGATTAGTAATTTGCGTTAATAAGCAGTTGGACAGGTGTACCTAATAAAGTGGCCGGTGAGTGTTTTTTCTTTTTAATAGTTTGGCCCAATAACTGTTTTGTTTGCTGTATTAGCACTTGCAATTTATGTTCCAACTGCTGTTATGAAGAATCCTGCGCTTTGTATATTTATAAAGCTTTTTTATTATTATATATTAATTCCATCCCCAAAGCAGAGTATGCATTTTGTCATGTTTTGCTTGCTTATATCTATAGTGCTATGGCAAGTGTAATATTGTGATGTGTTTCCCGACCCAAGCAGTGTTGACATTAACAATGTTTACAGCAGTGCTGTTCTAAAGTGAAACTCATGCATAAACACTATGCGGAAATTATAATGCAGAAATGTCTTAGATACATTTGCCCCTAGTTGAGAGCAAAGAAAACAGAGTCAGATTACTCCCCAGCAAGGGATAAATGCACATGTACCGTTTATCTGCCGCTTTCTGTTTGCGAGTAAATGTTTAAGAGCATAAGTGTCAGTGAACTGCAGACACGGTAATTGATCAAGAGAAGTTCCACTCTAAACGGAGGCGTCCAAGTGCTCTCTGGAATTGCAAATGAGCTTTTATTTTATTCAAATTCAATTTCATTAATGTTCTTGCAGACCATGACGTTTTCAAGTAGGTCAAGAGGTTCCCACTAAGTAGTCTGAATTTGTTTAACAGGCCAGTGAGGTTAGTAAGAGGATACAAGCTGGCGCCGTTCCAACCCCCCCTGTAAGTGATCTCAGAGCCTTGAGCTGGACTTATGCTGAAATGCATAGCTATGGATGAGCGTCCTCAGTAATCAAAGGTTATGTGTTTCGGTCAGTGTATTTCTTTATGGATCATTTTTGCTTGGTTCTTGCTGACTTGATAGAACACTTGCCAAATGGATGATTGAATGAAGGGATGAGCAATATCTTATCATTTGCAATATGCCGGTTATATTTTATCGTAACTTTGTGAAGTTTAGTTATAAACTAATTTCGAGAGGAGCGCGTGCTTATGATTGACACGGCTGGCCCAGAGTCAAGCTAATGCACAATCCACCAATCAGTCGATTCCCAGCTTAGTATAAATAACCAAAGCATCCTACCTTAGTCATCTTCGTCTTGAAGAATCTCCAATCGCTGTAATGTTCACTACGCGGCTCCTCTCGCTTCCCCTACCCGACATCCAGCGCATACCACTCAGCAGAGCACATCAGCAAATCCGCGGCTTTAACATAGGCCGCCGGCCTTCACGTAACGCCGCGGCCGCTCCCAACGCCGGAGACGAACCGCCTTCGGAGCGCACAAACCTCCAGGCTACGCCCTGGATTCAGCAGTCGCTGGCCCAGACTGATCGAGCGCCCAGCACTGTTTTCATATTTTCACCGTGCATTCAGATACAGCGATCGATAATGCTTTGCCCGTGGCTCGTATAACTTACGACTATTCAGCCTGTTATTTTCGCGCACCACCGGTGTTACCAGTTAAACATCCAGTGTATTCACATATTAATCATGCGCACCGTTCTCGCGTTATTTAGTCACTTTCTAGCGCTGATAATGCAGATAAACAATCGAACGGTGATCTCTACGCTCCATATAGATTAATCCCATAACTGACAGCACTTGCCATAGTGAAAGCAGTCACATACGGACAAAATGTAAGCCGTTATACAGATTTAAACAATTACTCTTTACGCCAAAGCTTTACTTGTCCCACCAGATTTAATTTTAGAAACTTTACAGCGCTTCCAGTGAACTCTTTTAAAAACCACCACATTAGATCCGATTATACATCAGTTCACTGCCGGACGTACCATTTTACGTTACAATACGCATCAAACTATCTAACCTGTACAAACTATTACCTCTGAGTGTAAGAATGCAGGATCTTTCCAGCGATCAGCTTAATATGGCAGGCTATGTATACATTACTCCATTCCGTACGGCAAGCCCATTTGCATTATGCATTTAACTAAAATAACATTATAAAAAATATATATACATATATATATATATATTATCTGCTGACATTATGTTTATGTAATCTATTCATTACATTACTTGTGTAGACTACTGCTACACAAGCACTACTATTGCATTACAAAATAAAGTAAAATAAATAAATTAATAAATAATAACAATTAAATAAATATTAATAATAATAAATAAGCAAATAAACAAATAAATAAATAAATAAATAATAATAATAATAATAATAATAACAATAATAAAAAAATAATAATAATAAAAAAAATAAATAAAAAAAAATAAAAAATAAAAAAAAATAAAATAAAATAAAATAAATAAATAAATAAATAAATAAATAAATAAATAATTCTGTCATGATATTTAAAGTTAATCGACAGAAAGCTGTCCTTGTTGCGATTCGTTACTATATCTTTGAATACTGGGCACACTTTCGGTTGTCAAATAAATATTGTAAGCATTATGTTTTCTATGATATTACGGCAAGCTAAGTTTTGCTAAACCCAAGTCCAGTTTTACCGCCATAGAGACATCTGGCCGGTTTTATATTATTCACACAAGAAGCTGCGGTGTATAATCACACTAAGCCGTCAATCAGATCCATAGCAATAACAGACTAACCGAGTAACCATTTATCAACTGGTCTACTCCAGCACCAAACGGCAGAATATTGGAATTTCTCGTATGCTATACCGGGCAACAGTGGTTAGCTACATAATTATCAGCTTAATGCTATAACATGCTAGAAACATGAACGATGAACATGAAACATGAACGATGCACTTCATGCCAATTGCCTTTAGGTCCCAGTGCCGTCACGCTGGCTCTCCCAAGCCAACATCAAAGCCTACCAAGAACTTTAGGTTATAGTTATTAGTATAACCACCCGCTTTATATAACCCGTGCCATAATTAGGAATTTACGAAATGGATAAGTCACATTTACCTTCACTGGGATTTTCCATCGGCCGAAACCACTGACCGAACGTACAGCCACCATTACAGCGATTGGTTGATGCTCGACTTTGTGGTTATAATAGGAAACTCTCTACACGACCTGGGCTACTCCCTAGGCTCTCTTCGCACCGCTTTCAGTTCCGTTAAGTTCGACTATTAAACTCAAGGATTTAGAATTATGGAAATTCTGTCTCCCCCGTACCCGTACATACCAGTGGGCCTACAGCCCCTCCATCCAACATCCACGATCTCTACTCCAACACGGACTCCCACCACCCACCCTCCATCAAGAGAACCTTCTAAACTAGCAGTTCACGTCATGCTCCATACCCCAACCTACTTCTTCCTGCCAGACTCAGACCAACCAAAACCTTATAAATTTGCAACAACCTGGAGAAGCCATGCCCCCAGCCGCATTGCCTGCAGACTCTGCCTTCAATATCCTCGGATCATCCTCTCCCCTTCAACAATCAACCAACTCCAGGACCTTGTTAAGCTATTCTCAACATCTGTGGCTGATCTATACATCTTATGAGGATTGCATGTGACGTAATACAAAGGGAGAGCGACTTAAGGATTGAAATCAAGACACCTTGCCAACTCTTTATGTATATTCAGAAACCCTGGCAGCTGGTCACAGAAACGGATTCCCACCCTACCCCTGCCTCTCCCTATTCAAGTCGGAAATGGCTGCGAACCACCTAACTACTTTTTCCCCACCCTCCAGCACCCCTTTCATTTCGAATCCCCATGCTTCAAGAATATCCAAGTCAGTTCTACTAACACCTACCCTCCGGTGCTCTGAGATGACTATAACTTAAAATCCCTTCAAGCCGTTGCGCAGATGATGCGAACCATCTCACAACAGAATATCGATTCCAAAAGCACCTAAAGGTCATCCTTCACCTTCTCTTCACCTAGAATCGGAGCAGCTATATCTGAAGCCATAGAGCTCTCCGAACAATCAAGACCCACGGCCTTTAGTCATCAGAATCAGCATCAGCCATCAGCCTCAGCCATTACTACCTCAAAACTGTCCAGCAAACCCTCACCAGCTGCCACTCACCCATTGGTAGCCAAAGGGAGCAATACCCACGCTCCCCCCCGTACCTTCAGTGCAGACTCTACTCTGCTTCTCCCCTCAGCAAAGCACTTCTCTGCCTGCCCTCGCTCCAAAGCGAACAAACTCTGCATACTCTCCCCTTTGCCTTTTTCCTTCCAGCTGTCTTCCTTGCATGCCCTACTCTGCTTCTCTAACTCGAGTCTAACCGCTTCCTTCTGGCATCGAGTGCTCCGCTCCCTCCGAGCGTTCGAGTCTCTCTGCCCCCCCTTCCCTGTCCCAGCGTCGAGTGCTCCGCTCACTCTTAGCGTTCGAGTCTCTCCGCCCCACTTTTCTTTCTGCCTCTCAGCGTTGAGTGCTCCGCTCCCTCCGAGCGTTCCAGTCTCTCCGCCTCATCCTCTTTTTGTTTCATTCTCAGGGTCTGTTTCCTTTCCAATTTCCCTGCTACCTATTATTCTTTCTAGCACAATTCCTGCTTCTCTATTTTCCTCCCGCACCTATCTGCTCAGACTCCCGCAGGAGCTATTCCTGAGCACAACTCCAGCAGGAGTCCCCTTCCACAGTCCCTTCCCGCAGGAGTCCCCACCGCCCACTACCTTTCCCGACTCCTGTAGGAACTGGCCCCGCAGCTCTGACTCCCGCAGGAGTGTTACCCCGAGCTTCGACTCCCGCAGGAGTCATTCACCGCCCCTCCCCAGGCCCATTAGTCATTTCCTTTCTTTCTTCTAGCGTCGAGTGCTCCGCTCCCTTCCAGCGTTGAGTCTCTCCGCCCCCTTTTCTTCCTTCCGGTGTCGAGTGCTCCGCTCCCTCCGAGCGTTCGAGTCTCTCCGCCCCCCCTTTCTGTCCCAGCGTCGAGTGCTCCGCTTCCCTCTAGCGTTAGAGTCTCTCCGCCCCACTTCTCTCTACCCCGCAGCGTCGAGTGCTCTGCTCTCTCCAAGCATCGAGTCTCTCCGCATCTCTCTCCCCCCCTCTTTTCCTTTTCAGCATCAAAATCCCCGCTACCTCCTCTTCTTTCTAGCACATACCCTGCTTACCTTTCTTCTTTCCGCTTAAGCCCTCACTCACCAGCTCTGACTCCCGCAGGAGTTACTCCTGAGCATGAGTCCCCGGCCCCGGCCCCCTTCCCGCAGGAGTCCCCACCGCCCAGTCCCTTTTCCGACTCCGGCAGGAATTGGCCCCGCAGCTCTGACTCCCGCAGGAGTGTTACCCCGAGCTTCGACTCCCGCAGGAGTCAATCACCGCCCCCCCCTCCCATTAGTCAGGTCATTTCTTCCTTCTGGTGTCGAGTGCTCCGCTCCCTCCGAGCGTTCGAGTCTCTCCGCCCTTCCCTTCCTTCTGGTGTCGAGTGCTCCGCTCCCTCCGAGTGTTCGAGTCTCTCCGCCCCCCCTTTCTGTCCCAGCGTCGAGTGCTCCGCTCCCCTTGAGCGTTAGAGTCTCTCCGCCTCACTATTCTCTCTGCCCTGCGGCGTCGAGTGCTCCGCTTCCTTCAAGCGTTCGAGTCTCTCCGCCCCCCCTCCCCTTTCTTTTTCCCATTTCAGCGAGCGCCTTCGCTACTTCCTCTAGTTCAACTGCTTATCTTCCTTCCGCTTAGGCCATCACTCCCCAGCTTCGACTCCCGCAGGAGTCATCCCATGCCCCCCCCCTGTTTTCCCCCCGCACAGACTCCCGCAGGAGTCTACGTCTACCCCCGCTCCCGCAGGAGCCTCTCTCTTTCTCCTATCCCCTCTCAATATTATATCCAGCAGCCGGATATAGCATCGATCTCTGCGCCCCTTGGGGGGGGTTCTTCAATACGCGGCTGCTGTCCCGAGCAAAAGGCATCTTGGGGGGTTCTCGAGATCTACCTGAGCTCAAACTCCCCTCTCGCCCTGCAAACGGGAGGGAGCCCCGGGCTCGAGGATCTTATGAGCTCAGGGCTCTCTCCCGGGACAGCATGCCAAACTAGCTTTATTACCAATCATCAGCTAAGTGTGAACTCTTGAAGTGAAGTTTAGTTATAAACTAATTTCGAGAGGAGCGCGTGCTTATGATTGACACGGCTGGCCCAGAGTCAAGCTAATGCACAATCCACCAATCAGTCGATTCCCAGCTTAGTATAAATAACCAAAGCATCCTACCTTAGTCATCTTCGTCTTGAAGAATCCCTCCTTCCACCCCCTCTCCTCCCCTTTTTCCTCTATAGGGCAGCACGGTGGCCCAGTGGCTAGCACTGTCGCCTCACAGCAAGAATGCCTCTGGCGCGGGCCTCTACCCAGCCAGTCGTCATTTCTGTGCGGAGTTCATGTTCTCCACGTGCTTGCGTGGGTTTTCCCCGGGTCCTCCGGTTTCCTCCCACAGTCCAAAAACATGAGACATTAGTGAATTGACTTAAACAAACCAGCACTATACCAAATTCTACGAGCAACATACCCTCATAGCAATTTATAAGCAGCAGGAGGGCGGGGGTTCTCGAGATCTACCTGAGCTCAAACTCCCCTCTCGCCCTGCAAACGGGAGGGAGCCCCGGGCTCGAGGATCTTATGAGCTCAGGGCTCTCTCCCGGGACAGCATGCCAAACTAGCTTTATTACCAATCATCAGCTAAGTGTGAACTCTTGAAAATTACGATAAAACCTACAATTGCTATGTGCAATGATTTATTACAGAAGTTTTACTAACATACTTTTACTTTAAATTCACTTCATAACATCAGTCGAGAATTTGAAATGACTCCTTTTTGTTACCAAACATGGATTCATGTCACAGAATGAGGAAGAAATCATGATTTGTTTATAGCATACCTGCCAACGTTTGTCTCCGAAATTCCGGGAGACGGGGGAGTGTGTTAGTAATGGTGCTATGGACTGGGTTTGGGCGGCCGCTGCTATCGGATACTATACTATAAAGTTGGCAACCTGGGGGTTTTACAGATTATAACAAAATATAAGGACTGTGGGTGGGGTGAAATTACAGGAGTTTTCTGGGAGAAGTAACAAAATGGGAGGGTGGTGGGTGTTGGGTCTGAAATACGGTAGATATGAAATACGGCAGGTATGGTTTATAGCATCCAATACAGTGATAAAGGCTAGGTCAAGCATAGCAAAAAAAAAATACAAATTTGCGAATATTATTTACAAAGATTTACTAACATACTTCATAACATCAGTCGAGCATTTTAAATGACTCCTTTTTGTGACCAAACATGGTTTCATATCACAGAACGAACAAGAAATAACATTTTTTCATAGCATCCAATACAGTGATAAAGGCTAGTTCAGTTAGCATAGCATTATAAATACACTTTATGCTTGAAGAACAGAAATAATTCATAAATTGCCACAAGAGTTTGTTTACTGTGTTCATGTTTAATACATTTATCTGTTTCTATTACAATTATCCACAGTGCTCTGCAGCAGTGATAGTCTCTTCTTCAGGAACTTATATGTGGAGTTTAGATGTAAGTGCACCCTTTAGCGTCCAGTATGAGTGAAACAGAAAAAGCAATACAATATGTGTTCAAAGTACTATTTCGGAGATCTTGAAATATGTTTCTGGACACCCACTGTCCTGCAAATTGTATTTCCAACCTGCTTCAGCCCAACTTCCTATGTATTGTATATGATTCTGAAAAGCTTGATTAGCTGCTTCATTGTGATTGGCTATGGTTGAGGTCTGTTGGATAGTAGGTGTCCAGGAGAAGGTTTCTTTTTAAATAATTTTTTAAATAAAATATGCATAAAGTATATATGAAAATGAACACATTTCTCTGAAGACACAGGACTTTTATACAGTATTTCTCAGTAGATACTTATGAATTATATTGTCATTAAAGGTCCTGTAAAGTTATGTGAAATATGCAATTTTTTATTCAATGTTTGACGTAATCTCAAACAAAACACGAAGAGAAGGTGGGACATAATTTAGCTCCTCCCCTTTTTAAAAGTAATTTGGTTTATCCCGCTCTGCCAGTGAGAGTGGTGGAGCTCACTCGCATCAAATGAAAAGCAAATGAGAAGTGTCTTGAAGGGGGCGGGGCATGTCAGATACTAGAGAGCACTTGATTGGTCATGATTTGATGAGAAACTGATGTATGAGGTGACGTGAATAAAACTGTTGATTAATTTGGGCAGAAGTGACAAACTAGAAGAAGCCTGACAAAACAAAGGAGCAAATGATTTTTTTCAGCAACCTAAAACATGAACCAACTGTCTTGTTTAAGTATTATCATCACCTTTTGGACTATTATGATCTCGGAATGATGGAATTAAGGATACAGATGAGAGGTTTGCACTGACTGGGCTATGTGTTGCTTGCTGTTTTTACACCCAAATAAGGACTAAATGTATGCTGTTTGTAGTTTATCTTATCAGGTAACATATCAGAGACTGTAAGGGTCTTTATGTGTTCATGTTGTATTTATTTTTTATTATTTTATATAACTGCAGACTTACAATAGGCACTGGCTATCATTGATCTGCAGTTATAATCAAATCATGTTCATAGAAAGGTTAGTAATGAACATTTATACACAAGTATAGCCAGCAGCCAGCTCTCTGCAACTCTCACATGGTCACCCACTG
Organism: Danio albolineatus; assembly: GCA_903798035.1. NCBI lineage: Eukaryota > Metazoa > Chordata > Actinopteri > Cypriniformes > Danionidae > Danio > Danio albolineatus. The sequence continues at coordinate 16,042,057 of CAIGQQ010038942.1, forward strand.
AAGCTAAGCAGGGCTGCGCCCGGTCAGTACCTGGATGGGAGACCACATGGGAAAGCTGGGTTGCTGCCGGAAGTGGTGTTAGTGAGGCCAGCAGGGGGTGCCCAACCTGCGGTCTGTGTGGGTCCTAATGCCCCAGTATAGTGATGGAGACTCTATACTGCTCAGTGAGTGCCGTCTTTCGGATGAGACGTTAAACCGAGGTCCCGACTCTCTGTGGTCATTAAAAATCCCAGGATGTTCTTCGAAAAAGAGTAGGGGTTTAACCCCGGCATCCTGGCCAAATTTGCCCACTGGCCTCTGTCCATCATGGCCTCCTAACCATCCCCATGTCACAATTGGCTTCATCACTCTGTCTCCTCTCCACCAATCAGCTGGTGTGTGTTGTGCGGTCTGGCGCAAAATGGCTGCTGTCGCGTCATCCAGGTGGATGCTGCCCACTGGTGGTGGATGAGGAGATCCCCCCCATTGTGTAAAAGCACTTTGAGTGCCTAGAAAAGCGCTATATAAATGTAAAGAATTATTATTATATTATTACAAGTTTTTATGTGTATATAGTGCTTCTCATATGTTAGGTGAACGACACGTACAGCTTTACTTTAATATTTTCTTGAGTGAGAATGACGTCGACTGAAACCACACACACCAAAAGGGTACCATTAGTCAGCCTGATAAAGATGACCAGCACCGACTTGTACTGTACCGTACTGTACCACTCAGTGGAAACGGGCCATTATATCTTCTAAACGTGAATTTTGCAACTGTTTTGGGGCACACTTGCACTCCACACATATCTTAAAAATGAACACTACTCATACTAACATCTAAAAAAAAACGTTTTTAATTTTATGGGGCCTTTAAGATGGGTATCTCAATAAATACCAGAAAATATTGTGATATATATCAACATCGCCCATCCATAGTTGAATGTTTTGAGCACTAAACCAAATTTGTTTGAATGTAGACTCTACATTAAACCAATGCGATGATTTGATTTACTTGCTTTTGAACAGCATAAACCATGAACAGAGCTCAGTCTTGTTTGTTCTCAAATTCAAAGGGGGCATACTGTAAACAAAAAAGTTAACAACTGCAGCAAAGCTCCTAGAGACACCTTTGGTATTCATGAATTCCTTAAATTACTATGTTGTGTGGCTTCTCGTAAGAGATGACTAATATGCGAGTCTTAAAATAGAAGGTGATCTTGAATAAACCCAGTCTACAAAAATGAAGAATTAAGAATAGGCAGTGTGGATGCGAGCGTGAGGCCATTGTGCAACAGGAACACAGGACAGGGGGACACAGGACATATTTCAATAAGTAGACAGTGAATCAGCCAGAATCGGTGTGGCTAAGTAACCTCTCTGCCCCGGAGGGAAAAATAACTGCTGGATGAAGCGATGCACTACATTACCTCAACTACAGAGCTCTTTTCCCAGCAGATGTGCTTTCTTCACTGGGTCAGGTCACCTTTTTCCCTGTAGTCCTGCACAATGGCAGGAATGAGGAGGTTGTGCCCGCTGAGGCTTGTGTGTGTGCTGTTTAGTAGGGCACAGACATCTCCGTATACGACATGGCAAGCTTAAGCCGGTTGCACTTAGGAAAAATGATTTTAATTGAACTCAACACCTCCGTTCATACAGTGACAGGTGTAAACATGCATATGGACACTCGGTGTAATGCATACACTGCACATACATTTTGATTAGCTTAAAAGCATGTAAAAATCTCCAGCGCTAAACGTTGTAAACTTGGACTTTTACTGGCATATCGTATTCCAGGTTAGATGTTTTCATTAATATGTTTACAGTGGGACTAACTGGATGTCAGAAGGATGGATTTTTCCTATGCCTATTGTAAAACTTTTATGACTGTCGATAAGGCTGATGGGGCTGTTATTCATTTTTTACAGGATCTTTTAGTAACGCAATAGATGGTTTGTGCTTATAAATCCTAAATAATTTAAGAAAAGAAGCAGTTGAAAGAAGGGGGCTTTTATTGAAGGCAAAGCCTTTGGAGCGAAAAACATAAGAGTTATTAGCTACATGGTATATCTTTGAACCCAATAGTACTTCCTTCATCTTTTATGTTCAGTTTCAAAGATAGTTTACTTTGGTTTATACACATACATGTGAGTTCAAGTAGAGCACTCAGAATTAAACTCAGAATTTAGAATTATATGAACTTTGAATATTTTTATTTTTTTAGCATCTATTTTTTTTGCACTACTTTGCTTCAACACTAAATCAGGTTGTTGTTTTCTATTTTTTAATCAACTACAGTAACAACAAACTACTCATTATGTTCAATTCAAATAAATTCATGTTTATTTTTATGGCGCTTTTACAATGTAGATTGTGTCAGAGCAGCTTAACATAGAAATTGTAGTAAATTGAAAGTGTGTCAGTCCAGTTTTCAGAGTCCAGTTTAGTTCAGTTCAATGTGGTTAAAATATATACTAAAAATATGTTGAAAGCAAAATATTGCTATGTTAACCAGTGCTTGTTTGAGGGGCTTCAGAACACAGAAATCTGTGGACATGTATTACTAATTCTGGAGTGAATTTTGTAAAACATTAGAGGATTGAGCTTATACACTACCTGAAAAAAGTCTTGTCATCGATCCCAGTTGTAAGAGCAACAAATAATGACTTGACTTCTAGTTGATTAATTGCAAAAGTGCCAGAAGGTAGATTTTTTTCAATGAATCGTTTGTTGAACTGCATCCCAGTCATCACAAATACTGCAGAAGACCTATTGGAACCTGCACTGACCCAAGATTCTCATGGAAATCAGTCAAGTTTGGTGAAGGAAAAGTCATGGTTTGGGGTTACATTCAGTATGAGGGCGTGCGAGAGGTTGGATGGCAACATCAACAGCCTGAGGTATCAAGAAACCTTTACACTTTTAGTGCCCGTTTTACTACAAACTACAGAAGAGGGCAAATTCTTCAGCAGGATAGCACTCCTTCTCATACTTCAGCCTCTACATCATAGTTTCTAAAAGCAAAGAAGGCCAAGGTGCTCCAGGATTGGCCAGCCCAGTCACCAGACATGAACATTGTTGAGAATGTCTGGGGTAAGATGAAGGAGGAGGCATTGAAGATGAATCCAAGGAATCTTGATGAACTCTGATTGTCCTGCAAGAACATTCTTTGCCATTCCAGATGACTTTATTAATAAGTTATTTGAGTCATTGCAGATTTGTATGGATGCAATCCTCCAAGCTCATGGGAGTCATGCACTATATTAATTCTTAGGTCCTAATTAAATAGTTTAAAAAAATAAGGCATGATCATATTTTATGTTGGTAAAATAAGCATAATCTAGAGGCTTTTGCCTTTCATATAAGACACTTCTAATACCAAATGATCAAATAGAAGTCAAGTCATTATTTGTTGTTCCTAAAACTTAGATAGGCGGCAGAACTTTTGTCAGGTAGTGTAGTATCTATGGTAAAATTTAAGTATTTCAGCACAAAGATATAGCATTAAATTTAGACACACATTTTTTTGAGAATTTAGCATATAGTATCTAAAAAATGAACACATGAAAATAATAATAAAAATAAAACTTTCATTTAAGATTTGGTAAAGTAGCAAATATATCAACTAAAAGACAAAATATGAATTTACAACCTGCATTGTACATAAATCATAAAAACATTGCATATTATGCAATAATATTATTGTAGTTAATATAAAATGGAATAAATATATATATCTACACACTTTTAAATAAGTAAATGTGTGTAAATCTGTGTACACAGATTCTGTGTGGTCTACTTTGACTTTTGCAGAGAAAAAGTAGAAATGTGTTTGAAAATATTTTCATGTGCTAGAGCCTACTTTGGGCTTCACCCCACCTCATCTTCCATTCATTCCCATGTTCCTACTCATACATCATTCGCTAGGGGAGATGTTGGCTTTTGTCACTTAAAACAGAGTCAATTTTTCTGGTGCCTTATACCCCCAGTGGTTTAGTCTATCAATCGCCACACTTTCTGGCTGTGCAACAGAGCAGATCCTTACTAAAGAAGAGCCCCTGCTCTCATGTGTGTTACATTAATTATATCAGGATCTGACATCTGACCCAAGCGTTCACTTAGCATGTCTGCCATGCCCTGACCTATTTAAATAGCCCGATCAGTCACCCGGACCATGGCCAACGAGAAGCTGACAATGACTGATATTGTAATTGAAAAGCGGCAGAGTTTTACAGCATGCGTTTTGTTTACGTATCACTATTTGCAGAGCTGCCAATGAGGAAAGAGCTTTCAGATCTAATAAATTGGAGCCAAGTGCCCTCCACCCTCAACCGTCCCGCTGTTGTCAGTCATCTCCCCTCATAATAGGAAAGCGGGCCTCTACAATAATTGCTTTGATGGTCCAGCCTGAACAAATCACTTCTGGGCATAGAAAGAGGCCTTGGAGATGGCAGCCAGAGAGAAAAGGTGGGAATAAATTAAAGCACTTTGCGTTCCTTAGGGGCATGTGTCCCAGATTTCTTCAAAGAAAAAAAATATATATAGAGTAAGGGGGGGAAATATGCTTCTTTCTTTGCTTTAGGAATAAATGTAGCAATAAATGCAGCAATACACATCCACCGGCCATCGTAGTGAAATGGGTTATTCACAAAGAGACAAAGACACTACATAGTTAACTGACAGGTGAAGAAAGGGGGATTTGAGTGGAAATAATCTGATTTTGAACGGGGCTCACTTTATAGAAAAGTACCTCTGGTTGGCTCTTTGTGTGCCAACAAAAGTTGCTCTCTCTAAAAAGAAGGCTTTGAATGTTTTAAGGCTTGTGAAAGGGGGACTAGTGAATGTTCCTTGCTATACTTTGCCAAAGGCCCCGCTGCTATGCCTTAGTACCGGATTAGGCTTGGGCCATTAAGATACCCCTGGGATTGGACAAAGATGGATTGATGCTGATGTCCATTTTGAGTCTCCAGTGCCTTGTCTCAGAGGGACAAACAGCAGTTGTCACAGAGGACACTGCATAAGAGCGAAAGTATTACATTTAACCACAACAGTTTCCATTCACTTAAATTAATGTGCATTTTGAAATATGGCATAAAAATATTCTTTAATGAAACACCAAGATGTGCAGAAATTTTGAAAATGTGTTTAATCTTATGGGAACAACCGAGTAGAATAAATTTCTTTTATTCAAAACCAAAAATGTGTATTAACTACAATGGAAACACTTTTACTGTATATATTCCAGCATGTGTATCAAAAAAAGTCATTTGACTTGGTTTTAACAGATTAACAAAAATGGACATGATGGGACATAGTTACTGCACAAACCAGTAGACCAACCACATTGTAAAACCTTTAAAATGTTGTTTTGGTCAATCTAATCCCTTATCCAAATTTTGCCATCGAAGTGGTTTGGTCTTAAGACGCTCTGCTCCCAAAGGGTGGTCTCGCAAATTCCCCTCAAGTGTCCGTATCCGTTGCGTTTTGTCTTTTAAAAACAACTTAATTAAAACAACTTTTGTAATACTTTTTTAAAACAAATTTGTGTAATAAACTGTTAAATTGTGAATTATAATAAACAGTAAATGCAATTTTTTGTTTTTATTTTTAAAAATAAAAAATATATATGTAAAAAAATAAATACATTTTTACTAATTACTTGCATCTTCTGAAACACAAGTAATTTATTATATTTTTAAAACAAAAAGGCCCACAGAGGCTTCTCCGAATGCAGCCAATTCCATTTTTCCTTCTGATATTTGGTGCCAGTTTATCAGGAAGTGACTCTGTTGATTTTGTCCTTTTTGAGTCATTTGGATGGAAACAGTTCTTTATTTACAAATGTTTTATGCAATATTTGTGCATAATTTTTATTTGCATGTTTGGATGGAAACATATCTAATGTGGCATTGAGGTTTACACTGGTTTACACTGTTACGAACAACAGTAAGTGTAGAACTACTGTATTACCTCTACTCAAAATGTGATATTTGAAATTTGCGTCTAACCATAGCATTAGGGTTGAGGTAAAGGCAACTGAAAGGCATTGTTCCAAATGGGCGGAGGAGTTTTCACATTGCGGAGAGATGCCGGTGCATAGGGCAAACTCTATAAAAGTTTCACACATGACCTCTTAATTACAGCTGCTGGGTTCAGTGTGCATGGCATCATCAATCCACAGCACCACACAATGCCGCCTCCCTCAGCCTCCGGCCCAGCGTGCGAATGTCATCCAGAATGACTTGACTTCCCAGGGGTAGAATTGTTTCCCAAGCTCTGGAGAGACGCCCCTCTTTAGTTCCAGCAGTGCTGCCATCAGCCCCCCATCCCCTCACTGAGTCTTTCTTTATTTTACTTTTATTTCCCTGCCCCCAAACCCCCCCAAAAAATCCCACTGACAGTTTATTACAAATCTTTGGAAGTGCAGATGCTTCTCATGTCATGGTTTTTAAAAGGAAATTGGATCAGCAGGTCAAAGTATTAAAGAACAATAAATAAATAAATAAATAAATAAAAACAAATAAATAGTAATAGAAAAGTATATTTATACTTATATTTATGTTTATATTTATATTTATATGCGCATTTATCATTCAATCATTCATTCATCTTCTTTTCGGCTTAGTCCCTTTATTAGCTTGGGGTCGCCACAGCAGAAAGAACTGCTAACTTATCCAGCATATGTTTTACGCATCGGATGCCCGTCCAGCTGCAACCCATCTCTGGGAAACACCCGTACACACTCATTCACACTCATACACAACAGCCCATTTAGCCTACACAATTCACCTATACCACATGTCTTTGGACTTGTGGAGGAAACCAGAAATGCCAACTGACCCAGCCGAGGCTCGAACCAGCGACCTTCTTGCTGTGAGGCGATCGTGCTACCCACTTTGCCACCATGGCGCCCTTACGCATATATCATTTATCAATATTGTAATGAAGATAATAGTAGCTAAGAATGTATTTTTAAAAATTAGGTTACTCAATGTGAAAAGAAAATTGTTAGAAAATAGTTAACTAAGACCTGTTCTTAATGTCAGGTGAGATTGTATGTTTGCAGTCAGTTAGTATTTATATCAATTAAACTGTTGAAATGCAATTAAAATGTAGGTTATATTACAGGTTGGGCAGTTTATAGCATTGGAAAAAAAGTAAAAATAACTGTTTTCATTTACCTTGACTTCCTGACAGTTTTTAGTGGTAATACAACATAATGGAAATAATGCATAATGATTTAACCTACAGTAGAAGTTCAGTCATTCTTGTGCTGTTAGAGATTCTTGTGCTGTTTCCAGGAGTCTAACCTGATGAACAAGTTTAACCTGATGAACAAGTTAACTAAGTAATAGGTTTTGATTTTATTTTTAAAGTTTTTGCATCAATTTTCATTATTTTAACTCTTTAATAGAAGCGGAGCTGATTCAAGCATTAAATAAATCTTTTGAAGTTGTACGGAAATACTAATAAAGATACAATTATATAAAATGTAAAACTTGTGCATTAATTGTTAGTATATATTTACAAATATTGTACATATATTTAAGTAGTTTGAGAGCAGGGACTTGGGGTGCCACGGTGGCGTAGTGAGTAACAGCAAGAAGGTCGCTGGTTTGAGCCTCGGCTGGGTCAGTTGGCATTTCTGTGTGGAGTTTGCAGGTCCCCCCCCTTGGTCGCGTGGGTTTCCTCCGGGTGCTCGGGTTTCCCCCAAAAAGTCCAAAGACATGTGGCATAGGTGAATTGGGTAGGCTAAATTGTCCGTACTGCATGAGTGTGAATGAGTGTGTATGGATGTTTCCTAGAGATGGGTTGCAGCTGAAAGGGCATCCACTGCGTAAAACAAATGCTGGATAAGTTGGCGGTTCATTCAGCTGTGGTGACCCTAGATTAATAAAGGGACTAAGCCGAAAAGAAAATTAAATGAAATGAATGAGAGCAGGGATCCTCTGTGTTTTTAAATCTTTATTAAAAGGGCTTTTCCCCTCAATTTAATATAATAGGGGATTTATTTATTAATTCCTTTTGTGAATCAGCATTTCCACTGTGGAACATGATTATTGAAAACAAAATGTTAAAATAATATCGCCAAAAGGTGGGGTAAAAAAGTTCAACATCAGAAAAAATAAATAAATTCTCATCGTTAACTCTTGTGTCAATAGCGTTACAAATGTTTCACCATTTTTTATTTATAATAAAAAGTACAAAAGTAATATGATCCTTTAAAACCGACATGGGGTATTAAAAAAATTCTGCTCACGTCATTATCGATTGTCACCAAATAAATCATCACTCTTAAGGCCGCTCTTCATCAGTACGCAAGACTCATTTCCCCTTTTTGACTAATCATTGCAGCATCTGTCTCAGCTGTCAATTACAGACCTGCCCTTAAGGATGAGGTGTGATCATATCTTTTTTGCATCATAATTCTGTCTTATCCTGGTCTCAGGCTTACTTTCTAGTGTCAGTCTTTGTTAAGAAAACAGCTAACAAGTGTAGCCACGTCAGAACGTTTCTCGTGAAATAGAAAAATCTGATTTAACATGCAGATGCGCAATTAAGGTAGCATCGCAACTTGCAGCTAAGGACAAGCTGTGTCTCCAGACGCTGAAGCAGCCATGTGTCTCAGGTAAGCGTCGGAGCTTTTGCCTCTCTCCATCCATAATTAACTCTCTCTTCCATAATTCAGCCGTTTTCTCCTCTATCCTGTGATACGACATCACTCCATGCTAGTTAGCTGAGCAGACGCGTGTGCCCGATCCCCATGACATTCCTCTGACACACTTCTCCCGGAATGACTGTTCCAGACCTGTGACCGGTGTGAGGGGTGTTATGTGACTGATTCCAAAGCGCATCTGTTGCCTTCTCACATTGGCCTTCTTTGTGGAGAATTTGTGGCGATTCCTCAATTTGTCTTCATTAAGTTGTGTACATTTTTTCATTGCTAATAAGTGGTGGTACAGTGACTCAGTGGTTAGCACTGTTGCCTTACAGCAAGAAGGTTGCTGGTTCGAGTCCCGGCTGTGTGGAGTTTGTATGTTCTCCCCATGTTTGCATGGGTTTTCTCCGGGTGCTCGGTTTCCCCCCACAGTCCAAAGACATGCAGTGTGCTTTACTAAAAGAAGCTAAATTGGCCTTAGTATATGAGTGCATTTGTGAATGTGAGAGTTTATGGGTGTTTCCCAGTGCTGGGTTGTAGCTTTAAGGGACATCCGCTGTGTATAACATATGCTGCAATATTTGCCGTTTCATTCCGCTATGACGATTTCTGACAAATAAGGGACTAAGAAGGAGGAAATGGAAATTAAAAATACCTCTAAGTTTCAAAACCAATGATTTTTTTAAGTATAAAGACATACAGACATATATAGATTTAAAAAAAAAAGATATTGCAAGATAAATGTATAGCTTTTAACTAAATTAAAAATCTTGAAATATTTTAAATTAAAATATTTTTATTTATAGTCTTTTTTTAGAAATAGAGTTGGTTATAATAGCATGATTTCATTTGTTGGAATTGAAAGTCAAGGTTATTCTACTAAGTATAAATGTCTTAGCTCTCCTGAAGTTAAAACATTGGTACTGTGCTGTCCACAACGAATAGAAAACATTTTTGTTATTTTATGCAAAAAGAATAAAAATAAATAAATAAATAAATAAATAAATAAATATATATATAT
>CAIGQQ010038942.1:16052117-16081402 GCA_903798035.1 Danio albolineatus
ATAATAAATGTAACTGTACTTATTTTAAATTATTTCTTCCTTAAAGAAGAAATGCCATCAGTACATTTCTGTACAGATTAGAGAAACTGATTATTTACAAGTGACCATTTGCAGCCCTCTTGTGAAATTTGTATCATTTTAAAAGTATTTCTCAAGCGCTGTTTAATGAATATTTTCTTTTAACACATGTTTTTCAGCACTAATTTCTAATAACTAATTTATTTAGTCTTTGCCATGATGACAATAAATAATAGTTGACTATGTTATGTTGTGCACTAGTCCAATGTAAAGGCTTAATATAGGCAAGAATGTTCATTATTTGTGTTAGCCAATCCAAAGAAATTGTAAATAGATAAATCTTAAGAGGACAAATGACATTGATTTTCTTTATTTAAAGAACTGCATTTATTCCAACCAAGCTAAAATAAATGTTAAAAAATGTCACAGTAAGAATGCTAGTAATTTTACCTTCAACTGTGTCTATATATACAGTACAGTGCCTGTATAAAAGCATCATGCTCATTTGATATAATTACTTTATTTGTCATACAACCTGAAATCAAGTCGCATTCCAATAAAAATGTTCTGCCTTTGGAATGTCTTCATAGCCCTCTCATAATCTGTGCCTTTCTAAAACTTTATCCCGAAGGTTTTTTTAAAAGCAGGGTGTAATGTGAGTAAAGATATAGAAAGTACTTGGAATGTATATGTATTTTGTGTGTGTGTGTGTTTATATGTCATGCTGGTCAGAGCTGCCGGATATGTCCAGCCTTGGAGAAGAGTTTTAATCAGCAGCCTGCCTCTGATTGAATAAATTGGAATTAGAGCAATCTTAACCTGGCCTTGCTAATGTAGGATGTTGTCCATGATTCAGAGCGGAAGAGAGACCAAGATAGAGAGAGCGAGCGAGCTGAATGGCTGTAGAGTACTAGAGACCATACATCATTGTCATCGCACCTTCTCTCCTCACTGCCAGCTTATTTACTGCCCATGGCTGAGCTTTAGAGAGACAGAGAAGAGGGATGAACCTCCCTTTCCCCAGCTCTTGCTGCTGCTGTTTTTGTAGGTTAATTTGTGGCTCAAGCCCTAGGTGGATGAATCTCCTGTATTTATTTATTCATGTTTTTTGGTTGTAACACCTCAAATGGCTGATTTCACACATGAATGCGCTGATTAAAGTCAAACACGTTGATTGTACCTCTTCCAACCAGAGGGGGGACCACCTTCCGCATTTGAATCTTTCTTTTGTCTATATGTTAAATATCCCCCTCAGCCAGTTGCAGTGAGGCGTTTCCTAGCGCAGCTGACAGACACCTTGTCCTCCAGTGTTATATTTTAGCAGCGTCTGTGAGCCGGTGTTTAAACTGTCTCTCAGACTGTCATCACGACTCGAAAAATAGCTCTCGCATGTATGGTTTTTCCTCACGTTCACCTTGAAGCCTGTGTTGCACAAATTGAGCATTCCAGCCAACCCATGTGTCAAGCCCTGGAGAGAGCAAACTGTTGATACTAGCCTGCATGTGTGGTTTTTCCTTTCTACATTGCTGACAACCTGTTGTTTTTGGCCAAATCGGATACGGTGGTGGCAATAGCGCAGCGTGACACTGTTGCTACAGTGTCGAACCTTTGGTGCATCTGAAAACCGTGAGGAAGCTTTGCCTCCTTTGCTTTGGGCCATGGGCTATACAAGGCCACTGATAATGACCAGGACGTTAGCTACAGAGCCTTCACTTCTTGTGAGGTGCAGCCTTACTGGATCAAACTTGTTGGTGCAGGACATCTGGGGCCGTGGATGCTGTCAGATGCTAAAACAAGACTAAATAGAAAAGGCTACATTGTATTTTACACACATGAAGGGGGAAATGTTTTTCTTACTTAGAGGTTTAGTTTAGTTTCTAGTCCAAACATCCGGATATTCTTAAAACAAGAAGAATTTTATAGACAAATAAAAATAGTACATTCATTCATTCATTCATTTTCTTTTCGGCATAGTCCTTTTATTAATCTGGGGTCACCACAGTGGAATGAACCGCCAACTTGTCCAGCATATGTTTTACACCGCAGATGCCCTTCCAGCTGCAACTCATCCCTGGGAAACATCCACACACACTCACCCACACACTTACACTACGGACAATTTAGCCTACCCAATTCACCTATACCACATGTCTTTGGACTTGTGGGGGAAACCGGAGTACCTGGAGGAAACCCACGCAACCACAGGGAGAACATGCAAACTGGAGAGAGCAAACTGTTGATACTAGCCTGTATGTGTGGTTTTTCCTTTCTACATAGCTGACAACCTGTTGTTTTTGGCCAAATCTGATACGGTGGTGGCAATAGCGCAGCATGACACTGTTGCTACAGTGTTGAACCTTTGGTGCATCTGAAAACCGTGAGGAAACTTTGCCTCGCATTGAAGATGCTTGTCCTTTTTCTGGGTCATGTCATTTGCATAGCCAGTGTTTAGGACAGGTTATGAAGCATTTTTGATTCACATGCAAATGCGGTGGTTATCTGCCGCAGGAGCTGATGAACAATGGGGTGTTCAAAACATACAGCCCACGAGAGGAAATGAAAGTCCGCCTTTTTCAGCTCTACTGATTCCATTATAGACACTATTATTGGCTTAGAATGGCAACATCTATTATCTGAAGCCATTTTATTGGACAGGGATAGTATTTTATTAATGCCAGCATTAATCAAAGAGAGCCCGGCACAACTCGATGATGCCCTGACCCTCTCTCAAGTAGATGTGTAACAATTCAAGGTCACTCCTTCCTGTCATGCGCTTGTCACTTCCTCTGACCTCCACCCGGAGAGCTCACAATTATAAGCTACAGTTGTCACACTGGAGTAAACAGGAAGTGAACTCTCTGTCAAAGGCGAAGCAATCCGAGCTTAATAACGTCAGTCTGTTTTTTGATCCACTCCTGCATCTTTTTATAGGAACATTCATGAAGCTTTTAGCCAAGCAGTGTCGAGAATGCTTACCCTCCATTTGTTCGCCCCCTCATCTAAGTTGACATAAAGTTCACTAATTGTGCGCACAGTTTACCCTGAAGCAGCCTGGAATATAGTACCTTTCTGAGGCGCGCTGGCTTGTGATGTTAATCCACTCGAGAACGAACCTACAACCTTTGCGATAGTCATACAGAGCTTCAAATGCTTGGCTCCCACCAAGGTTGAAGATGTTTTTATTGGATTGAACGTTAAAGAAATTTAGCACAGTTACTGTATTCTTGAATATAATACATATGGTAAGGTTTTGTCCATATTATGATCACTAATGCATGGGCTATACAAGGCCACTGATAATGACCAGGACGTTAGCTACAGAGCCTTCACTTCTTGCGAGGTGCAGCCTTACTGGATCAAAGTTAATGCAGGACATCTGGGGCCGTGGATGCTGTCAGATGCTAAAACAAGAGTAAATAGAAAAGGCTACATTGTATTTTACACACAAGAAGGGGGAAATGTTTTTCTTACTTGGAGTTTTAGTCTAGTTTCTAGTCCAAGCATCCGGATATTCTTAAATCAAGAAGAATTTTATAGACAAGTAAAAACAGTACATTCATTCATTCATTTTCTTTTTGACTTAGTCCCTTTATTAATCTTGGGTCGCCACAGCGGAATGAACCGCCAACTTATCCAGCATATGTTTTACACAGCGGATGCCCTTCCAGCTGCAACCCACCTCTCGGAAACATCCATACACACTCACCCACACACATACACTACAGACAATTGCATGCAAACTCCACAAAAAATGCCAACTGACCCAGCCAAGGCTCCAACCAGCGACCTTCTTGCTGTGAGGCGAACGTGCTACGTGCTAAAATACTAATGTGCTAGTATTTTTTTGTTTTCAGAGATAATGAGTTGAAATTGCATGAGTTCTTCCTTAAAGCAAGCAAATAATCACCTTTCGGGCACCTTCACCTGACCCAATAGCTAACTACATTGACAACAAATCCAGAGTGAATCCACCCATCACGCTCTTGATCTTCATCCTGTAAGCCACTGAATCCATCTATACAATCCTCACATCCTCCATATTAAGCCTGTCTCACCTGTGTGTTTTCAGTCTTCCCTTTAAATGTCACAACATTTATGACGATCAGCATCCATCCTGTGAATATAAGGAATTTTGTCTGTATAAATGAGAAAGTGGAGCAGTTTTTTTTGCAGGCAGCTAAGAATAGAGCAGAGCCTGTGGCAGAGGGCAGGAAGGGGAGGAGGAGGAGAGCAACTGGAGTGTTTGAATAAGAAGCCTTGTCAATTAAATGCTAATAGAAAGCTCTGGGGAGATGCTGTTGTGTTCTCGCAGGTAATGTCTGTTTTCTCGCGCTCTCTCTGGTCCCTCATGGTTTCTGATTTCATCTCGACAGGAATTTATAATGCCCTGTAAAGTTTACAGCGTGCCGGTGTCCACAGCCTCACCTCCTTATTCAGTCGAGTAGCTGCACACCCTGATATGGAGGAGCCGGTGTCGTATAAATGATGATATATTCTATGGTGTCATAATGTTTATTCTGCCTCCCCTGGCCCTGGTTACGGTGTATAATTTCAGTGCATATTCATTTTTTGTCTGAATGATGAAGCCGTGCAGAAAAGTCACTTTCTCCTGTGCCTCCCTTCCATGACTAACAGACCCTAAATAATTACATGAATAAATATATCTGTGCAATCTGCTGACTAAATATGCCATTTTCACTGCTTAAGGGGAAACATCCTTTCTACATGGGTAAGATGGCGTCTCAGAGTAAACAAGAACAATGTTGCAGTGATTTAATTCCTAACAGTATCAAGCTACCTACAGAATCATCAAGGGCAGGCTAATGTTCGTAAAAATTGGCCTTCGTTTGAATGACAGCCCCGTTTGATTAAAAAGATCTAATCCTAAAGTACTAATTTACTTGATGTGGACTGGTTGATCTGTGGAGCAGAGATCAAAGGAATCAAAAATCCTAGTTACATGAAAACTAACAACTACTTCCTGCACCAACAGTCAAGAGCCTGGCTTTTTAAGAATTCGTGTTGCCAAAATAAAGCTAATTGGTTCTGCTCAGGGCCAAGTGGAGAGCTCAAAAAGAGTTTACAGTGCCTTATGGTCGACAAGTTGACACATTCTGCTCTCATGGAAAATATGGCTTTGTGAGATTATGTCTATTTCCGTGCAATGTTCCATTTGCAGGGGCTCAATTCGCCAGGCCCTTCACCTCTGCGGCTTAGCCTTAATCTTCATTTAACCAGAGCCCAGCGGAGAGGCTGATCACCATTTTTAGATTTTCAAGCCTTTATTTAATTCTTTATTTTAATGTTTTCCATCTGGCAGCTAGAGAATAGACAAAGGTATGCTGTTATTAAAGAGGCACACCATTGTTATATGGTAGAAACATTTGAATTGCTTAATAATTTTAGGCTTAAGATAAACGTTTAAAGGCTGTGTGTTTTTTCCCCTCATTAAAAAAGAAGAACTAGAACTGTAAAGGAAATTCGAATCATTTTGAACTTGTTTCAAAAAATGTTTCTTGGATGGCACGGTGGCTCAATGGTTAGCACTTTGGCCTCACAGTAAGAAAGTCGCTGGTTTGAGATCTGGCTGGGCCAGTTGGCATTTCTATGTGGAGTTTGCATGTTCTCCCTGTGACTTTTAAGTCTCACCAAAACACCAACCTCTTTTTGCTTTCTATGTTGATTTTTCCGATTAAGTAGGCAATCAGGTATACAACCAAACAAGGCAGCAACATGCCGACAGAAACACTGGTGCCATCGTGCTTCATATTACTTGGATGGATGGATGGATGGATGGATGGATGGATGGATGGATGGATGGAAGGATGGATGGAAGGATGGATGGATGGATGAATCATACTAGAGTTCATTTGGTCATGTGTGAATGCAGCAATTGCACTTGAATGTGCACCAAAAGCTGACCAAACAAGTGTACCAAGACCTGCTTAAAAAGGGCTGTCTCTGTACATTTTCAAATAAACACGAGTGGTCTGTTCATGGTGAGAACATGATCTAAACTCCCTGTGTTCACATGGATTGTTGGCGGTTTATTCCACTGTGGCGACCCCTGATAAAAAAGGGACTAAGCTGAAGGAAAATAGATGAATGAATGTTTCTTGTTTTATTTACTTAAAAATTACATAAATCATGTAAATTATTTAAACAAATGTAATTGAAATTATGAAATATGAGTAGTTTGCGTTACTGAATATCACTGTGAGTTGTTTAGCTTTTTTATTTGTATCGTAACTGTTGTCATATATTAAATGTTGTGCCTCTTCAATCGTACTTTGCTTTCTTTTAATAATAATAATAATTAGCTATAGAGTATAGAGAACACTTTTTTGCTCTGCTTATGTTAACAGTAAACTTCTTCAATTTGATTGATCATATCAGTCATTTTCACATTGAACTTAGATGGCTGAGGCAGATGGACTTACATGGATGCTTTTATTCAATAGATGTGGCGTTTATTAGCACTATCTTCAGATTGGTAATGGCAGAAGAGTTTGAGAGGGTGATATACAGCATCAGGTTTGGAACATACTCCAGTTCTCTAGGGGTATAGACATTTCAACCATTGCTTTCGGTATGATATTATGAAGAAAAGAGGACCTTACTTCAAAGGAGAATGACCAGCGGCGTAAATCCGACAACAACTCACATTCAATGCTTTCCACTGCTGACAGCTCCAGGTGTGTGGTCAAAGTTCCAGGTAGACTTTTATGTCTCACCAAAACACCAACCTCTTTTTTTGCTTTCTATGTTGTTTCTTCCGATTAAGTAAGCAATCAGGTATACAACCAATGTTTACCGGTAGACGGGTTTGAAATGTAGGGTCCGGTGGCTTCAGTCCATTTGAATAATAACCACGTAGCGTAATAAAGTTCCTGATGCCAAGCAAAATTTCGTAATCAGACTTCTACAGTGATGTAACTCTGAAAAGAAGCAGAAGAAAAGAGCCATATACAAAAACAGGGCAGCGGCATGCCGACAGAAACACTGGCGCCATCTTGCTTCATATTACTTGGAAGGATGGATGGATGGATAGATGGATGAATCATACTAGAGTTCATTTAGTCATGTGTGAATGCAGCAATCGCACTTGAGCGTGCACCAAAAGCGGACCAAAAAAGTGTACTGTACCAAGACCTGCTTAAAGAGGCTGTCTCTGTACACTTCCAAATAAACACGAGTGGTTTGTTCATGGTGAGAACATGATCTAAACTCAAACAGATGCAACTACTAAAAGTACTGTGCATTTTTGGACTAATCCTGCTGCCATAGTCAGCAATGCTGTGTATTATGGGTCGAGGCCAAGTATGTTTACAGTGCTTTGGCAACATAACACCATGGCAGACAAACTCCTAAAGTGATTTGTGTTGTGCCTCCATCATTTGCATTGCATTAAAACATTGTTTTCAAGCTGCATCTGTGTTTCATTCTCAAAATTAATTTATAGTTAGTCTGAAGTGGTGCATACAAACTCTGTTATAATATACTATGACAAAGGGTGGCGCAGTGGGTAGCACAATGGCCTCACAGCAGGAAGGTTGCTGGTTCGAGACTCGGCTGGGTCAGTTGGCATTTCTGTGTGGAGTTTGCATGCTCTCCTCGTGTTCGTGTGGGTTTTTCTCGGGTGCTCCAGTTTCCCCCACAAGTCCAAAGACATGCGGTATAGGTGAATTATACCGCATAAGCTAAATTGCTCGTAGAGTATGTATGTGAATGAGTGTGTCTGGATGTTTCCCAGTGATGGATTGCAGCAGGAAGGGCATCCGCTGCGTAAAACATATGCTGGATAAGTTGCCCATTCATTCCGCTGTGGTGAACCCAGATTAATGACTAAGCCAAAAAGTGAATGAATGAATGAATGAACTATGACAAAAGTTACAGACAGTCAGAGCAATCATCTCTACATAATAATAATAATAATAATAATAATAATAATAATAATAATAATCATTGTGTGGGCGTTTCATTCTTTCATTGTTTACTTTTGGGAGTTCCCTATGCTCATTAGTCCTGACCAATCAAATAAATAAATAAATAAATAAATTAGGAACTACGTTTAATGACGGATCTGACCATTGAGTGATGTGGAAGTTGTCACATGAATACATTCCGAAGTGAAAAGAAACCAAAACTGCCCAAAATAAATGTATAATTTGTCACCCTTGGTCCAAAACAAATGGTGTGGTACCATAACTACAAAATTTAGCACCAAAACGTTTCATGATTGTTGCTTACTCAGCCTTTTTACTTGGTTCTGTAGGGACAGCTCATTTCCGGCCCTGTCTCTACACGGTTCGTTTCTTCCACTGTCATTTCAAGTGACACAAGTAAACCTCAGGAGTCCAGCCTCCCTGCAGCCCATATGTAGGCCTGTGATTGTATGAATAATCTCCAGGTCCCATATGGCTGAACGTCGTGGTGTATTTGATCAGAGCAGTGATGAAGGGGTCCAGGCGTCACAGTGTGTTTGTTCTGCCGCGTTTGTCGCACGCTCCCGTGGCATGCCTTCAGTGGGCAGAAGCTCACAATTGAACTCGTCAGGAGCGTCTGGGTGCCCACAGTACAGCCCAATGGCAAGCCGAGGTGTAAACAGATCAGAGAGCAGTCTTCATTTGCCATGCTCCCCCGACTCGCCCCTTCCTCAGCAATCACATGCAACACCACTGTCATTTATAAACTTTTAATATCTGCTCCTGTGGGTAATGGCTAATTTCTCCCAGCACATGGCTCTTCATTAAAAGTTGATT
This sequence comes from Danio albolineatus, assembly GCA_903798035.1. Lineage (NCBI taxonomy): Eukaryota > Metazoa > Chordata > Actinopteri > Cypriniformes > Danionidae > Danio > Danio albolineatus. The sequence goes on from CAIGQQ010038942.1 coordinate 16,060,898, forward strand.
TCTGTCAGAGAGGATCCCTATCACATTAGCTCCAGTCACTTGGACGGGTATAGGTTTTATTCATTTATTTATTTTCATTTAATCTGCTGTGCAATTTCTATTTTTAATCACACCCCAGCACTTGACTGGCTGGAAGATCCATCTCTTTTCTCTCTCTCTTCCCCGCTCAGCTCCCTTTGGCTTCGTCTCGTGTGTGTTCCCGTATGCTAATAACGCCGTTCAGAGGCCTATAGCAAGAAAGGAATTGTGGTTAAAGTCAGGATAAAGTGTGAAACGGCATCATGAAATTTATCAATTTGAATTGGAGTGCAGCTGGTGTGCTCGCAGAACGGCTCACTTCGCTGGCACTTAGCCGCTAGTTTAGTGCTTCAAGATGAGAAAAATCAATGCATTTCCAGCAGTTTTTTTTCTCTGCCTTTTCAGCCTGTTCTTTCAGGAACATGAAAGGCTTTCCATGTTCACCTGCTCTTCTCATTGTATTCCTTGAGACAACCACTCTTATTGGTGTTTTTACTCTTTTTTCATTTTTATCCTCTGATAAAGAAGATCAATGTTTTCTTTTCTTCTTCTGCTACAAGGGCGCCTGCTGAAACCTACAGAATTTTTCAGTTGACGTTCTCTTATTGTATTGAAGCTGGCAGCTGTGACATCATGGACAGGGCTTGTGCAGATCCCTTGCAATTGCTCCAACCTGCGCCTACAGCAGCGATCATTAGCTCCATCATTACAAATGCTGAGGGAGTATGAGCCTTTCTTAACATAACCACGGCCAGGCTCTCGCCATGGCTCGCAAGGTCATCCCAGGTCGACATCATGCGCTGAGTGAGTTTGTGTGTGTTTGTGGTGGTGGAGCTGGGCAGCAGGCTTGTTGTACTGACCCTTCCACCTTCTCGCAGCCTGTGTCTTGGTTTTCTCTCACCCTCTCACATGCATGCCTTCCGTTGGCAAGAAATCAGCATTAATGAAGCGCTTGCATCTCAGAGTTCACTCAGGGCTCCTGCACAGCTATATCAGACCGTGTGTTTGTTTGTGTCTTTAGCTCTGAGCCGAGAGACCCGTCGCTAGTGTTTTATCAGGCGAACATGCAGGTTGTTAAGGATCAGCCTTGCTACGGCAGTAAATTACTTTCGTGTTGACAGGGCTAACATGGCTCACATTCTCAACTTATTCATTAGGGCCGTGAGGAGGATTCAAATCCACTTTCTCCGTCTCCGCAACCAATGGCAGGAAAGGTGTGGGAATTATCCAGGGTGAGATGCAGCAATCTCTGCCAACAATGACATTTTCTTCTGTCTGTATATAGAGCATCTGTTTCACCTTGGATGAGGTTGCTCTTTCATGTCTTATTTTAAATGACATAGAAGGCTGTGTTGGCAGTATTTTGGGGAACACAATTATTTTGAGTCAAACTTGGAGCCTTGGATTCAAGAACGCACCTGCATGAGATGCTTTCTGTACAGAGTGTGTGTGCATGTGTGGTTTTGTTGGTTACAAAGACCATAATAACATGCTTATAGCTGTATTACAACATTGGGATGGTTTATGAGGACATACCTTAAGTCCTCGTAATTCAAAATTCTTAAAAATCGTACTAATAGGATCCTTTGCTATTCAAAAATTTGTGACATATTCCCTGTGAGGGTTCGGTTTAGGGGTAAAATTGGTGTGGCACATATTATAAGTATATATTTCTGTATACAATACATTATGCCTATGGAGTGTCCTCATAAACCAGCAATACTAACATGTGTGCTTGTATGTGTGTTGGCCGCTTGGGGTAGCGTGTTAACCAGAGGAGCAGCCGGTGCACCAGATGTTTCCTCCCTCAGTAGACTTGTCACAGAGGGACCTTTAGTCTCTTACCTGCTCTCTGCTCCAGACCTTCTGCACTGGAGGTTTGCTCTGTCCTCTTTTCAGTCCCGAACCTCTCAGATCTGACTGATCACTGTCCAGCTACTGTTTTATCTACTTGGCCAAGGGGTTTCACACTTTTTTTCTCCTGTTTACATACTATATAATAATAATAATAATAATTTTTTACTTATATATTGCCTTTCCAGAGCTCAAGGACACTTTACAATAAATTTAACAAAAAGAAATAGTACGAACAGACATTGAAAGAAACAATAATTAAGTAGAGACACCATTAGGTTCACAAACATACAAGAAGTAAAATTTAACAAACTGGAAATACAAGACAAGACCTAAGAGACAAATATGCAGAGTACAGGTTGATCAAACAAAGTGGTCAGTTTATCAGATCAGAGGTGTAACATTCAGAAAACAAGTGAGTTTTAAGTAAATATTTAAATTCGGAGATATTATTAACAGAACGAAGTGAGCGTGGTAGAATGTCCAAAGATTGGGTGCGATGACACTAAATGATCTGCCCCCCATTGATGAGAGGTGGTACCGAGGGACAGCAAGAAGTCCAGAGTCAGAGGAATGTAGTGAGCGAGGAGGGATGTAGGGGACAGGCATGTTGCAAAGATAAGAGGGAGCGAGGCCATTTAATGATCTGAATGCAAGGAGAAGAATTTTGAATTTAATACGGTGTGCAAATGGTAGCCAATATATTCAGATACTGCTTGTTGATCTTTTTCTAAATAATGATAACAATAATAACAATTCTTATTGTTATAAATATTAATAGTAGTAGTAGTATTTGTCTTTTGTTACATGAAAGCCTGTTGTGTTTTCTTTTTTTACATTTTTCATTCTTTGTTTAACAATTTTATGCTAATTTGTTTTGAACTGGGGGAGCTGACATTAAAATGGTTTTATCAAAACATATTTACGCTTCGGTGTCCCCTGGTGCATGCTTGGGATAGGAATTAAACACGTAATGTGTGAAGGAAATAAAGACAAACATTAACAAGCACCTAAGATTATGTGAGAATATGTTAATGACCTATCTTGTATGTAACTTTGAAGCATGTGAGTTTATATTTGATATAGGAGGCAAAGGTTGAATGTCATGCAAGCAGCTTAGAAATTGTGATTAACATTGCAGTTGCTGTTGTTTGTGGTTGATTGACAATACAGAGGTTGCGAAAGATTGAGGATCCGTCATTTTATTGTAACAGTTGTGGAAAAAAAGTCAGTCCTTGTTATTCACTGTGATTGTAAAAGCAAAGTAATTTGAAATAACTAGCATTGTAGAATGCAACCAGGTGTGTTTTTTATATCATTATTTATTTATTTCTATTGCTAATAAATATTCCAAATTACAGTTTGTTGACTAGATGACCATGCTGAGAGATTTTCCTTTGTAGATAAGTTTATTTATTTATTTTTCAGAACAAAAAAGTTTTCTCCACGGGCCATCAATCGTTCAGCCATTTGTAAACATAAACTTGTACCAATTTGTACTCACTTTGAATGGCGATCTTTCTTTTTTTGCACCATAGTATGAAAAGGAATCAGAACTGTTTGTACAGACAAAGTGGACGTGAGGAGGGGGGGGAAGGGTGTCGATTATCAAACCAGTTCAAGGCATTTTGACACATTTGTATGACTTTTAAAATATATGTGAAGAGCCCTCTTCCCAGTCGTTTTTGGAACACAAATAGCTCCCCTTTACAAAAGGAACAAAAATGAGGTACGAATTGCCGGTAAATTATTTCCTGTTCTTGTGGATAATAGGCTACCTTGTGCGGCCTTTGATTTTCTCTCTTTTTTGTCTTCATCCCTCTGTGTTTATTCAGCCGTCTTTCTGCAACTCTGCTGGAATCCATATTGATAGCTGTCAGGCGTTGTTGCTGGGGAGCAGAAATAGGGGGCTGTGAAAGTAGGGGAAGGGGAGATGTTGTATGGAGGGCACATCTGTCAGATCTCATGACTTGACCCATGCTGTGATGTGAAGGCTACTGTCAGGAGATGGGGGAGAGCCAGCACAGGTATTGCCCAGTACATGCACTGTCCTCAGGCTGGAACAGGCTGTGACACCCTGGTGGGTTTGTGAGAAGGGAGAATAAAGCACCCTCGTGTACCTAGCTGACAGGAAAGATCTGTTCACCGTAGAATCCTCCTGTGAAGCCCAATCCCAATTTGATCAACTCTCAAACGTCTTTTCTTGTCAGCAGAGTTTGATCCCATGGAACTCGCAGACTTCCATCGGTCAGTCAAATGTGATGATTCAAGTCACATTGTGTAGAGTAATGTCAGCTTTTATTGTGGCCAAAGACTGTTGGTGAAACTTTAATACTAATTGATCCCAGGGAAGGCTTTTGGGCGCAGGTGTGTAGCTGCAAGGCAGGACTTTCCAAGGTGGCAGAAAGAGCAAACAGCAGGATAAAGAGTCCAGTTTTTGATGTCGACGCGGTCGAGTTGCAGACACTGTTAATGGGCACCAGTGGTTCCTGCAAATACTGTACATATTTTTTGGTCAAACGTGGGTCATTTTGCTTTGAAGCAGCAAGAGAAAAACACTGGGCATTGCAGGTCTGTGCAAGGTTTCGAATATGGGCAGCAGTTTCTTTCTTCTTCCTCGTCTGTAGGTACACGTGTTTTAAGCCGACAGTACTGTGCGCTTATTGCCGGCAGGTGTGAGTCTCACATTTTATCTCAGCCGCTCCCTGCAGCACATTTCATGTAACGACGTTATTACCAGGAGACTTAATCAAACTCACTAACAATAGCTCACACTGACAGACGTCCAGGCAGCTGGTGCATAATGCTCTGCGAATATTCACAGTGCCCCAGCAACCCCGTCTGCCCGCTTAATCAAGTTCTCTCGGTCACCCGGGGAACAGGAAAGCAGAAAAGGTGGAGTGGGATGGCGCTGCTTGTTGAAACTACAGCCATTCACAGAGGATGAATAGGGAGAAGGCGACACTGGGTATAATACTATATATATGGTCTATTTTAGTGCTTGAAGAGATATAAATGAACATTCTGACATTATTTTCTCACCCTCGTATCACTCCATGACTGTAAGAGTTTCCTCTGAGATATTGTGAAAGTGAATGAGGATAAGAAGTGTTATTCACTGCCCTAAATCCTTTGCATGGGCTCTAGTAGCAAGGTCTGATGCTTTTAAGTTAAATCCAGGAATCAGGACCAAAAGATTTACTGGTAAACGCTGTTCAGTCCTGGTATTAATGGTACAATAGGTGATTGTCTTCAGAATTTTTTTTTGTCTCTTTACATCTTGCTAGCAATCATAAAATTACCTGGTCCAAATGTTTTATGTGTATATTGATATTTTGTAGAAGGTGTAAGACCAAGACTTGTTTGTCCAATGAAAACATTTGGTTCGAACATTACGATACCTGCCTGTAAAAATATGCAATTACATAACAAGCATTACCTTGTCAACACATTCACAGACACATTTCAGACAGAATGGCAGACAAACATCAACAAATTTAGTATTGTGATTACTAGCTGTACATCATACAGGGTGGGCCATTTATATGGATACTGTAACGGTATGAGTGACGCTGACAATGGAGTTGAGGATCCAAGTGCAGATTTAATGTGAAGTCAGTATAGCAGTGGTCATCGGGGGCAAACAGATCTATGCGAATAATCAAAAATCGTGGTCTATAACAGGCGGAAGGTCAAAAAGGCTGGCGGCAGACAATGATAAACAAATAACGAGGCTAAGGTCAAAACACGGAAGACAGGAACAAAAGAAACGCGTTGTAGAGTCACAAAAAATTGATAACAATACTAAGCAAGGATTGTATGTGTATGTGTTGCTTATGTAGTGAGTGTAATCAGTTTTTGACGGTCCTCCAGTGGTGTGTATGCAATCAGTCGTGATATGGAGCAGGAGTGTGTGTGTGCGCTGCATGACTGGAGTTGTAGTCCTTCAGTAATCTGTAGTTCCCGGAAGTGTGTGTGTCAACCAGCGATCTCTGACAGTGGAGGTCGCTGGTGATCGTGACAGATACACCTTAATAAAATGGGAATGGTTTCCTGAATACAGTTTCCTGAAAAGTGGATAGGCCAGTTGAATGGCCCCCAAGGTCTCCCGATCTGACCCCCTTGGACTTTTATCTTTGGGGTCATCTGAATGCATTTGTCTATGTAATTTGTTAAGGTATATCCATATAAATGGCCCACCCTGTATATGCTCTATATATGGTGAATGTTACATGATTTGTACATGAGTGATGTTGTCTAGTGTGCATTCATGTGTTCAGGAGGGATGCCATGGGATGGGATTAGCAGGATGGGATCTAGGCTTTCAGTGCTATCAAGCTAATGTTAGCATTTTCCGACATCTCCCAGTGCACCTTTAATATTTTTCTGCCAATCCCCAAACAAATTGAATCAAGAAACAAAGTGGAAAACAAAAGACCACCCAATAAACAGTTAAAAGGGACTTTAACTTTAAGACGAGTAAGTAAATGTTATCAGAATTTACATTTCAGGGTAAACTATCCACTTACGTACAGAATAGCCATGCCACAGAGCTGTGTTGTGTCCTCCATAGCATCATGGCCTTATTCGTGCTAGCAGTGCTGTTGTCCTGTTATTATCGTTGTGTTTGGACATGCACAGGCACATGCAAGGCTCTATAAAAGAGTGATGTAGAGGCTTTGAGAGACCCTGTGTACTTCACTTTATTCAGGAATGCTGACTTATTTATAGGTGTGGAATCGTGTTGTTTGCTTGTTTTATTGAAAAGCTTGCGGGTAAAGTGGCGGCAGGCTGGCATGTGAGTGTGATCTCTGGAGGGTCCTCCTGCAGAAATCTTCTTCGCGATAAATAAGTCAACGTTGATGAATATTTCATTCACGTGAAATCCATTGTCGCCCGCAGGTCCACGGGGATGTGTCGTTGCTCAACGCATACAGCAAAACAACCTCTCCCCCAGGTCAACCAGTCCCTCGTCGTTGGCATTCTGAAAGAGACGCTGTTGCAAGCCCCATAATTAGCTCAGCGCACATCTACGGTTCTGACGAATCGAGTGACAAAAATTGTTCAAGACTTGTAGGCATGTGACATCTAGCTGCATTGTATTTCACCTTCAAAACTGCTTCAGAGCTGCAATTGCACTGATTTAGTGCTGCACTTGTCACTTTTCATATGCCGTAACCCATGATTAGGAGATGAACACACAAAAGTTTAAACCCCCCCGGTTAGCAAGAAAAGAGCTTGTACTTTTATGCCTTCCAGGGGAGGGAGCAATAAATAGCAAGAAATGCAACAAGAGACAGAGAGGTAAAACGAGGGAATGAAAGAGAGTGGAAGGAAGTGACAAACTCGGAAGCCGAGTAGTAATTTACAGTGCTCGAGATGGCAATAGAGGTATAGACAGGCATCAGACTAGAATAGGACAACAAGATGTAGAACATGGACCATCAATGGACGAATGTGCTCTAGGCAAGCAAGTTCTTTCAAATTAATAAGTAATAAGCTAAATTCACTCCATTTCTAAAAGGAATCACTCAGTCCAGGCTTTTCACCAAATGGGTCAGGGGTTCTCTGTGAAAATGGCACTCTACAATCTTTACTCTCTTTTTTTAGTTAGAGAAGACATCTACAGAAAGATAAGTAAATAAAGAAAGAAAGAGCAAGCAACATGTTTTATTTAAGTGAAGGTCTGCATTGTGTATTCTCAGACAGAGTGAGGCAAAAGCAATTCCAGGGACAGAATTAAGAGACGGCGACTTTTGTTTAGTTGCTAGCAAAGATGTTACTCTAATGGACTCACTGTAACTGTTTTTAGTCTGCAGATGGGTCACCTGTATGAGTTTATTTGAAGTTCGAAATGTGTGCTTTCTCATGCTTCCTTTTTTTATCGCAACGTGAGGATGGGATTAGTAAACAGACCACAGCTGCAGTAGATGTCTTCTTTTTTTGCTCCCTTGTATAATTCATTTAAGAAAAGAGGCCGTTGGATCCAATTCCCTTGGAATTTTTAAAAGTCCCAGTGTGATCTCTTGAGCCGCCCAGTGTTGTGCACTTTCTTCAGTCAGTTTGCCATTGAAAGCCTAGTTCATAATTTCAGATTATGTCATCCTACATAATCAGTTGTTTTTCCATGCTTATATTGAGATGGCTGGAGGACAAAAGTTCAAATCCAGTTACATTTATTTCTTATCTAGTACTTAGTATATACTATAGTATTTATACAGTGAAGATTGTGAGGGTTTACAGAGATGGACTGGCAATAATAGAAAATTAAATATGAATACTCTTCGTCGTAAAACAAGTTCAGTACATGAGGTGAATTTGACTCAGCTGAATACTGATTTTGTTTTATTTGGTTCCATGATGATTCTGTTCAGTTCAAAATAAATTCATTGTTGATATATCGGATTTGCCACAAAATTCAACCATACAAAACCTTGGGAGAAACCAGGCTCAGTCGGAGGACCAGTTCTGACTTGCAGCTGTCTTGTAAGAAGTGGACGAGCATGATGTGCATGCTTCTTGGTAAAGTTGCTTGTCCCAACCCATCCTGGACATTGTGCATTCAGGCTGGTCATAGGAATATGTATAAAGCGTGCATCTCATCATCACAATTTTTGCTCATAATTATTCCTGTGGGGCGACGCAGTGGCACAGTAGGTAGGGCTGTCGCCTCACAGCAAGAAGGTCGCTTGTTCGAGCCACAGCTGGGTCAGTTGGCAATTCTGTGTGGAGTTTGCATGTTCTCCCTACATTTGCGTGGGATTCCTTTGGGTGCTCCGGTTTCCCCCACAGTCCAAAGACATGTGGTATAGGTGAAGTGGGTTGGCTAAATTGTCCGTAGTGTATGAAGGTGAATGAGTGTGTATGGATGTTTCCCAGAGATGGGTTGCGGCCATAAGGGCATCCGCTGCGTAAAACATGTGATGGATAAGTTGGCAGTTCATTCCGCTGTGGCGACCACAGATTAATAAAGGGACCAAGCTGAATGAATGAATTATTCCTCTGGGCTTGTCTTATCAATGTCCTCTTTGACAGAGGATGGCTGTACTCTGATCATACCTCCAGTGCTGGTCTATCATCTGAACTGGATACGGTCAGGATCTAAGTGCCTATGATAACCTCAACATAAAGGAGAGACAGACAAACAGACTAAGTAAGCATTGTTTGGTTTTGGGATGTGTTTCTTGGTCAGGTTTAACTAATTTGTTATATATATATTTGAGTTGACTTTGGGTGTACTCACTCTAGGCAGGGTTGTCTTGTTGTCTCTCTTTTTTTGCCTTCTGAGCCCATTTACGTCATCGATGATGTGACTGTTCGGTTTAACAGAAGGGAAGCACTCTCACGGCTTATAATGGAGATTACTTCATCATCACTAATAGTTAATTTAAGAATAAATCCAATGAATGGAAAATAACTTCAATATTCAGATGATCTGGATTTTTTTTTCTGAAAAAGAATTAAAGATTACAACAACTTGAGTGTGGAAAAAATGACATTTTTTTCACAAAATGGTCTTTAAAAGTAATCTATAGAGATGTTTTCTTTCACTTTACCATATGACTCGTATTCCAGTCCCTCACATTTCTGCCATTGCACTACGCCAAGAGTTATTAAGATGTTCAAATGGCATCTTGAGATCTTGTTAGCAGAAAACAGCTTTATCACTTCCATCCCTTTTCCATCCTTTCACCTCACCACCCATCACTAGTCCATCACCCTCATTTCACATTCCATGACAGTCTCACCCACATCTGATTTACCGCACTGCCTCTATCTAGTGTTTGTGTATGTGACCGTGTGCGTTTGCTCAACATATATTCAGTGTGATGTTTATCATGTGAATTTATTGAGCTCTTCCCCCTCCGTGCTGATTTGACATCAGATTTAATGGACAAGTAGACAGAGGCTTGTCTGTTCACTCATGTTCCCTCTGGTCAACATGCTGCTTCTCACTCACGCGTTCCTGATTCATCCAAAATACAATTACATTTGAAAGAAGAAATAGGATTGAAAAATCTATCGATCTATGTCATATCAACACCATCCATCTGTGTTTATCTTTCTATCTGGTTTCCCCATCATAGAGGGGGGTTTTTCGCTACCACACCAGACATTTTCCTCCTCTATTTGTTTAGTTATCCATCAGTCTATTTACCTTATCATGCTGCCAAACCATCCATTTACGCTTCCATCTGTCTGTCAAACAATATTGTGGTATCCATTTGTCTAACTATCTTCTCTGTCTAGTCACCCCACTGTCAGTCAAAGCATCTCCTTAACTGTTTTCTGTAGCTGGAGAATGGTGTCAGTCAGCTTGACTTCTGGACACTTTCAGAGACATGCATAATCACAAGGACACTTGATTATCTCTCATACTTGCATATTATGGATAAATGACATTTTTATGTTGTGCCTAAAATTGTAAAACATCTTATGTGGAGACATGGGTTGTTGTGTACGGAGACCAGCCTTGCCTTACATTTAATAGGAGCCCATCCAAATGCTCATTCCACTGGCAAGCCAGATCTCTGCTGGGTCACTAGCAGTTTTGAAGCATCGGTATGGTGCTTTGGGGTCTAGCAGCCATGATCCTAATGGATTAGCCACTCACCTTTCCTGAGATTAACTTGGGGGGCAATGTCCCACCAGAGCCCCCATCTGCACCCCATGTTTTAGCCATAATGCTGGTACAATGCACAGAGAGTGACATTTTTACTGCTCACGTTAAATGCACATTCTATTTTGAGGTGATTTTAATAGTTAAGATTAATATAAAGAAAGCATCTGATGATATGTTTGCACAAGCTCTTCACCAGCAGCATATCGACAAGCAAGCAAAACATACACTGTTATGGTGCCAATATTTGAGACTATAGATTAGATATGGCTAATTCTGAAAACGTAGCCCTATATACATTTCTAGAGATCGCGAATTATGTAGCCAGAAGTACGTATGGCTGCATTTCATCTTTAAAATGAATGCTACAGTGCGGTATGACGCATTTCTTTTTCGCGCTTTCCAGCTTACCGCTTACCTCCCTCCATATGGACGGCTTTATTAACTGTTACCAGTTTGTCCAGTTTGTCCAGCTCGCCATGTACATCGGCAGACTTGAGATACAGAAAGGAGTTGACCTTGACGATTGGTTTCGAGTCTGGTGAAGAACTGTTTCAGAAAGTGGGTAAGACAAAAACAGAAGCTAAAAAAAATTAAATAAACAAGTAAACAACAGGGAGAATGTGGTAAAATCTGAAAACATGGTAAAAATCAAATGATGGCTTTTCTTTTTCTGGATTGCTTTTTAAAACTGTGGGTTGGGTTTAGGGAAAGGGGTGGGTTGGTCAATCGGTGCTTTTGAAAACACTGTTGAGTTTAGTTAAGGAGGAGATTGGGTCAGTCGATAGGTCAGTCAGTCGATAGGTCAGTCAGTCGACAGCGGCCTCTGGTAGATTTAAACAAGAACAGCAGGCACGAATAGCACTCGCCAAAGAAATTTGAGTTTCCAAAAAGGGTACACAGCGGCCTCTGGTGGATTCACAAAAACCAAAACTGCAGAAAAAAGTACATCCTAGGACGTATTCGGCACTCTCCGGAAATGTATGTACATAGCGTTTTTAGACCGAGTCTGGGTGAGAGACATACCACATGATCAGGTTTTTGTTACGCATGTTTATGACAACTGTCATTAAGTGTCATTCGCTCAGTTGTCATTTTAAATGCAAATGTAGCATTATTTTGAGACGTCTCTGTTATGACATAATTACTTGACACAACAAAAAACTTAATAACCTGTCAGTGTCTTTGTGATGACAACTTGACATTTTCAAGACTTTTTATAAATGTGTCATAAACAAGATTGTGATGAGGCCATTATAATCGTGTCATTCATTGTATAATACATAATTAATATATTTCTTGACATCAACTACAGTGTTACAAATTAAATTTGTCATTAAATTCCATTTAAATATTAATGATGCTATTAGAAAATTGTTTTATAGAGTATTGATATTTTGGTCCCACTTTATATTGTCGCTTATACTGTACCTGTGAACTTACATGGTAGTTAGATGTGTAAGTAGTATGTAACTACAGTGTATGTACACACTGGTACATAGTATTAACTTGTGTAATACTGGTGTAACTACACTCATGTAACAACCCACTGAATAGTATTTGTAAGTACAAATGTGGACATTGGTAACAACACTAGGAAAGTACACAACTGTAACAAGACTTATGTAAGTGCATTGTGTAACAACAATATGTACTTGCAGATGTTTTCCCACTTCCACACCTGTTTGCATACCATGTACTTGTGAACACTGTATGGCAGAACTAATGCTGCATTAGAAGGTTTCACCTTGTGATACCAGTGTACTTACATGGTAAATCCACAGGAACTGTCCACTCAATATAAAGTGTCAAATGGACAATATAAAGTGGGACCGATATTTTATTTACGGACACATTTTCATGAAAAATATTCAAGAAAAATATTAATGATAAATTTATAGTGGTCTTACAACAATCATGTTTATGACAGATTTCTGACACATCATGTTGTCTTGGTAATGACAAGTTGGGGAGGGTCTTTGTTTGTTTGTTTGTTTGATTGATTGATTGATTGATTGATTGATTGATTGATTACAGGCTGACAAAATGTCAAATTACAAACACATTTTAATGACAAGTTCATTTTGTTTCACTAAAAAATTTATAAGAAAAAAAATATGACAGTTATAATGGCATCTCAACAGTCATGTTTATGACAGATTTATGATAAGTTATTTTGTCCTGGTGATGTCACATTGGGGATGGTATTTTGTTTGTTTGTTTGTTTGTTTGTTTGTTTGGTTGGTTGTTTGTTTGTTTGTTTGTTTGCAAAAAAACATATGGCTTATAATTGGTAATAAAATAATAAATAATTAATTAAATAATAACATCATAAACAATTTTCAGTAAAAAGTTGGAAGGCGAGTTCTCACCTACATTGCATGAAAGATTTTTTTTCCTATTACTACATAAACACATGCCTGCATCACGACTGAAGTTTGCCTCCCTGCGATGCTGCAGAGGTGATGATTAGTGCTGTAGATTAGCCTTGGGCTGCGATCTATGGGAAAGTATTTTTCATCTGACAGCTTGATGTGCATGTATGTGCGTCTGTGCCTCCCCGCTCCCTTCTTTTGAGCTTCTCGTTTTTGTTTTAGATCTTAAATTCCACCATCCCTTTTGAAAACCAAGCTGGTCCACCACTCGTGTCCATCTCGAGGATTCCAGTGAGAAATCTTGGCAATGTCAGCCCTTTGATATCCCATCAAACATGATTCTACTGCTGTGCCTGTAAAAGGGAAAGTGACTGGGCCTGCCGGCACTGGATGCCAGCCGTAGTTTTTTCGTCCTTTCCCTTGTTTGTCCCGGGAACAGATCTGTCAGGGCCTTCCTGCCGCAGAGATAAACTAGTGCCTCGCTCTCTCCTCTAAAAATAAGCATTTGTTTATCGACATGTGTAGTGATTTCCAGCTCTCCTGTGCCGTATTGTGTGCCGAGCTGTCAAGAAACATTACTCTAAGGCCTGGCTCTGCTTTCAGCTCTGACCGGCTGAGAGAGTGCAGCCGAGCAGGACAATGCAGAGTGCTTGGGGGCAACAGGCTAGAGAGCCTTCGCAGAAATCTGCCAAGACCATGCCTTTTAACTAAAGCTGTATGTGGAGCTCACTCTTTATCAAGAGCTCTAAACTTTAATGCACTCTTTAAGGTGGGAATTGAAGGGCAATGCGGGTATTGAATATCTGGGTCACTTACCCAATGTGGCAAGTGTCTAAATGTAGTCTGGCTTTGATTGAGAGCTGTATTAGATGAAAGATGTGTAACGTCTAATCTGACAGTTTGATTCATGCCCAGAGTTCTGCATTTCATTAAGATACAGCAGATTTTATAAACACACTAATAGGGTATATGTCGAACGTCACGTGACCAAACCGGATCCCTGGGTAGAACACTTCCACTCATCGCTATTTCATATGCGCCATCAGTTTGTTATTGAAAGTAGTAAGTAGTGTACATCTGTAATACTTAACTTTGGTAGTTCCTAGAGGCTTCTTGTATAAAACAACACCATATTAGAGGAGAGTAAAAAACTGGAAGTGTTCTACCCACGACTGGAACGCGAAAGTTGGGCATATACCCTATTATATAACGTATAAAACACTGTTTACTACTTACTACTTTCAATAACAAACCGATGGCTCATATGAAATGGCGTTGAGCGGAAGTGTTCTACCCAGGGATCCAGTTTGGACATCGCTCATTGTGACAAACCTCAATTTATACCTTGTTTTGTAATACAATATAATGTGTATTTCTATAGCGCATTTATTGTTTATGGCCATAAACCCAAAGCACTTCACAATCATGAGGAGGGGTCTCTTTATACCACCACCAGTGTGCAGCATCCACTTGGATGATGCGACGGCAGCCACAGGACAACGGCGCCAGTGCGCTTACCACACACCAGCTTTTAGTGGAGTGAAGTGAAGACAAGGATAAGGGGGGGTGATCGCGAAGTGAAGACTGGAGGGAGGGGTGGTGGCGATCGCGAAGTGAAGGTGGGAGGCACATTCATTCATTTTGAGGGGCACTTCCGAGTGTACTTACAAAAAGAGCATGGGTTTTGTACAGATTGAGCCCTACCTGTGCACGTGTATGGAGAAGTGCCATGGGATTTTTTTAATGACCCCAGAGAGTCACAACCTTGATTTAACGTCTCATCCAAAAGACGGTGCTCACTGACAGTATAGTGTCCCCTTCACTTTATTGAGCGTTAGGACTCATGCAGACTGCAGGTTGAGCACCTCTTGCTGGCCTTACTAACACTTCGAACAGCAACCTAGTTTTCCCATGTGGTCACTCGTCCAGGTACTGACTAGGCTCAGCCCTGCTTAGCTTCAGTGAGTAACTGGTCTTGGGCTGCAGGGTGATATGGCTGTGGCATTGTGCCAGTTACATGTATGCATGGATGTATATAGCATCAACAAATGCTGTTAGCAATATTGGGAATATATTAGCAGCACATTACTATAATATTAAAGGCTACAGTTAAAAACGGACTGCTAAATCCAATTATTTTTTATTTTTAGATGTAATCAACACACAAAAATTCAATTGTACATGACAGGGATTTATTTTTCAAAATCTAACTATGAAATTTTTGAATATGAAGTTTCTGCTACGAAATATAATTCACACTGTGGCTTTGTTTTCATGATAGATTTTTTGCAACTCATTATATATATATATATCCATCAAAAAACATGAAATAAGACATCACTACTAAAAATAAAATGAAAACTTACCCAAGGTAGGTCTATATGGAGCCTGGCTTTGATTGAGAGCTTTATTAGATGACACGCAAAAGCAGTGTTGGCATATTTTAATTTGCTGCCTTGCTTCATTATTTTCATTAGTCGGAGTCTTAGCAAACTGTCAGATTAGACGCTACACATCTACCATCTTTGTTTAGAAATGGTTCCGGGAGAGATTTAGAGAGATTGTGGACCAGACCTCCAGCTTATCTGAGCTCTCATCCATCTTAGCTTGATGAGGAAAACTCATGTTTGCGCTCTCTGCTAGCGGATCTGCGGCGGCTGAGTTTGACAAATGCGCAGCACTTGTCGTAATCATCCGTATTTTCAGCAGAGCTGGGTTACTTAAAGCAGGATTTCCAAGTCTTGTCTCATCTGTGTTTCGGGTGTCTCTCTTGCTTTAGTTGGGGCAGAGAATGCACTTAAAAGCTCACATCTCAATGTGGAAAAGGAACCGGGATATCAGCCAGTACTTAAAGGATTAGTTCATCCCAAAATGAAAATTCTGTCAGCATTTACTCCCTCATGTCATTTCAAATCCTTATGACTCACTTTCTTTTCCACTAAGGTGAAATTTTGAATAATTCAGTTGTTCGCGTGGTTACAATAAACGTGGACTGGAGCTTTAAAAATGATTCTTAAGTGTCATAAGATGTCCTAAAAGTGGCCCGCTTTACTATATTCCAGGTCTTCCGAAATCTTACAGGAGCTTTTTGTGAATACCTGTAAAGAGGAGTTCATATTTGCTGAAAATGTTAACATCCACAGTGTGTGACTGAATCACTTAGTTGATCTAGGTCAGTCTGATTTCTGAATAAGTTATGTTATGAACTAGTTCTTTAAAAAAAAATCAAAAGAACAATTCATTTGTAAATCTAAATTGCCAAGGATTCTATGATTATCATCAAGCATTATCTTACTATTAAGTGTTTGTTACCTTAATGTTAAGCTGCGATATGACTTAGGAAGATGTAGAAGCTCATTTATTTTTACATTTTGTCATCCTATCATGTTGTGTTTTGACATCCCTAGTCATCATTTACTTTATGTGCTTTTCAAAAAGGTTATCGTAAGGTTTTGGTCTTATTTATGCGTCGTTATGCGTCTAGTGACGTTATTAGCTGGTGAACATTTTTAGCTTTTCAAGAGGTACAGAGCATTATTTTTCCTCACTGAATGCAGCATTGATTAGACATAGCACTTATCAGTGTCAAATAATTACTCTTTCCTCCTTTTTACAAACAGCATTTTCCTTTTTTTTTTTTCTTTTTTTTTAATGACTCATTCTCATGACAGGGTTTGAACCTGGCGAAAAATGGTTCTAGATACAGGTAAATAAAACAAAAGGTAAAAAAAAGTAAGTAACAGGGTGGTAAAATCTGAAAACATGGTTTAAAGTAGGAAAAAAGTTAAAAGTTTCCTTTTCTGGATTGCTTTTCAAAGCACTGTTGGTTAGGTTCAGGGAAGTGGGTGGGTGCTGGTCAATTGGTGCTTTTTAAAACATTATCGGTTGGGTTTAGGAAAGGAGGAGGGTGGGCCAGTCGATCTGTCAATCAGCGAGTTGACAGCAGCTTCTGGTGGATTTACGCGAGAAGGGCAGGCACAAATTGCATTCGCAAGAGAAATTTAAGATCTGAAAAAGCATACACAACGACCTCTAGCCTAGCTCCTGTGACATATTTGGCACTCTTCAGAATACATAATCAGAATACTTATTGGGTTGTCATTTTATATTAGTGTTGTGTAAACATTATCTAAATAACTTTTATTTTGTATTTTAAATGGCATAGATTTTACTGTAATCAATTTGTTTTTGCATTTTCTTATTTAATATGTACTTTTCAAAAACGTCATTGTAAGGTTTTGGTCTTATATACGTGTCTTTAAGCATCTAGTGATTATTGATGTTATTAGTTGTTGAACATTTTTAGCTTTTCTAAGAGGTGGCAGGCTTTTGGAAAAAGTCATGGAAAACATGGATATCTATATACTTGAATATAGGTTATTTACTTCTTTTCTATCCTTGGCCTATCACATACTCTCACATTATTAGTGCGGTGTAAGCATTATCTAAATCAATTTTACATAGACATAAATATAAATTGAAACTAAATAGATTGTTCAGTGTTTTACGAAATGGTGTAATAAAATTGAACTTGCATTGTTTTTCTTTTATCACACATGTGTAGACATTCCATGAATCATTAGATCATGAAAATGTACTTGAAAGTCTTGGAAATCATGGAATTCAATGGAAGTCATGGAATTTTAGTAGTAAAAATGTGTACAGAGCATTATATATTTTTTTCCTCACTGAATGCAGCATTAATCAGACATAGCACTTATCAGTGTCAAATAATTATTCTTTCCTCCTTCAGCATTTTTATTATTATTATTGAAATGACTCATGCCCTTCTGCGTTTCACGAACATGCAGCTTTTTTCAAACACATTAATTTACGATAGCTCGGTATTACAAACAACCTCAATTTATACCTTGTTATGTGTCATTTACATGTATGCATGTAAATATATAGCATCAGCATATGCTGTAAACATTATAAGGAACATATTAGTAGCACATTGCTATAATTTTAAAGGCTACAGTTAAAATAGGCTGTTAATAAACTGCTAAATCCAATTCTTATTTATTTTTAGATGTAATCAACACACAAAGCGTCAGATGCACATGACAAATCCCTGTCATTATCTTTCAAAATCTAATTATGAAATTAAGTTTCTGCTACTAAATAAAATTCACACCATGGCTTTGTTTTCGTGATATATTTTGTGCAACTCATTGCATATTTACTTCAAAATATGCATCAAAAACATGAAATAGGACATCACAACTAAAAATAAGCAAAATACAATGAATATGTGAGATAATACAGTGCAAAATCTCTTGTGCAGAATTAATGTATCTTCTTTTCCTGGAAACTGAATAACTTAAAGAGGAAAATGCAATGCTAACTGACATGTGGTTTACAAGCTGTTTTACTGACATTTTTCTGCAATTTAAACAATAATTTGGTGAATGCATGAGAAGTGAGATGTTTATTCATGTTTATTTCATGCTATAAGTAGTAGCAATGAAACAGCTCGCACTCTGCTGCTGTTTGAACTGAGATAAACAATCTGTCACATCATATAAAAAAGCGGAAAATAGATGAAGTACTTTCATTTCAAGGCAAATTTTGATATATTAGACAAATTGTTTATTTAAAATGGGCAGAATTTGACATATTTGACTTGTTTCTCATCAAAAGTAGCAAAACAACTAAAGAAAAAACTGGGTTGGAGGTGTATATTTATATATTGTAGTTTAAAAATCTACATAGATTGATTAAATGTAGGTACAGGTTTAAAAATGTGTATATATTCTTTAAAAGGAAAATAGATGTATATACAGGGTTTATACGTTCGTGAAAGCCTGGAAAATTAATGGAATTCATAGACTTGAATATTTTTAAATATAAATTAAATGATTTATACAAGACGTTTTGTTCTATTTTTTGTTTTCAGTAACTTTTAGCGTTACTATTCTATTATTTTGTGTATAAATTATGCTTAAGGGTAGCGTTAGTTGTCGTAGCCTTTTTGCTGCTCTTGTGTCCTTGTCCAATCACATGCTCTCACATCATATTACACCATAGGCTCATTCTGAAAACATAGCCCTATATGTTTCTGGAGATTGTGAATTATGAAGACAGCGTTTTGGCTGCATTTTGTCTTTAAAACTAACGATTTGTTGTTCCTTTTCGCGTAAACTTTCATAGGGACGTCTTTTTCACTGTTACCAGTTTGTCCAGTGGCTCGTCACGTATGTCCAAGGATTTGAGACATAGAGCTGAGTTGACCCTGACAAAGGGGTTTGAGTCCGGCAAAAAATGGTTTTAGAAGACAAATGTAAGACAAAAACAAACAAATAAGGAAATAACTGGGTGAGAATATGGTAAAATCTGAAAATGTGGTAGGCTGCCGCGAGGGCTTTTTTTCTGGATTGCTTTTCTAAACACTGGTGGTTTATGTTATAAGAATTGGGTGGGCGCTGGTCAATCGGTGCTTTTTAAAACATTATCGGTTGGGTTTAGGGAAGGAGGAGTGTGGGCCAGTCGATCTGTCAGTCAGTCAGCTGACTGCGGCCTACACAAGAAGAGCTGGCATGAATGGCACTCGCGGGAGAAATTTGTGATCTGAAAAATCTTACAGAGCGGCCTCTGGCGCATTCACAAAAACAAAAACTGCAAAATAACATAACTCCTGGGACATATTTGGTGCTCTCCAGAAATGTATATAGGGTTGCGTAATCAGAATGAGCCTGGGTTGTTGTTTTATCTTAGTGTTGTGTAAACCTTATATAAATAAATTGTATTTTGCGTTATACATGACATAGATTTTACTGTATGCTGTAATTTTTTGTATGCATTTTTCTTCATATTTTAATATGTATGCATTACATAAAAAATGATGTCATGAATATTTACCTGAAAGCCTTGAAAAAGTTTTAGTTGGAAAATTGTGTACAAACTCTGTATGCATTGTGTATTTAACTGTTACTTAGAGGTTTGTAGCTAAAGTTTCATCCGTGTTATTTAAAACAATCCTGCTTCTATAAGATTTGTTCTTGAGCTAACATATCTGCAAACAAAAACACTTTTTTTTTGTTTACCTTCTTGCCAAACTAACCAAGGCTGCGAGGCATTAAAGGCCTCTTTTGAGCTGCCTCAGGGTCAGGCACCTCTCTGACCTTCTATTCTGTGTTGCTGCAGCTGATGTAACCTTCCCTCACTGACTCAAAACAATTACTTTCAGCTTTGTAGGAAACCTTGGCTTCTATAACTGTAGGTTTTACTCTCCAAGCCCCATAACTTAAAACCGAAGAAGTAACTCCCCTCTGCCATCACATCCTCTTCCGATTTCTTGTTTCTGGTGCTGGTGCTCCATTACCCATGGAGTTTGAGTCTGCCAAAGGCATGCAGAAGATGAGAAGAGCAGATACAGTAGCTGTTACTGCTGCAGTCTGTTTTCTCTCTCTGCCTCACCTCCCTCTACGGCCCACAAGCGGTAAACATTGTGTGTTGACATATGGCCCTCCAAGATTTAATCGGCCCTTATTACATTTTGTCGGCGGAAAAAAATTGAAGCGATACAAGTTTGCACATTACCATCGGTGTGTGTGTGTGTGTGTGTGTGTGTGTGTGTGTGTGTGTGTGCGTGCGTGCGTGCGTGCGTGCGTGCGTGCGTGCGTGCGTGCGTGCGTG
>CAIGQQ010038942.1:16081412-16094608 GCA_903798035.1 Danio albolineatus
GTGCGTGCGTGCGTGCGTGCGTGCGTGCGTGCGTGCGTGCGTGCGTGTGTGTGTGTGTGTGTGTTTTCTTAGAAGGTCTATCCAAAACAAGAGATGCATAACCAAAAAGTGTTTATTTGAAAATATTTGCCTCGCCGCATTTAATATTTATTGCATACATATTGAATATTTGAGCTGCATCAAACATGTAAATTATTCACTCTCATAATTACCTGTGTTTATTCACATAGTTACTACTCGGCTGTTGATTGAAGCTTGTTTGTTATTCATGGAGCAAACCTTGTGCCAAAGGACTCTCCTGATGATGTAACGTCATGTAATTACAGGCAGATGACAGTAATGCAAAATCCATTATGTGGTTTAATCTCTTTAGTAGAATGCACATGGGGCCGTCTGGAGCCTATCACTCAATCATATAGTGAATGTGTCGGATACAGTGAACGTATGACGACTTTTCGGTCCTTTGTGAGTGTCTGTGCGCTTACTAGCTTTTTAGTGCTGTTTTTTAAACCCTAGGCTAATCCCATGATCCCGCTTTGCAGTGTGTTTTGACGTTTTGGTCACATTTGACTCCCCCTCCCATGTCAAGCAATAACATCATTTGATTAAGTCCTGAAATGCAGATATTTATCTGGTGTGAAACCAAATGTTCTTGTTTTTTTTTCCACTCCCATCCTTTTTCTTTGTGCATCCAACCTAAAGATGCTGCCTCTGGGAAAAGCAGGTAAAAAAAGCCATCAAATCCAAAAGCACTTGACAGATTTGTGATCAGTGGCACAGTTCTGCTGAAATTGTGTAGTGGTGTATTTTTATTGTGGAAGTGAATGCTCACTCTTTAGAGAATAGCTTCATTATGTGTGCCCCCAATAGAAAGTGCTGTTTGTTGGTGTGATTGTTTGTTGTAGATGGGATGCTTTAGACTGAAGCGCCTCGTGTCAGAAACACAGCTTTTCAGCCCAAATTAAAAACAAAAAGCCTGTTTGTTGGTTGGTTTTGCCCATTTGGTTGAAGCATAGACTTTTTCTCCACCAAAATCTCGTCTTCAATCTGTTGAGCTCAAGCAATTATTTCAAGTATTCCTCCCTAGACGTCGTTTTCCCCTGCCTTGCCAAATGTTCCAAGCATCCCCATGTTCCACTCTCAATCAAGCCGTGATGCTTTCATCCATTTTCAATTTGGACCACAAACTTGAGGAAGTGCTGCCAGCCTTCCTTGATCCTGTCAAGACAAAATACTGTAGTCTTTCTGTCACCTTCCAGTATAACTACAAAATGGGCAACTTGGAAGCAATTGGCAGAACAATGGCAGTGTTTGGTCTAGAGATGTGTTTACCATCTCTTCTTGCTCTCAGTGTGGTTTATCCTCTGTTTTTCCTTCTTTCCCGCCTTCGTTCTCTTTACTTGTATGATAATTACATTGGCAAAAATTTCAGATTATCGTTTATTGTCAAAAACATTATTTTTGTCTAGAAGAAATGTCTGATATGACTGTTAAACCTATTTATTTCCACTTTATACACACATGCGCATAGAGATTGTAAATAAAAATCTGAAACAACTGCCTTTCCCTGACAAGTTCTAGAAGGTTCTTTGTTTTTATCACTGCTGTCAATGTGCAGTGCCCATTCAGTTCAGAGAGAAAGAGACTGGAGGCCTTCGGGCGCTTGGCTTTTTGAAGTGCAAGTGGATGAAAGACTCTGCCATCATTTCAACTCATATTGTGGTTTCCATGCAGAGTTCAAAGTTCAGCATCTTCCACTTTCACCAACGCCAGAGGAAGTTGTTCTGCAGAGAAATGCGGATTTCCTCTCCATTTGTTCTCTCGGTTTTCATTGAACCGTTCCTCCCTCTACCTTAACCACATCTCTTCCATCTCTTTGTATTACCCTCTTGTTATTAGCATTGTCCCTCCCCTGTGGTGAATATCCTTGTTAGGACAGATTTATACGTCTACTGAAGCTTAAATTAAAAGGCTCTAGGCAAACTCAAAAAGGGGATTTGTTAGCACAAAGCACTTGCTTTTATAATCAACCAACACTGAGCTTTCAGCTACACTGTATTGGTAGTAATAACACATACTTGGCCACTGTGACTGTGTTCTATTTCACCTTTGTCTCGTTGCAAAAATCTCTTTGCCCAGACAAAGCCATAAAACAGCCTTTTCAAAATGATTTCTAGCTTGTTTTGGCCCGGGCAACTGACCTTGGCAAACAAGCTAGACTTCAATTTTGTTTGAAGTATGAATCCGCCTTTACTGTGGTGCCCACTTGCTCCTAACTCATTACCTGACATGATGAATGGGGTCTGTTCCATTAAACTATGCCCAGCCCATGGTGGCATGGGCACCTGGCACTGAGTAATGGCAGTTGCGCGGGCAGACCTGTCAGGGTAGGTACGAAAGGTGTGGCGGCTTAAGCATGGAGTTGGCCCTGGAATCTACAGGGGAAAGAGGAAGGTTGTCCACTCCACCTGCCACATGGCCTCCACCCAGACTCTCACTACACCATGTTTGGAGTGGAGAGGGCCTTTGTGTGATCCTATAATGGCTGGTCTCGGTTGCCAAGTTCAGCTAGCACATTTAGTACATGCCACCATAATAATTACTGGCCTAGTTTCAAAAGGAATCTGCTTATAATATTACAGTTTAAACATTTAAAGTATACTTCACCCCCAAATTAAAACTGGGGTCGCCACAGCGGAATGAACCGCCAACTTATCCAGCACATGTTTTACGCAGCGGATGCCCTTCCAGCTGCAACCCATCTCTGGGAAACATCCACACACACTTATTCACACTTACACACTATGGAAAATTTAGCCTACCCAATTCACCTGTACCACAAGTCTTTGTGAGAGACAGAGAGAACATGCAAACTCCACACAGAAACGCCAACTGACCCAGCCGAGGCTCGAACCAGCGACCTTCTTGCTGTGAGGCGACAGCACTACCTACTGCGCCACTGCTCCTCTTGTTTACACTACTTGTTCAGTACTCTTGATTCATTTGGTCTTGACATGAAAATGAAAATTACAAATTTACCACCAAGCATTGTTTCCTTCTCTAGTAGATGTCTAATAGACACCTAAGCACAGATATCAAAAACAATAACCTAAAACAAGCATACATGTGGGATGTCAGATACACACATTAGTCATTTATTCCTGTGTATTTGATGGTCAGTCTAGTTTTGTACTTTTCTTGGTTATCTATTTTCACCGACAGACAGCCCAAATTTAGCTGTTTAGATGTAAATTAGACTACTTTTAAACAAAAAAACAAAATGTTTGCTGGGTTAGTCCTAATTCACTTTTTACAGTCTCAGTACTTACTGAACATTAGCCTGGTTTCTCTCAAGGTTTTTTAATTCTTCACTTTCACCAATTGGTGAAGTTATTTCCTCGCCGCTGTCGCCTCTAGCTTGCATGGTTCGGGACTTGTAGGGCTGCGCATCGATGGATTAATCTTCAGTGTTTGGACTCTCAGCAGTAAATATTAAACCACGCTGAATTGAACTAAACTGAACTTCAACACTGAAAACTGGACTGACACTGTTTTTATAATGCATGCGAAGCTGCTTTGACACAATCTACATTGTAAAAGCGCTATACAAATAAAGATGAATTGAACTTAATTGAATATCCAAACCCACATTGTGTGCTGGGCTGTGTGCAATACAGTACATGTGATGATTAAAATAGAATTAAATTAATGTAGAAACAACAAATTGTATGAAGTGAGTCCATTTGTAAATTAAAGAAATTATTACCATTTTGAAAATAGGCATGATCAGGTTGTACATACGAGATGTACTGTAGAATCGGACACTCAAGACTTACACACTCATATTTATTGAAAGGGGAAAATTGTTTCTTGTGTAAGAATATTTTTACGATTAAACATTTTAATAGAATGTGCATTTTAAAATGATATCAAAGAATGTTTTTAATCAGGAAATACTTTAAGGGAAAGGTTTGAAAAGGTGTCTTGTGAAGGAATTTTAGAATATTTATCATTGATCAAACTAAAAGATTGTATAGATTCTTTTAAGTGTTGCTGCTATTCGTATTTTGTTTTGTTTTGTTTTGTTTTTTTCTTTTTTCTTCAATGAATGTATGTTATGTATTGTATATTTATGATAGATTTTGCCAGTGTTGCTGATAAGCCATTAAAACAAACATAAGTGAATAAATAAATAAACAAATGCATAAACAATCGAACGAACTAACGAATAACATGTGATGTTATGAATTGAAAACCAATGAAGAGCTTATAAACTGTAAAGTCAAATCCACGCCGAACATTGTTCTGTCGCTCAACCAAATTAATATCTGCTACAAGGATATGTATTTTCGAGGATTGTTTTGAACTGTAATGGGCAACGTTATGACTATGATGAAAAAAAAGCCATGTGTGCTTGAGCTGTCATTTTTATGGTCACTTCTTGTCACATCATGTCTTGTTTTTAGTTCATTCAGATGTTTCCTTTTTATTTAGTTTCATATTTAAGTCAAACCATATAGTAGGTTGTTTGGAAGCAGACCAAGACTTCTATTTCAAGGGTCTCGGTCTGCTTCCTTCGTGCACACCAGGGCTCAGGTGGCAGTGTTCACACTTATTCAAATGAACTATAGTAAAAGATCAATTGCAAATCAAGCCAATCAAATAAAGCCAATCCTGCTTAGTGTAAACTCTTACCATCTTCTCTGGAATCCAAATGGAGTACACACATCAAGCACTATTGACTTCAGTCATATGGGTTTGAAACAGCAAGATTTGAATAAACTGTTCTAGAGTGTTATGTTTAGATGAACTATCCCTTTAAATGCTCCCAGACCTCCAGTAGTCTTCAGATAAGCACATGCAGCTGTGTACACACTGTTTTCGTACTTGTGTATGGGCGCGTTCCATCAAGTGTCTCTTCTCCAGGCAGTGTTGTTATAGGTGAAGGATCTCTCAAGCCCGAGACTAGATGGCGAGCTCAATGGAGTTACTATGACACCAGACAAGAAGCAGCCGACTCCAGACCATCTTATGTAGCTCTCTTTAATCAGTTTGCCTTTGTTAAGTCTGATGTTGTTCCCCATCTTCTTTTTAACTATTATCTCCCCCCCTGTTTCCTCCTGTATGTTTTCTGTCTCTTACTTGAGCATTGCTTTTTGCGAATATTCCTAAGTGTCCTACCTTGTTCTCTTTTTAAACAGACAACCGTCGCACTGGTTTGGAAAGATCCCGTTCGCGCCACAATGCAAACCCTATGGTCCGATGATCGCTTGCCGGCTAAGGACGTTCGCCAAGTGCCAAAGACCCAAGAGTGGGGACAACACCGAGGAGGGCTGAACCAGGATGGAGATGGAGAACCTCGGCTTTCACACACATACACACAGAATGCAGAACAAAACCTCGAGATGTGCATCACAAACACTTCATTGCAGGATCACATGACCCTTCTGAAGCCTTATATACTACATTGTGCAATGGGCCTGTTTAGTTATGCGGCGTTTGTTTGATATTTAAAGCTACGTCAGCTCTGTTTATATCTCACGACGCTGATTTCCCTGATTTGGCTCACTATCTCCAAACAATCAATGATTGGCTGTGGTTTGATCTCTCACCATTGGACAAACAAACATGCTCCTGTTGACAAAAGGCCAAAAGCACCAGAAAGGACTGCGTGATTCTGTATGCATATCAGCAGAGGGACTTTATTTGAAGAAAACCTTGACTTGACTGAAACTGCCTACTCCTTTTGCTTTTTTTTTTCTGACAGATCAAATTTAGATCTCCAATCCATAATTCCCACCATCAGCCGTATAACCTCTGATCACTGCCTCTCTTCATATATTACAAATCCTATGTATGTAGCGACATGAAAAAGCTGCTGATATTAGCTTCAGTGTGTACACATTTGTGCTGCGTAAGACCTGCCAGTGCCACAAGGTACCTTAGGTGGTTGAAAGATATTGCTCTTTATCTACGGTAAACACTTCAAACATTCGCAGATGTTTCTCTAGCAGAGTCAAAGGTTTTATTAAGTGAATCTGCAGGTATGCGAATCAAAGAGATGCCATTCATTTCAGTTTTCAAATATGTCACGGCTTTTCTTCGTGATTTCCTTCCAAGTCACTGTGCTTTTAGCTTTTAGCCCTCTTGTAGAAGAGCGTTTTAGTGAACTGTAGCTTAGGGTTTTTCTGAAGGTTTTTCTTCAAATTCCATTGGTCAACTTTAAGAGCTCTCTCTTTCTGACCGAATGCATTTGCTTCGCCATCCATGCTTTCACAAAGAGGAGTATTTATCAGATTCAGTACTCAAAGTTCACATTTCACAGTGTGCAGAATATGAATTTATTCTCAGTCTGCCAGATTTAGCCTGAAGCTTTTGATATGTGAACATTAACCAGATTCCAGTGAGGAGTCGTACAGTAGTAGAAAGTGACACAACGTTCGCAACATGGTGGCTGTCTTCATGTGAAAACCATTAGTGAAATTTCCCCACCACCTCCCTTCTCTCGTGCTTGTTGAGTAGTCATTTTTCGTAATGCCTTCTACCCCCCATGTCCATAACACTGCAGGCAACAATATGAGTGACTGGAGTCATACTGACTCTCACACTGGTACAAGCCACACGCAAATCCTCTGCTTCTCTTTATGTGAAGTCAATGAGTTAAATGTGCACATCCAGTGCAAGTAAATGCAGTACAACCATAGTGTGGTGTTAAACAAACCAGTCTTTCTTCTCACACTGTGTTTGTCATGATCTCCCTCAAGAGAGAGAGGAAAGGTCGAGATGCAGCGAATCGCAATCCATTGATTTGCTTTTCTAATTAAAACTGCCCTTTGAATGGTTTCCAGAAGCTGCACTCGGCTCTCATGACTCTCACTACTGGTTATTTTAAACTCACGTTAATGGTAATTACAGCATCCACACACTGTCAGAGCAGACATCTTCCACATGCATTGTTATTTCCCAGTCAAACTTCATTTAGATACATTTATTTGGTGTATCTTTTGAATAATCCACAATCTTTCTGGCAACGATAGTTGATACATGTGCCAAACATCCATAACACACACAAAATAAGCTAGCATACAGAGAGCAAGGAAGAGGATTTAGTTCAAATCACACTAATGTTTTCTGAATGATGAAAGTGAGCCACCACATTACACATGGAAACTGCAGTATCGCAACCATTCAGACTATAAAAACAGAGCTAGGGCTTAGTGATGTCATAATTTTTACAACTCTAATGTCTCTTTTCAAAAAAAGAAAGTGTAATTTATAGACTTTTTTCCTCATTTTCCTAAGAAAACATCGTTTTATACCAGTGATCATCCCCTCCATCAGTGATGTTGGTGTTAATCTTGTTCATTACTATAGGCTAATATATATGTGTGATGTGTATTTGATAGAGAATATATCCTAATGCAGGTTAGAGTCAGCAAGCGACTGACAGCGTAACATTTCCAGTCAAATCCAATACTTTAATTGGATGCCAGGCAGAGACCAGAAGAAGGCATAAAAAATGAAGTTACTAGTGCCAATTTGGGTCCTCTGCTGTCTCATTTATCCACATTTCTTTGATATCCTTAGTTTGGATTGTATGATGGTGCACTTTAACTTGTTAAATATAGACTGGAGGGATCTTTTAGTTTGCATATCATTGCCAAAACAGACTGCTTGCATGTGCGGTAACTATTTCTGACAAGCGATTCAATCTCCATTCTCTGAAGTCTCCCCCAGTTCGCTCTCATTCCCGCTCATTGTAATTGGCACTTGGAACGAGATCAAAGTTTAATGGGTAAGAACAACAGCAACTGTCTCAGGACATCCTTTTATTTTTTAGGTAAGATTCCATAGACATGACTTTCTTTTTTTTCCCCTCCCCGACATTGTGTTTTATTGTCTTATTATAAGCGATTTATATTTGTAACATCTTTAAGTTTATTTTTATCTGTGACTTTAAAAAAAAGAGGTGAAAATGGTTATGCACACTGTACCTGAGTATGTAACAAAACATCATACTAAATAATAACCACTTTCTCAAAAACAGATGCCTCCTTTTTGTCTGTGTTACTTCCATGAGGGGTTCTGAATTATGCCTTTTCTTTATGCAGACTCATGCTGTGCCCTAAAAAGCTCACCGATGGAAATCTGAGGGGTTTCTTCCCAAGACATTGGGTCATTCAGCTGATTTCTATAGCTTCAGAGATGAGAGTAGGCAGTTGAGGAGAACCGTAAGTCTGTAAATTTACACTTCTCATAGCGGAATAGGAAAGCTGCAGGTATTCTTTGTTCCACATTTGTAATACGGCTGCTTTGAAACGAAGATTAATATGTAGGTGAAATACAGCGTGCCTACTATTTAATTCTGCCACCACGTTTTTTTGTTTAAAATGATTTGAAAGATACGATTAACATCATATATATTCTATGCAGAATGTCAGAGTGTGGGCTGCTCAAACATTATTCATAGACATAAAAATGACAGAGTTACTAGATGAACATTTTAGTCTATTAACTCTTGTGTCTGAATCTGAAAAGCGTAGCCACTGTCGTGTTAAGTTTGACATTTTATCAATAATTGATTCTGCGCGAAACTTGCTCATTGTTCTAAATAGATCCACCCACAGGGAAACTCACTGGTCCAAAACAATGTCTAAGTGGATACTGTATATTGAATATGGTCAGACTGACTGTGATCACACTGTGCACCATATTCACTTTCGGAAAGGATGGAGGAATACCAGTCCACAAAAAGATGCACATCATTTATGTGACTATTTCTAGCTGTAAAACTGGATAGATTGCCACTGGAGTTTTGTCATCTAATCATCTCTTACTTTCTAACTAATCGTCACTTTTTTTAAGACATATAAAGTTAAACTGGTCTAAATTAAATTTCAAAAAAGCAACACTGATTACCCCTTTGCTCACTGCTAAGTGGCCATATTAGTTCTTAAGATACTAAGTGTTTCGTTGTTTTATTTTATTTTTAATGCGGACATACTGTAGTACACTACCTGGCAAAATTCTTGTTGTCGATCCCAGATGTAAGATTAACAAATAATAACTTGACTTCTAGTTGATCATTTGTAAAAGTGGCAGAAGGGACATTTTTCTGATGATTTTTTTCCACACAAATACTGCAGAAGACCTATTGGAACCCACATAAAGCCAAGATTCTTACAGAAATCAGTCAAGTTTGGTGAAGGAGTGGTGAAGGTTTGGGGTTACATTTAGTATAGGGGCAGGCGAGAGATCTGCAGAATGCATGGCAACATCAAAAGCCTGAGGTATCAAGACACTTGTGCTGCCCATTACAGTACAAACCATGGGTGAGGGCAAATTCCTTAGCAGGACAGCGCTCCTACTTCAGCCTCCACATTAAAGTTCCTGAAAGCAAAGAAGGTCAAGGTGCTCCAGGATTGGCCAGCCCAGTCACCAGACATGAACAAATATGTATGGGTGCAGTCCTCCAAGCTCATGGGAGTCATACACAATAATAATTATTTTTTCACTGCACCATGACTTTATATTATATGCTTTACATTATTTCTGTTAAGTGACAAGATTTTGTCAAGGCAAAGTCAGACCTTACTGTTATAATTGAATAATTAAAAAATCAAGGCACGATCATATTTTATCTTGGTGAAATAAGCGTAATCTAGATGCTTTTGCCTTTCCTATAAGCCACTTCTGAGACCAAATGATCAACTAGAAGTCATGTTATTATTTGTTGTTTCTAAAACTTGGACAGGGGAGACTTTTGTCAGGTAGTGTATGGTGGCTCAGGCAATGTGATAATGTTCACTGCATTTATATTTATTGAAAAAATTTAATAGAAAAAACGTAATCTTAGCTGTTTCTTCGTTCGTTTAAAAAATTAAACATTAATATGTTGTTCAGGTAATATGTGCATATATGAAACACAACTTCAAACACAACTGTTTCTTTTTGTTAAATGTCGGTTTTAATGAACAATGATTGCTAAAAAGTAAAAGTAGAAAGTATGACAATCCTTTATAATAAGAAATAGACAAGCAAACTACTCAATCGCGTGTACAGTCAATGTGCAGCAGTACTCTGTGTGCGTGCGTGCGTGCGTGCGTGTGTGCGTGTGTGTATGTCTGTGTGTGTGAGAGGCATAGAGAGACTAAATTTTACCCTCAAACCAAGTGATATGCCTGAGCACAAATAATAGATTCATGAGATCAAAGATTGCTTATTAGATATGCCCAAGATTAATTATATCTCTTATCTAAACACTATAGAGAAGACAGAGTCTGAAGGACTAGCGTAAGACTGTCCTCTGCAGGGTACATGAGCGATGAATGCCTGGTGATCAACTTCGAAAAACATCACAGCAAATACTCAGATAGGCACTGTTTTTATAAATAAGCCACAGTTTTGCAGGTAAAAGATACATTCTGGTCTGAAGCACTCTTGAATTTACATTTCATGACACATGGTATTTCTAGGCTGATCTCACAAAAAATGTGAGTATTTTACATTTTGTCAGTTTAGTTACTAATTCATACAAATTCATAGATCAGCCATACAAAAATGGCACCCAACCCCACCACTAAACCCATTTGTCATTAAGGGATAAATTGTACTAAACTGTATGAATGAGATCGTACGAATTTATACGACTTGTCAAAAAAGTGCCGTGAGATAGAGTTAGTATTTTCCAGTTTTCTGGATGATGTGTGGAGCATTATGGGATACCTGGCTGTCTTGAGTTTCACAGATGTCCTCCTGGTGCATCTTTGATTTGAATGAATTTGAGCAAAGTATATGGACTTCTCAATGGGAAAATTCAGTACTTTTTCAAGACAAAGACAAACTACAGTATGGTTGCTACTAGTTACCAGAAAGGGAAACCAGTGAGACAGTGATTTTTGGGCAGCCCTGTCTGGGATTTGATAAAATAATCTATTATAATACATAGTAAATACTATACTGTTTTTTTTAACCATACCATTGCAAAATTGGTTTTTAGTTCTGTAAACTGACCAATGATGTTGTGGAAAACTTACAGTATTGGGTCATTTGTTTAGGCAAGGCAAGGCACATTTATTTATATAAACCCTGTTATGACTAAACTCTTTGAATTTCTCATTTATTTGATCCTAAATATCTGAGTGACCTGTTAGGTTTGTGTTCAATAAGCATACCTGTAATGTATCGAGGTCCTATGCCATTATGTGATTTATAGACAAGTGATAATACTTTGAAATATTTTCTGAATGTAACTGGAAGCCAGTGTAAAGACCTCAGGACAGGTATTATATGCTCTGATTTTTCTGGTTCTGGTCAGAATCCTGGCAGCAGCAGTCTCGATCAGCTGCAACTGTCTGTCTTTTTGGGAAGGCCAGTGAGGAGCCCATTACAGTAATCCACCCTGCTGCTGATAAAAGCATGAACAAGTTTCTCTAAGTCCTCACAGGAAACAAAGCATCTAATTCTTGCAATGTTTTTGAGATGATGTAGTTACTGCTTTGACATACAGTATGCATGACTGCTTTGTTTATACAGTATTACTATAGTTGCCCATATTGTGTTGGGGTGAACAATAGTAATAATGCCTAGAGGGTAAAAAAAAGGCCCTGGAAATAGGACTGTATTGATGTTTTCCAAAATCCACCAATACAAGTCCAGACAAGAATGCATATAAGTTATAATAAATAGAAGTTGACTTGTATAACTAGTAGTCCATACTGTAGACAAGATTGATCTCCATTAGGTTTATTCATGTTAATCAATAACATTAGAAATACCAACCTGCTCTTATGTAATAATTTATTGATATTTCAGTCCGAATTATACTCAAGACACGCACAGGAACAGGTTTTATTTGCCTTTTGTCATATGAATAGCATTTATTCAGTTACGGAATTGATGGTTTCGTGAAGTAAAACTACTGTCAGGAGCAGATAACAGCAGCGTGTGGTTTGTTTGAAGTGCTGTACTGTATTGTTTGCTTTCTGTCTTTACTTCACTTCACAGGACGAGCATGTGTGCTATTTTGCCGCTTGAATCAGACTCAATTATGCTGGAAACGGTCGTTTACAAAGCTAAATATAAACTGCTGTACAATATGCGGCATTAATTTTCATTGTTCTTCTGACGGCTGACATTTGGTTTCACCGTGGTTAGAGATGGAGAAGGCAATGATGCCCCTTTGTTATTTCTCCATCCCCCTGTCACCGTCCTCAGTGTCTCTCTGTCAGTCTGACTCTTAGAGAAAAGAAGAAAAAAAAAACACTTTCTTTTTTCAGATTCTGAACTGTGAGCATCTCTGGCCGTGTTTGGAGCTATCGCTGCCACTGGGGAGCCGTCCGCTGGGTACCACTCAAATGAAATGGTTGAAATGTTCCTGTCCCTGCCTCTGTTTTCTGTCCTTTCTGCCCTGCAGGCTCCAGAGCGTACGCACGTGTGCAGGCATGCATGCATCTGTCCGTTCATCTTTGCATTTGTACGTGGTAGGATACGGCCACTCTCTTATACTGGCAAACCAGGCCGTGTGCGTTTTGTTTGTTAGAGTAAGCAATCAAGGCCACTTCTGCTCTGTGTCTGCTCGCTAAATCACTGACACAGATGGAGGCTTTTTTTCATGCACAAAAAACAAAGACAAGATGCAATGGCAAACAAGTGATCTGGCAGGCTAGTGCGTTCTGTTTTGAGCACTGATGAATTTGTAGTGAGCCGGTCATTGAAGGCAAGCTAATTTTACAAGGCGCTCTGTTTTGTGCAGACGTCAGGCTCATTTCTCCATCTCCTCAGGCTTTGAAAGCTCATTAGATGCCAGGGCCCTGTTGAAGTCGAATTATCAGTTGTTCTGTTTTGTTTTCTGGCACCAAATGCAGTGTCTCTAATTTCCTCTAATCACAAGGTGAAGGATGGAGACCTGGTCTGAAGCATGGAAGCCTTTCACTGCTTCTTAAATCAGATATTGTAATGTAGGTAATCAGTATGGCTGGATCATCTGAATCAGTAAGTCATTTGCTGGAGACTGGCTTTGGATCATCTGAATCAGCGAGTCGTTATCTGGAGACTCGCTGTGGCTGGATCATCTGAATCGGTGAGTCATTTGCAGGACACTCTCTTTGGATCATCTGAATCGGCGAGTCGTTATCTGGAGACTCGCTTTAGCTGGATCGTCTGAATCAGTGAGTCATTTGCAGGAGACTCGCTTT
>CAIGQQ010038942.1:16105817-16126588 GCA_903798035.1 Danio albolineatus
TTAAACTGAATTGACAAATACAAGGAAAAAAATATACATTTTATTTTTCTATGTATTTGTCATTTCAGTTTAATGTTTAAAAGCAACGCCTTGTTTTTAAACACATTTAATGATGTATATAGTGTTTTCCTACATGTTATAGTACTTATTGTTTTTGGTTTGTTATAAATATACTTAATATCTAATATTATATTAGATATTGACTTCCAAATATATTTATATAAATACCAAACTTCACTAGTTTTCCTATAGGTCGCATCTGAATTCGGGGTTTGTGTGTCAAGATTATCACCCTGCAATCCCAGAAATCATAATGGAGAAGCATTTTGGCTACCGAATAAACCTGCTCTTGTAAATTGGCTTCATATTCTTTGGCCGTTATACAACTGTGCAGCGTAATCGCTAGACCTAATGGTTCCCATGAGGTTGCAACCCATACCATTACAGATACCCACAATGTTTAACAGTTGGTCCATGTTTTGTCCAAGTGGTTTACCAGTAGCTGTACTGCCAACAATTTTTTGCTTTGTGAAGCTGTTGACAAGCAGATTTTGTTGTGATAGTGTCACAGAGGTGCTGATGCAATTCTGTAGTAAACGATGAGGCTGGACATTTGTGCCATTTAGCACCTATTCTTTTAAGTGGTCATCGGTTGCTGTTTGTGAGCTTAGACTTTTCGGTTAGCTCATGTTTGGCATATGCTCATACTGTTGTTGAGATTGTTCCAAGCGCTTAAATACTTTTGCTTTATATTGAGGCTGTTTGGTCTGGACTTGAACTTGTACTCAGCCATAGTTTCAATACCTCGCATCTGACTGGCAGTTGTCAGACCGTTTTCTTTTTTTATATTTTAGATCTAATGTCAATTGCCAATCAAGCCCGGGTGTCTCACCTCTACAGCTGGCTCTGTAGTAGTGATTAAACTCATTGACCACCTCCTCTTTTATCTTTTTTTTTGTTGCCTCTATTTGTGTGAAAAATGATATACTGTGAGTCAGTAATTAATATAATGAGTGATCAGAGTTTGTTCTCCGCATCAAACTGTATATGTGCAATGTTTTTTTTAAAAACAAGGATAATAAATTGGGGAGAATTTAATAAAATTGTTAATGTATCTTAATGTAATTATATTTAAATAAAAAAAATCTTTGCAGTTATTCTGTTAGAAAACTGCAAGGAAAGTCTTACTTTAACTGTTACTAGTTTATTAACTACCGTTGAACTGTAAAGTCTTTATACACCTTTAAAAATGCTGGGTTCCAAACAATTGATGTTAACTTATGAAAAATGAAGTTAACTTACCGATATTTAATTAATTGATCATTCATTCATTCATTTTCTTGTCGGCTTAATCCCTTTATTAATCCGGGGTCGCCACAGCGGAATCAACCGCCAACTTATCCAGCATATTTTTTACGCAGCGGATGCCCTTCCAGCCGCAACCCATCTCTGGGAAACATCCATACATCTTCATTCACACACATACAATACGAACAATTTAGCCTACCCATTTTACCTGTACTGCATGTCTTTGGACTGTGGGGGAAACCGGAGCACCCGGAGGATACCCACGCAACCACGGGGAGAACATGCAAACTCCACACAAAAATGCCAACTGAACCAACCGAGGCTCGAACCAGCGACCTTCTTGCTGTGAGGCGAACGTGCTACTCACTACGCCACCTAATTTTGAAATTAATTAATTAATTAATTTATTATTATTATTATTTTTTTTACAATTTAAGTAGATTCCCCCCAAAAAAGAAGAGATGAAATTTCTTCAAGAAATGTGTGGTTTCAGCTCAATTTATCTAACTATTTTGAGTTATAGTGTGTATCTGTACGCACGCACGCACACACACACACACACACACACACACACACACACACACACACACAGTAGGCCTCTCACAATAATCAATATATCGACTTAAAACGAGTTCACAACAAATAGGTATGACCTCAATCATTAATGGTGTGGATGTATATATAAAAATTCTAACAACATCTCTATTAGAGGTGTCAGGATGGTAAAAAAAACAGCAGCTCTATAGTATTTACTATAAATTACTTTAGTATATTTTTCACATTGGTGTCTGACAATCGAAAATAGATCTGGTATCTGATATTGCAGCCTTTTTTTATTGTTACGTTTATTATTTTTTATTTAGGATATGTGTTTTTACATTCTGATTCTAATGCTTAATTATTAAATTGTTAAAATGTCTATAATATCATTAAATATTCTTAAGAATAAAATATTATGTGTTTATCACAATATATTTTAGTGCAGTATATCATACAACAAAAAATAGATATCATGACAGGCCTAACACACTCTCTCAGACACACACACACACACACACGCACACACTCACTACTATATTATTGTTCAATTGGACTAACCTGACAGAGAGTATCACCATCAGGCAACATGGGATCTCAGATCTCAATCGTCAGCCCTCCCTCTGCCACCTGCACCCCTTTTAAATGAATTTGTCATAGCACTGTTTGTGACTAGCCAGACTGTGAGGCTTCAGCTGGGGAACCTCCATCATTTTAATGATATCAAAAATCGTGTCAGGCTGGAGTCAATTCTTTCAGCGACTTACAAAAATGTTTGGAAGGAAAAGGCTTCTTGCTCTGCCATTACAGCATTCATTATTTCCTGTCATCGTTGCATCGAGCTCCAAAAAACACAGTCTATTTGTACCTCACAGTCATGATGTAGCAAACTGGTTCTTGTGACACGCAGCCCTAACAATTACCTGTGCGCTTGTGTCCTTACTCTGTTTCAACAGCCAATAAGTAACCCTAAAATGAATTCCATTAGGAAACAAATCTCAGGCCAATTCCCCTCTATCACACTCGGGGTCAAACGGCATAATACCTGAGGTCAGGGGAGAAATGGGTTACAACGTATTAGGCCTGAAATCCTTTCACCGCCTGGTGACACAGGTGGTGACTAACACTCCTGCCATAATGGGATTTCCCAAGAGATCTGCCATTTTGGCTCAGAACTCTCTGGCCCTTCACAGATTAATAACTCAATGGATTACCTGCTGCACTTTCCAAGGGCATTAAACTAAGTTCTCACCCTAATCAATCGGTCGGAGCTATTTCACCATCAACACGGTTCAATACTGTACACTTCATTTCCCTCACAGAAGGAGGGACTGCACTTAATTATTCTCCATTACCAAGCATTTTTCAGCATCAGTCCAACCTCACAGGTCAGACAAAAGCATGAAAGCGGGATCCAATTTCACCACACTGCTTTAATGAGAGCGATGTAAATGGCTAGTCAAATAACTTCCTTAGCCATGTAGTGAAACCGGAGTGACCGGTGAATCAGGTCACAGCACAGATGGAATCGATAAGGTGGCCATTTTAAATGAGTTCAGCATTGGTTCTTGAGTACAATGATAATAAATAATGCCCATAAACATCACCTCCTTCCTGAGAGTGTTTCAATGCCATATATTAGATAGAAAGACACTGTTTACAAAAATATGAGAGCCCTGAGTATCATAACTATCTATTTCTTTGACATGCTGAGTAGTAAGGAAGGACATTTATGAAGGACCTTTTGCCATCTATGAGGTGTTATCAGGGATTCTTGGTGACAGCTCTTTTTGGCAAGGTCAAGGAAGGCCTCTGTCATCAGTGACATGCAGTCAGCTTAGGCCTGTTTACCTGGATCACAGTTTTATTCATCACAAGGTTCCGTGCCATCAGTTTTCTAATGTCTTTAGGACTGTACATTTCCCTAATGCAGTTCTGCAGCCCTCGTCTGGTATCGTAAAATCTGGTATGACACCCACACAACTTTTAATGCCTTTTTGAAGTTGAAGCAAACTAAGTTGCAACATGTTTGCTGACTTAAACGTGCAGACAAGCAGTTTCTTTGACATCATGTCTAATATGCGAGATGGTTGCTTTAGGGTTCTGCAGATCTGTTTACTCACTGCTATGAATACAGGGAATGAATTAATTACAAATGTGTATGTAGACACATGATTAATTCAGAGTGTTTTCCCATATATTTATGTAAATGGATGTATTTGCGAATCACGAATACTGTGAAATATTAGTACAATTTGAAATGGCACTTGAATATTTTAAAATGTAATCAAATTTTTTTTTTCTCAGCATCATCACTTTAGTCTTCTCAGCATCATTACTTTTCGTCTTCAGTGTCACATAATCCTTCAGAAATTATTGTAATATGCTTATTTCCTACACAATTCTTATTGGCCCTCAGTTATTAATAAAAGTCTTGTCAGAGCTGATGTCAGAGCTTAATATTTTATGGAAGCAATTTTTTTCAGGATTATTTGATGAATATGATATTCAAAAGTACAATATATATGTAAAAAAATAATATCTATAAATAAATAAAAAAATCATAATATATATATATATATATATATATATATATATATATAGTAAGTATTTATATATTTATTTATTTTTCATTTTTGATCAATCACTCATACTCCAAACATGAGAATGTGAGTATATCATAGTGTCTATATAAATGTTGCTTTTATTAACATTGATATTAAAAGAGAATATTGTATTAATTGTTTTAATTTGATAACTTTTTAAAATGTATTTATTTAAAAACAGTCATCTTCAATTATCATCTGTTTGTACAATATGAGTGTTTTATTATGTATTTAGATACGTAAAACATGTAAAATACTTTAAATATATAATTGGTAATATATGAGGGATATATAATGGGAAAGAGGAAAACACTAAACTTGGTTAATGCATTTAACTGACAAAATAGTTTGGCGAAAAAAAGCTAATTACATCTTATCATGAAATGACAGTCCTATTTTACTATTTAACAAAATTAAAATTTCCTAAACAAAAAGCTCTCAGAAAAAAAATAATACACTGACTACAATATAATCAGTTATTAATATTTAATTGAGTCTCCCAGTCTCTTGTGCATTCTGGAATTGCATTACCACAAATAAAACAGCAGCAACACAAAAGTTTTACACTCACCAAGAACAGCTACGCAATATGCTTGGAAAATCTACATTAAAATAACATTGGTATACTTTAACCTTTGTTAAAGATATGACATTTATTTATAAACATTAAAATTATTTTTCATTGTATGTGTATAAATATATCAAGCTTTTAGAAATATTTTGATTTTATTTTTATCAGTGTTTAGACAAACACTTTAAGTGAAAAGTCACAATCATGGCTTACTACATTAACAGCTGATTGAAATAATATTAGAGGGAAAAAATAATCTATTTGATTTGAAGTCAGATAATCGTTTTTCATTTGAAGTAAAAGAAACAACAAATGCTTCATTGTAGGAGGCTGACAGTTTTGAAACTGAAGCAATTTAATTATCCGGCGAAATACATCTGTGTTTTTGTATTGCTGGCACTTACAAGCACTTTTGTATCTTTGGAGGTGTTAAAGCAGAACAAAGAGAGACATTTTACAGGACCATCTTCTCTGTGCTACGTTCCCCTCACCCTCTCAATCTTCACTCCCGCTGAGATGAAGAGCGCTGCGAAGCCCACCTATTAGACAGCACACTCGCCTCCCTGGGCTCCTTCCCAGGAAACAGGTCCGGGGGCGTTCTGTCAGCAAGTTCCTCTGGGAGTAGTCACACTTTTTAAAAGACGGAAATTAAGTGGAAAAATGTCTGTTCTCTCACTGATGTAATTATCTGTCCTGGATTAACATCTGTTCACTGGCACAAGTGCCAAGTCCACTTCAGCATGTTCCAACTTCTTGTGCCCAGGCTGGATGTATACCTGTATCTGTTCCTAATATCGTGTACCTTGGCACACGTCGCTGCTGTTTCTCCCTCTGACATTTGCAAACTATTCAACATCTGCCCCTCTCATCAGTTCAGCATCTATTCATGCTGCACTTTTTCATTCTAACCTTGTGTAAGGTTGTTGCCATTTTTTTTCCTTTTAGTTTTGAAGGTTGTATGGTTTGGTACAATTTCAGCTCAGTGCAAATGGTAATCTGCTTCTTTATTTTTTATTATTAAAGGAAACTTATTGAATACATTGTGGATCTCTCTTATAATAAATTAAGAACTTTACAATAAGGATGCTTAGTTAATGTTAGTTGATGTATTTATTAACATGAACAAACAATGAATAGTACAATTATTACAGTGTTAATATTAGCAATGAACATATGGTTCATCAGTGTTAGTTCATGTTAACTCAAAGTTCATTAACCAATTTTAACAAACATTAATTTGGATTTTAATGATACGTTAGTAAACGCTGAACTGTGATTTATTAATAAATGCAGTACAAGTATTGTTCATATTTAGTTGGTGTTAGTAAATAAACTAACATTAACTAATCAGACATTATTGTAAATTGTAAAATATAAAGGTCTTTTTTTTTCTCCAAGGATAATGCTGTAAAATATATAGTATACACTGTTAAAAATGCTGATTTCCACACAATCGATTTGAACATAAATCAATTGTGGTGTCCCAAAAGAAACTCAATAATTGTGTTGCTTCAGGTCATTTCATAAACAGTTGAGGTCAGAATTATTAGCCATCTTAAATTACTACCTTCCCTGTATATTTTGTTTCCCCAATTTCTTTTTAACAGATTTTTTTTAACACATCTCTAACCGTAATAGTTTTAATATCTATTTTCTAGTAACTGTTGAGAAATGTGAAAAATTCCTTGCTCTGTTAAACATTGTTTGGACCATCCATCCATCCATCCATCCATCCATCCATCCATCCTAATAATTCAAAGGGGGGCTAATAATTCTGACTTTAGTCGTTTGAACAAACCCATTTTTTGAGTGTACTTTTAAATTACTATATTAATTAAGTCTACAATTAACAGCATTTTTGAAACAAATTCAGAAATGCTTTTCTCTAGAGTTCATTTCGGTGGCAAACTATTAAGCAGTGGCAAATCAATGGCTTGCCTGAGGCAAATGTAATACTACATGACATAAAACATGTATTACATGAAACGTTAATAATATTTTGCAATATTATGGTTTTTGCTGAGTTTTAGATCAACTAAATGTTAGCTTGTTAGCATAAAAGAAATATAAACAGTACATGTAGTGTATGCACAAGACAAATGAATCAACATACATGTATAATTCTTTTCTTTCTATTGCTGGCTCAACAGATGGCATCATGGTTCATTTGACAGTCAGAAGAGCCCCGAATACAATGATGTCACACTCTGTGTCTGTTTCCACATATTTACATCCACACGAGCGTCTAACTCATCCCAATGGCAGCACAGGAAAGTCTACTGTCATTGGATAATCACACTCTTCCTACGTTAGGTCTCTAGATAACACATTATCATGCATCATTTGTCTTCATTATGTGTGTCAGTGGTTGTGTCATTGTGGGCGTTCATCATAGAATCCAGCTGCTAGTATAATCACATGCACACACTATTCATAAAATCCAAGAGCATCTTCAAGATACCTGATTTGATTTCTTACACATCACCTAGAGTTTAAGTCAGAATTATTATGCCATTAAATATTCATTTTTTATTTTTAATGTTTTTGAAATGCTTTTGAAAGTCTGATTTGTTTTATTTTACCTAAAATAAAAGCACTGCTAAACTACTAAATGCATTGTTCATTTTTGTGCAGCTTAAGATTTTTTTTTTTTACCCTAATCTACTGTTTGTGGCTGATTTTGCCCCATTGACTTCAATTATAACCACATTTTTGCAAAGGTATGACATCATTTAATCATGCATGAAGAGGTCAACTTTGTAACTTATACTGTTGATCATCAGTTCATCAGCCTGTGAAAAAAGAAGCTTAGTTTATGGATTTTTATATGGAGTTTTATGGAGTATCACAGCAAACTAAAGTGTTAGTATTTGTGTCTTTATGTGTGTGAGAGAGACCTGCGCACTTACCTTGATGTGAAAATCAAAATACGCAAATCAGCTCTTAGAACTACATGGAGTAAACAAAAACAAAGACTGCATTTACGCACAGGCTGCCTTTTGATGTTGAGAAGTACAGACTAAACAACTTTTTATACATTGAAAAAAAAGTAGTTTTGCCTGTTTTTTTTTTTCAACAAATCAGTGAAATAATTTATGATTTTGCCAATAAAAAAATTGTCATTTTAGAAACCTGTAATTTTTAAAAACAATTTAGTAGTTTTGTTCAGGACTGAGGTTGATTTAACAGATTCATGCAAAAAATATAAATAAATAAATAATAATAATCTGATTCATTTTACAGTTTAATTTAGTGGATGTTTTCATCCAGAACATAACTAAATGGTGGTCAATTTGCCCAGAGTGTATCGGTTTTTTTTTTATTATTCAAAACATGGCCAGAATAACCCCTGAGTGTTGAAAACAGCTCCAACATTTCCAACAGTACATAAGGGTTAAGCTGATTACTAGTAACTGTATATAAAAAAACCCTTCTGCCAAGTGCAGATTTAGCAATCATGAGTGGACAATGACAGGGAGGTGAATGAATTTGGTGTTAGAAAATGTCACTTCTCCTCTTTGTGTTGCGTCATTGGAGTTGGACTATGAGAATGACCTGAAGGACTAGTTTGTCGCACCTCATACTAATGTTATGCCCAGAGGGAGCAAATTAGACCTCAACTGTGCTGTAGAAAAGTAGATCTACATCTCTCTTTTGCTTGCCTCTAATTATCATTATTCTTTAGTTATAGGAGCAGGGCAGACAAACCGCCATGTCCTTTCTATTAAACCAAATGTCTTGGGAGTTTTTAGGGATAGGTTAATGAACTGCAGAATATCTTGGAAAGTGTAATCAAAGCCTAGTGATTATGGCAGAGTATGTAACATTTCTGTTTCAGTCTCAGGCTTGGGCCTCAAGCACTCTTGGGTGTAGCGCCGATGTTGTTTCGGGAAACCTTAATTAGGCAAAACACTGAAGGTTTTTCCATGCTGCAATCCCAATATCCTCTGACCATCCTCCTCAGAGCCACACATGTAAATGGAGTCTACTGGGCGAGCATTTCAACGGCGCTAATTGCGATGCAGAGCGCATCTTGAGCTGAGTCTGGCTAAGATTTGCTTAGCCTCTGGCTTGTCAAATGATTATAAAATTGATTGAATTAATAATGATCGGTATTAACTTAGAGCATAGGTTTGTGTGAGGGAAATTAGCGAGAGCACAGATACAATGAATACATTATGAGTCATTTTAATGAGTCGTACTTTAATGAGGTTGTAGAATGGAGCACACGCTCACCGACAGCCTTATACATATAGGCAAATTTTATCATTTGTCAGGTACTCAATATTTTTTACTTAAATGTTTTGGCACACATTTGTACTGTAATTAAATCAGAGGTTACAGTTTGTTGTACATATGAAGAGTTTCATTGCAAAATGTGATAAACGCCATTTTTTGACATTTGGATTTGAAATCACTGTTCAGATGTTCCCTTATCTATGTGTGAATTGCTGTCATTAACACAATTTAAGAAGGAACATTTTAGGCCTACTACAAAATGTATTTTTTCAAAAAACACTAAATCCGCCAGACCAGTTTCTTTGGAAAATGCAATATAACAGTTATAGAACTGTTACATATAGAACAGCTATATGCGCGAGCTCAGCATCC
Organism: Danio albolineatus; assembly: GCA_903798035.1. Lineage (NCBI taxonomy): Eukaryota > Metazoa > Chordata > Actinopteri > Cypriniformes > Danionidae > Danio > Danio albolineatus. The sequence continues at coordinate 16,115,451 of CAIGQQ010038942.1, forward strand.
CCTGGGAGGAGAGTCACCGCCGGCGAAGTGCTCCGAGTTTGCTCATTGATTTAACGATAATATCAAAACAAAAAAACATATGTTTTTAAAAAGAAGATTCACTAGGCTAACTAAAAATGTTTGCTATTTAATTGTTTATACTGTAGGCGACCTGTCACAGGCTACGTCCGTCTGTCAGTCAGAGAATCAAAGCTTCAGAGTTGAGCTAACCTCATGGATTTTAATGACGGATTGGAGCCGGTCATTCCAGCTGCATAATAATAATAATAATAATAATAATAATAATAATAATAACTTATTATTATTATAACAGTCATATAAGTCATTAAATATGACTGGACGAGACGAGCTTGTATCCGCGGACTCGGTGCAACAGGAACTGTGCCATCGCGGCTCCGCCCGCTCTGATCATACAGGTTTTCAGCAGCGGTGTAGAAGGAAGGAGCCTTCACTCTTTCTGTAACAAGCTACAAGTCGTTTATTTAACTAATGTATCTTACTTATCTATATTATAACTAATCACAATTAGTCCGAAGCTGTTTAAGAATGGTTGAAACGATAAACATCCTGCAGTTTGTTTGCTCTGACAGCTCAGCCGGTATGTTGTAATCTGACCTTTTCATTCAGGGACTGCTCTGGATTACTGGCACACGCCATAGTCACATTATGTCTATTATGGCATTATGTTTTTGAATATTATGAATATTTACGATGTATTGATAAATTATTGTTAATTTTCCCACTGATGATCCAAAAGATTTCTTCAAATGCCACAGTGAAGCCTGCTTAAAGCCATTGGTGCCTCAGCCAAAAAAAATGTTATGTTATGTTATATTGTGTACGTTCTGGCCAAAACTAACTAACTAACTCCAGAATCTTATTATTAATAATCAGTCTTTGTATATACTGTTCCATATAGTTTTTATTAATTTTAATCAATTTAGGATGTTTGACAATGTAAAGATAAATATGTTGCATTTTGGCATGCTTTTTGACTTATTTATGAACTATTTATGGACATAAAATAAATTTTAAAAATCCTGGATTTGAAGAACATGTGTCCCTGGCCTTCACTGAGCTCAAGTAATAGTTTAACGTACAGAAATTGTGAATAAACTTGATTGTTGATGTCTTCAATAATGTCAAATAACCAACATTTCTCAAAATGGATGCATCTCATTTTGCAACGAAACTCTTCATATACAGTTGAAGTCAAAATTATTTGCCCTATTGTGAATTTTTTTTTTTCTTTTTCAAATATTTCCCAAATTATCTTTAAAAGCAAGGAATTTTTCTTAGTATTTCCCCTATTTTTTCTTCTGGAGAAAGTCTTATTTGTTTTATTTCACCTAGAATAAAAGCAGTTTAAAAATATTTTAATTATCCTAACTTGCATAGTTAACCTAATTAACCTAGTTAAGCCTTTAAATGTCACTTTGAGCTGAATACTAGTATCTTGTAAAATATCTAGTAAAATATTATTTACTGTCATCATGGCAAACACAATAATAGTTCAGTAGGGCTAATAATTCTGACTTCAACTGTATGTATTAAATTGTCATTCTTAGAAAATATATTAAAGCTATATTATGCATATCATGACAAATAGAATATGATGTTTAAATGCACACATTACACAATTACGGTTCAACATTGTTGTATGTACCCTTTTCACATTTCCAAGTTTCTCAGTAGTGTAAGTCACCATAGTGAAGTAAGCTGTTTTCAAGACTTTCAGGAAGAGAAAAAATAGTGTGAGACTGGTAACGGCAGCCAGAAGAGAGAACAAAGTGAAATTTACTGTCCTGCCTCTTAGATGGTGCATTAGAAACACCACAAGCGCTAATATTTTTTTTGTAATTTGATGCAAAGATGATATAATAAATGTGGACGCATAAATGTTCATACTTTTTGAATTAATTTTTTTTTTTTAATTAAACTTAAGCGCTTTCAAGAATTTAAGATTATCATGACCATTAAACACGACATAGTCTTGTAAAAAGGGCCCATTGGTTGTCATATACCCAAACATGTTTATAAAATAAAATGTAATGCACATGCATAACATCACCTTTTTCACTGAATGAAAAAACAATAAAAAAATAAATAAATAAATAAAAATATCCTGTAAAAACAGTAATGTATTTGTTTTTTTGTTTAACTTTTACCACTACAAAAAAATAAATAAATAAACAAATACAAATAAAAAAAATACAAATTTTCAAGTTGCCACCCTGTGCCACTATGTTCCAAAATCATTTATGACCCCCAGAATAATCTGTTCAGTATGAATAAACAGTTAATATAACAAAGATACTGACATCTCATTTATTAAGCAGCAACAAACATATTTTTGTTTCAGCCTTTGTATTAACATTGTGGGTAAATTTAACCAAACATAAGAAGAATTCCAAACGTTCAAATACTTACTCTGGGTCAGATTCAGAATGCTAATCAAAATATAAATGTTCAGAAATAAAATCCATCAGTGCAATTGTTGTACATCAGCGTCATCAATATTTTCTTGGGGATGTTAGCCACTTTAAATTGGTGTATTGTTGAATGTTTTACGATCTTGATAACTTATTTGTATGTAAACAAAGTTCTTGCTAAGAATTTATGAAAAATTCATTTTTAAAAGGTATTTCTTGAAGCATTAACACAGTTGCATAACATTTTTCACCAAAGCACCAATGCACAAAAACCACTTTGTTTCTCCAAAGCAGAGTGAAAATATGCCTGTCAGATTTGTTTTTGAGCAAGCAGCACTATTAAAATACTCTTTGGAGTATGGCTTTGATTATCCAGCCATGTCCTTGGTTTAGAATGGATAGATGTCTATAATGGATGTCTCTTCAAAGTGGGAACCATTTAAATTCCTTTGAACAGTAGCTGACTCGATTGGGATTAAAGACGTGACATTGCTTAGAAAAGCCTCATTCCATTTCTGAAGCTGTTTTGAGTTTGATAAATCATACCTGCGGCCCCTCGCTATGTAAATACACAAATGTGATGCTGTGCGTGGTTCAGGTGTTGTGGATGTCAGCAAACTGCCAATCTAGGTTTTGCATTCACATCTTCACATTTCAGATTTTCAGGGCTTCACGTGTGAAAATCATTTGCTTAGATCTCTCCGAGTCAGATTCTGATTTTGTAGTAAACCATGCAGATTCTCTCTCTCTGTTTTGAAATTTATGGTGGCACTTCGTTAGTGAGTTTTAAGAGAAACTTTCTATTTGAGACGAATAGCTTTGTATTAAGTTTAATAGGTGTTTTGGGTGATTTAGGCAATTCATTGTGAGAGAGCTAAGCATTATGATTTTTTAAACCCATCACATCCAGCTGTGTTTGCAGTGCAAGCTGTTTTGCCTAATAATAAGCTGGGTGTTTGTACCTCATTTCATTAGCATAATCTTTCTAGCATGTCCAGTTCTGTTTTCGTTAGTTCTTTAGCTTGTCCGTTTTGTTTAGTGATGACGGTCAGCTAGTAAAACTACAGCTGTTATCTGGCATGTTTCAGGGATTCTTATAACCTGCGTGTCTCTGTGGGTTCTGACTTTCATCTGTGTTGTTTTCTTGCTGCCTGTTTGTATTGTCAGAGTATTCTACTCTAGATCGAAACAATTCTTTCCTCTTCAAATGGGATTCTGTTGCAACAAAGCAATAAATTTGAACAGTTTGCACCAAAGTGTGTTAACATTAAAACAACAAACTAAAATGTTAATGTATTTTTTATTTATTGTTTATTTTTTATTTTTGGAAAGGTTTGCTTATGCAATACTGTCAAAATAATTACTATTCATTCATCCCTATAGACTGAACGCATGCATTCACATGACATTGGTCTATATTTTATTTTAATTTAAATTTAATTTTAATTTAATTTAATTTAATTTAATTTAATTTAATTTAATTTAGTTTTATTTATATTCATTTTACTTTTTTTATTATTTTGTTTCATATTTAATTTTATTTTGCAATAATTTTTATTTTATTTTAAATTTAATCTATTTTATTTTAAATTTAAAAAAAAAAATTATTTAAATGTAATTATTTTATTTTAAATTTAATTTAATTTTTATGATTTGTTTTATTTTTTTATTTTATTCTATTTTCATTCATTCAATTTCTTGACGGCTTAGTCCCTTTATTAATCTGGGGTCGCCACAGCGGAATCAACCGCCAACTTATCCAGCATATTTCCAGCCGCAACCCTTCCAGCTTCAACCCATCTCTGGGAAACATCCATACACACACATTCACACTCATACACTACGGACAATTTAGCCTACCCAATTCACCTGTACCGCATATCTTTGGACTGTGGGGGAAACCGAAGCACCTGGAGGAAACCCACGCAACCATGGGGAGAACATGCAAACTCCACACAGAAATGCCAACTGACCCAGCCGGAGCTCGAACCAGCTACCTTCTTGCTGTGAGGTGAACGTGCTACTCACTATGCCACCGTGGCGCCCATTTTATTCTATTTTAATGCATTTTATTTTGAATTTTTATTTTTTATAAATATGTTTTTATTTTATTTTCTAAATCTCATCTTTTGTATAGTGTGGTGTTAATTCACCCCTATTAGAGTGTGGTCATGTAAATCAAAATGTGTAAAGTTTCGAGTTTTAAACATACAACAGTCATATGTAGATTTATTTAATGGGTTTCACACAACTTGCTCCATCTCTTTACAAAAGCATTCACTAAAGTAACTTCATATTTACATTTTTTATTGCCATCATTCACAGACAATAATGATGCCTGAAGGAAAATTCTCTTTATTGATTTCTGTTCCCCGTCGAGTACCACAGGATTCTGTCTCCATTTTCACCACTCTATATATACGCTCCCTTTGGATTCTGTTTTTCAAACGCATAGCATTTCTTGACACGTAACATCTATTATACTGATGACACACAGTTGTGCTAATCATTGCTATAAATCTTTTTGATTGCTTTGTGAGCAATAAATGGCTAAAAGCTTTTTTCCATATAAATGAGACTGACAGAAGGTATTACATTCCTCAAGCTTCTAGTTTAGCCAGTAATTAAGGGTCCTTGTCACTTATGCCAAAAAACCTGGGTGTTATCTTCACTAAGGTTTTGGCATAGATTCAGTGCTAAAATCTGACAAATAAGTGCTACTATGAAAGGAGCTTTTTTCAACTCAAGGTCATTGCTAAACTAAAGTTTGAAGTAAAAGAAAAAACAAAACAAAGGCACAGTCCTTTTTTCAACAGCTGAGAAACTTTGAACATGGTAACATACAGCTTAAAGACAACTCTTATGTGGAGAGTGAAGTCACATGAATTGCTCAGGTGTGATATAGTTTTTTTTCTTTTTTTTAATCTGTAAAAATGTAAAAATCTTGCTGGTTCTGTTGGTCTCGTCTATTAAATCTGATATTTAGTTTGTATTTCCTATTGGATTCAGGTCAGGAGATTGGCTGGGCCATTCTACAGCTTGATTTTCTTTCTTTGAAGGTTTCCTTGGCTGTGTTTTGGATCATTGTCTTGCTGAAGTCATGACCTTGGAATTATAAGGTTGAGCTTCAAAGTGTTTGCATTCCATAGCAAACAGTACGTGTGTAACATTTGTTTTTTTAAATAAAAAAGACATCCCATAATTTAAATAAGCTGTCAATTAATAAGAATATGTCAATAACTCTTGGGCGCCACGGTGACGTAGTGAGTAGCACGTTCACCTCACAGCAAGAAGGTCACTGGTTTGAGCCTGGGTTGGGTCAGTTGGCATTTCTGTGTGAAGTTTGCATGTTCTCCCCGTGGTTGCGTGGGTTTCCTCCGGGTTTGCTCCGGTTTCCCCCACAGTCCAGAGACATGCGGTACAGGTGAATTGGGTAGGCTAAATTGTCCGTAGTGTGTGAGTGCGAATGAGTGTGTATGGATGTTTCCCAGAGATGGGTTGCAGCTGGAAGGTGCATCCACTGCGTAAAACAAATGCTGGATAAGTTGACGGTTTATTTAACTGTTGCAACCCCAGATTAATAAAGGGACTAAGCCGACAAGAAAATGAATGAATGAATGTCAATAACTCAATTTTGACAAATGTCAGACAGAACCTTATAATTCTAAGGTGACGAAATGTCCCCCCTGGTTTCATTTTCGTCATTCTTCTAATGTAGATCTTGAATTGAAGCAGCTGATATTAATTTACAACGAGGAAGGGCAGAAATAAATCACGTTATTTAATTATTTAATATTCAATCACACATTTGAGTTTTAGTATACTTAACGTAAGTGTAAAGCACAGTTGATATAATATACATTTAATAAACAAACAGCATAGTTTTGAAATACAAACACTCAGCATAACAAAGTTCAAATCATGTGCTTGTATGTTATGATTTTTTTTGCAAAAATATTTATATTAGTGTATGTGCATGTGTGTGCATGTATCTATGTTAATATGTATTATCTAAAGTGTCTATTTAGCACTGAGGTCTGCAAAAAATGTGACTCGACTCTGTAAATAAATAATAGAGAGAATAGAGAAGAGGCTGAAATAATAGGTAGTTGGCTGGCATTTGCAAGTTTTGCTAAACCCTGCTCCTGCTGGCTAAGCCAAGCTGCCTCTCTCTGAGTGAGATGAGACACTTCCAGCTCCCCCACCTGTGCTCTCTCCCTGTCCCAGCAGCCCTGCATCTTTGTGGGGAAGGGATCAGCTACAGCATGGGGCTGACAGACTCGCCACTCATTCCACACTGATGGCCACAGGATTATTTAGGTTCAGGCACAAGGCACTGATGCTAGCTTTTGTGAGGAATGATTTGTTACTTAGAAATAAATAACATTGTACAACAGTCAGGGTTCATATGGTCCTGGAAATTCTGAAAAAGTCATGGAATTCTGAAAAAGTATTTTCCAGGATCGGAAAAGCTTTGGAAAAATAAATCCAAAAGCCAAATAACAAATATGTGTGCTTTAAATATATTTGAGAAGATAATACTGGGTAACTTTATACGTACAAATGCACGGTCTGTCTACGTGACGTTCTCTTTCACTCATTTTCACCTTAAGGAGGTATATGCACAGCTAGTGTTTTACAGCCAATGATAAGCTTCCAGTGAAAGCTTGATGTGACTATTTTCGTAAGGGTCCTTTTACAGCATTGATGATGTAATGTAATTATAATACATTCAATTAAATAGACTCCAGCATTCATTTAGTTGTTCAAGTGTAAAACTAGAAAAAACAAAACTGTGTAACCACTAGTGCGGTCAGTACCAGCAGGCTAGCACAAAAACTCGATTGAAAATACTGGGGTACAATAAATTTTCATATTTCAGACTTGGCAGGGTAAAATGGAATTCAATGCAGTGCTTCATGTCCAGTCTGAGACCCACTTCATATCATATATTCAATTCAATTCAATTCAATTCACCTTTATTTGTATAGCGCTTTTACAATGTAGATTGTGTCAAAGCAGCTTCACATAGAAGGTTATAGTAAATTGAAAATGTCAGTTTAGTTATTAGCTAGTATATTATTAGCTAGTATATAGCTGAGTTCAGTTCAGTTCAGTGTTGTTTAATATTCACTACTTAGAGTTCAAACACTGAAGAGTAATCCATCGATGCACAGCTCTAGCTGCAGTCTAGTCGCCGGACGCTGGGGAACTCGAGGCTCGTCTGTCCTTGGAGGGTCACAGGAATCCGTCTCTTGCTTGCTACTCTGCCAAGCAGCTGCTCAGGATACAGCGAGGTCCAGGGTTAAGGAGCCTTGGAATCGTCTCGTCGCGGGTCTTGGATTGCATCAGTGGCGCTGCATAGCCTCTGGGGGCCTTGGGATGAGTATCCCTAGTTGGAATAGAGAACAAAGAAAATAATTCGCGTAGCTGCAGTTCATAGTGTATATAAAGGAGATGCGTGGAGCACATTCATGCATCATACAGCTAAGTGACGTATTGAGTGTATGCTTTACTAAAAAGATAGGTCTTTTATCTAGTTTTGAACTGTGAGAGTGAGTCTGAGCCTCGGACATTATCAGGAAGGCTATTCCAGAGTTTAGGAGCCATAAATGAGAAGGCTCGACCCCCTTTACTTGATTTTGCTATTCTGGGTACTACTAGAAGCCCTGAGTTTTGAGATCTTAAAGAGCGGTTTGGATTGTAATGAGACAGAAGGTTGGTTAGATAAACAGGAGCTAGATTATTTAATGCTTTATATGTAAGAAGTAATATTTTAAACTCAATACGAAACTTAACAGGCAGCCAGTGTAACGAGGATAAAATTGGGGTGATATGATCATATTTTCTAGACCTGGTAAGAACTCTGGCGGCTGCATTTTGTACTAGCTGAAGTTTGTTAATAGAGGAGGCTGGGCAACCAGCGAGCAGAGCATTACAGTAATCCAGCCTGGAAGTCATAAAAGCATGAACTAACTTTTCTGCATCTGAGATGGATAGCATACTTCGTAGCTTAGCAATATTTCTCAGATGAAAGAATGCAGTTTTTGTGATATGGGAGATATGGCTTTCAAAAGTTAAATTGCTGTCTAATATGACACCCAGATCTTTAACAGTAGAGCGGTTCTCCGTGGAGATCTCGAACGGGGGAGCAGGAGATGTCCTGCCCCGGGACCTGGCAAGCACCTTCCGCGGCTGCACCCAGGGGCCGTGGTAGCCGGGAGTCGGCGTGAACGACCACTGGGCGAACCGCGTACGCGGTGCACTGGGCCTGGACAGAGAAACACGCGGGGTTGAGGTAGACGGAGTGTTGTGATCGTATTGAACACTTACCTCAGATGAGCGAGACGCAACACAGCTAGAATACTGGAACAGCGTCAGTGACGTCACTCGAGCATGCGCGGTCTGTCCCGAGCATGCGCGGTCTGTCTGTTTTATAAATAAATAAAAGAATTTAAATGTAACAGGAGAGTTAATAATTCTGACTTCAGCTGTATAAAATATAATAAGTTCAAGTAATTATTACGTTGTATTATTTTTACATAAATGGATCTTGACATTTTATTTTCACTAAAGGTATTTAGAATATTAAAGAAATGGACATTTTATTTTTTTATTGTGTACACAAGTTGATATATTTTATCTATATAAATCACAGCTCAAATGTTCAAATTATGACCACTAAAATTAAAAAAAGACAATCGTGAAATATTAGAATTTTCTGCAAGTTTTAACTTGGTTTGTAATTGTACTAAAATGCAAAATAAAATATGTACACTGTAAGGCAAAATAAAATATGTACACTGTAAAACCCAAAAAGTTAAGGTAACTCAAACCATTTAAGTTCAAAAACTAATCCTAATGAGTACTGTGAACTTAATCCATTTGAGTAAATGAAGCAATTTGAGCACAGTAACACCCAATAAATGATGAGAACTCAAACCAACTAAGTACTGTAAAACCTAATAAGTTAAGGCAACTCAAACCGTTTGGTAGCACTGTATTTTGATGGTCCATTTGAGTAATAGACTGTCTGCTTAAAACCTGTTGATACTGACAATCAACAGATATTTAACTGAAACTTTGCAGGTACGTCAACTTACACTAACCCAAACCCCAACCCTAACCCCAACCTAACAGTCATTATAATCTAATGAAAATTAGTTGCAATGTTACTTAAATTCAACAAATGGACCATCAAAATAAAGTGTGACCAACCGTTTAAGCAAACCGATTGCTACAAACCATTTTAAGTTAAAATAGCTAATCTATATGAGTAGTGAAGTTCCATTTAAGTTGAATAAGGTACTTGAGGTATTTTACACAGAGGTATTTAATTAACTCATAATCTTCAACACTGAATTCAAAATTCTTTTCAAATGAGTAGATTTAACTTTCTGTTAAGTTTCGAGTTAACTACACTTATTTCATTTGACAAAGTTTACTGTTGGGTTTTATATTGTGGTCAATTTTGTTTCAGTTTTATCCTTAAAGTGTATTTTATTGTAGCTTAAACTTTAAAATAATGATCAAAATAGATTTGAATCATCTGTAGATTGTTCTGCAAACTGAATATGTTTTTATACTGTATTAAAATTGGACTCTATAGCACCCCCTTGAGGTCTCATGGGGGTTCACAGACTTCTGTTTTAAAAACTGAGCTTTAGGTTGGTTATGATTCATATATTTGATATGGAAGTTATTTTCCCCCATTTTAACAGCATGCTACTTTTAAAAAAAACATTGTTAGGAAGAAAAAAATTGTTTAAATACTTACAAAGATGAGTAAAACAGCCTCAAAACCTGACAAAACAGCGCTAAACGGGCTGTATGTATCTACTGACAAGACTTGTGTTTGCTGAGTAATGTTCTGGAGGAGGAGAAAGAGCTGTGATGATGCTGAGAGGGCTGAGTTGTTGAGTTGCTGTAAAGTCAGCTGGTTAACTTATTAGCGTTGGGCACAAGCTAGAGGAGGTCCCATTTTCTAATTAGAGCCTGCAGGCACGGCTCCCTGTTCTCTAGCCACACGTGTCATGTTGGAGCGTTTTTTAAAAACAGACACTCATATTTGTACTCACTGCTGGAAATGGATCTCAATGTGATTGTGTATTGAAGAGTTATAATAACACAGCATGTTAAACACTTCAGCTCAGGTTTTACTTTCAGGTTTCCCAGCCTGAAAACCTCTGTTGGGTGACTCATCAGTGATTCAGACGTGTCGTTTTGTATGAGAGGAGGAAAGTGAGAGAGAAACTAGTTTGTTAGGCATGACTAATTTATCTAGAGTCTTTCTGTCTGTCTGTTTGTCTGTCTGTCTGTCTGTCTGTCTGTCTGTCTGTTTGTCTGTCTGTCTGTCTGTTTGTCTCTCCATCCATCAATCTGTTCGTCCGTCCATCTGTCTGTCTGTCTGTCTTTCTGTATCTGCCTCTATCCATGCGTCTATCCATCCGCCCATCTGTCTGTCTGTCTATCTCTGTCTGTCTATCTGTCTTTCTGTCGGTCTGTCTGTTTGTCTCTCCATCCATCAATCCGTCCGTCTGTCCATCTGTCTGTCTGTCTCTACTTTATCTATCCATCCATTCGTCTCTATCTTTCTGTCTGTCTGTCTGTCTGTCTGTCTGTCTGTCTGTCTGTATGTCTTTCTGTCTGTCTGTCGGTCTGTCTATCTATCTATCTATCTATCTATCTATCTATCTATCTATCTAT
>CAIGQQ010038995.1:10028-25143 GCA_903798035.1 Danio albolineatus
AAAGAAAGAAAGAAAGAAAGAAAGAAAGAAAGAAAGAAAGAAAGAAAAGAAAGAAAGAAAAAGAGTTAACAGAAAACTAAGTAAAAAGTAAAAGTTTTCCATTTTGTAAAAGGTCTGTGCTTGAATAAACATGTAATAAACGGTCTATGGAAAGGTACTATTTTAATGTTTAACTTTTAGTGAGTATTTGTTCTGTGCTCAGTTTGTGCTCAGAGCCTTTGGGAGGTGTGTTTCAACACTTCTGTCCTTGAACTTGCATGTCCGGCAAGTAAATAAAAGTAGTTTGTGTTACATTATGGCACCCCAGTCAAACTAAATGATTTAAATATTTCCAATTAGAGCTATTGAAATCATCTAGGAAAATTCATACTGCAATATTCATTGCAGGGAGGGGAGGGGAAGGGAAGGGAAGGGAAGGAAAAGGAAAAGGAAAAGGAAAAGGAAAAGGAAAGGAAAGGAAAGGAAAGGAAAGGAAAGGAAAGGAAAGGAAAGGAAAGGAAAGGAAAGGAAAGGAAAGGAAAAGGAAAAGGAAAAGGAAAAGGAAAGGAAAAGGAAAAGGAAAAGGAAAAGGAAAAGAAAAGACCACCCACGAGAAGGTCAGTGCACCTGCTGAGTGCACGCATGCCTGTGCATGAACCTTTCTGAATCCTCATTGAGATTAGGCTCATTTTCTCATCCCTGCACAGATCAGAAAGATGAAGAGGGAAGTAGAGGCAATAGTCATAAGGAACAAACCCAGAATGATATGGCCTCTCCGAGATTACCTCAATCATATCTCTCTACCTCTCATTTCTCCTTGTGTCATCAGGCATCAGGTCTTTTAGGAAGAAGAAAGCAATGATTTGAGGGCCATTTCCAGCAAAAGACTAGTGCAGCCAGCTGCAGGGCTTCTGCTGCCGGTCGTACAGCATTTCCTCAAATGGAAGCCGTCATGCAAAAATATCTGGCAGGCTCACAGAGAGGCAGCCTCCTGGGTAATTCAACCTGCTTCATAATTTCCGTATTTATGGGATTCACCTTCAAAATGTAATGTGGCATGTAGGTAGAAGGAGGAGGAGAACGAGATGAGCTAGACAGGATGAGATTCAGCAGGGAGTTGTAAAACGTGCCATCGCCACAGTCTGACACCCAGACATAGCAGTTCTGACCTCTGCGTCCTCACAGTGCGCCTTTAACCTCTAAAACAACTGCAGGAGATACTTGTGACATGACTTTCGTTTCCAGGAAGCTGTTTCACAAAACAAAAACAGGCGACACTTTTGTGAGGCTGAAGCACACGCATGTGTGAAACGTCAAAAATCATAGCACAAGCTGCTGTCAAGGTGGCATTTTCAAGAACTTTGATCCTTTAAACGTCACCAGCCTTTCGTCGAAAAGTAAACCATCATATCCCATGACACAGAATATCAATTTATTTGATTGGATAATACTGACAATGATTCAGATGCTTCAAGTTTTTTTTTTAACTGCCCAATTGCTTAAAGCACCTATATTTTCCCCTATAGTTTGACACGTAAGGGATGATTTCTCTTTACCTCAGATAATAATTTCAGGGTGTTGAATATAAACTGTTGACTATATTCTGTATTCCTGTGTAAGGAGAGCTGTTAAGCTCTATTAGACACATCAGTTCTCAGTCCTGATCTGCATATTTTGTATGTTATTCTCACTTCTTCAGAGGTTTGCTCCATTCGACAGTAAGTGGACATCTCATGGTATTCTGCTGTTTAAAAGTGTGTTCAATTCAAAGGGTAACATGTGCAAGACATGACTTCCATGCTAATCACAAGATAACTGTTAAATAACCCTTCAGAGTCAGTGCCAATGATGTAGTGGTTAGTGTCAACACAGCACTCCGGGGCTCACGTCAACCAGAGTTCGATTTGTGCCTCAAGGCCCTATACTGATCCTTTCCCTCTCTGCTCCCCACATTTCCTTTTCATACTCTCTACTGCCCTTTAAATTAAAGGTGAAAATCCAAAACAATTAAATGAATAAATTAACATTTATTTGTGTGTCAAAAATATGCTGGGTAACCCCTGATTAATATAGGGACTTAGACGAAAGGAAAATGAATGAATGAAATAAAATAACCATTTTGTTCTGGAATAATTGAAAACACTGTAAACAGAGGTGCAGCATAAATCGTTTTCTGTTTTTTTAATCAGCTCAGCCAAGATATGAGATATCTAGATATGAGTGAACACTATGTAGGGAATGTGTCAATCTGAACATGAGCTCTTTTCTAACAAGCAGGTTATCGAAATCATGTGCATTAACCAAGAAGACATGCAAAATAGATGGAGTGGGAAGTCACAATGAACAGGATTGAGAATAACAGTTATATGGTAACCCAGCAGAAGCTTTATAGCAAATAATAGACAAACAGGTTAAGAAATGGATAATTAAATCACTAAAAATGCAACTTGGAAACTGCAAATGATGGAAACAGAATTAAAGTTAAATTAATTAATTTCATGGATGGATGGATGGACGGATAATTTTTTCAATCATTCATTAATCTTCCTTCAGGTTAGTCCCTTATTTATCAGGGGTAGCCACAGCGGAATGAACCATAAAAATATATATGTAACACTACAGCTAATTTTGTTTACCCAATTCACCTAGATCGTGAATTCTTTGGACTGTGGGGCAAACTGGAGAACCTGGAAGAAACTCAAGCCAACACAGGGAACACATGCAAACTACACAGAAATACCAACTGACCCAGTCGGGACTCAAAACAGCGAGCAACTGAGCCACCATTTATTGATTTTTTTATATATAGATGAAAAGCGCTCGTATCATTTTTGTAATGATAGACATAGGCCTAATCCCAATTCAATTTTTGCAACCCTAACCCTTCTCCTTGGCCCTTGAAACAGAATGTGAAGGGGAAGGGCTTCAAAATTTACCCCTAAGAAATGAGACAGCACTACAGCATCTGCACACCATATGTCATGGCGATCACTTGCTTCTTATGAGACCAGACTATGGAAACTGCTGTAGTTATTCCAGTTGGGTTATTTTTTGTTATTTATCATGAGGAAATCACTGAAGGCGTATATCATGTTATCACAACGATATAATGTGGCAATAAGATCGAAACTGTACTGTGCATTTACACCATGGCCATATTCATCTGTAAACACATATTCATCTGTAAACACACGAAAACAACAATAACATCATACCAGACACTGTAAAAAGCTCATTATTATAGTTACTAGAATTTTCTGACAGGGTATACAAGTGTCATTGAGTGACAGAACGATGCGGGACTGCTGTACAGGAGTTATTATTATTGATTATAGATAGCAAAATTTAGCGTTTTTTATTTTAGCATTTTTATAAACAATGACCGTAAAACTTGAACGCCGTTATGAATGTATTAAAACATATGCTTGTTTGTTGTAATTATTTGTAATGACAAAGAATACTAATTTGTGCATCTTCTTACTTCCGTGTGCAGCCAGTGTGTTGTAGATGGTGTCATTCATTGTCGCTTTATTAATCCAGGGTCACCACAGCGGAACGAACCGCCAACTTATCCAGCAAATGTTTCACACAGTGGATGCCCTTCCAGCTGCAACCCATGTCTGGGAAACATCCATACACACTCATTCACACACATACACTACGGACAATTTAGCTCACCCAATTCACCTATACCACATGCTGGAGCACCCGGAGGAAACCCACGCAACCACAGGGAGAACATGCAAACTCCACACAGAAATGCCAACTGACCCAGCCGGGGCTCGAACCAGCGACCTTCTTGCTGTGATGTAGATGGTGTATTCTGTGAAATTTTGCTTTTGGATGTGGTCCTGCAAAATCTTCGTTTGAAGGGGTCTCCAGCCCTTCCCCTTAGCCCTACTCCTTCAAGCTAAAGAGAATTGGGACAAATCAAATCATGAGGGGTAAGGGGAAGGGCTAAGGGGTAGAGAATTGGGATTGGGCCTAAATCTCCTGATTCTCAAAAAAATAGTTTTAGATTTAGTTTGGGCTGGAAAAAATAAAAAATAAAAAAAACTCAAACTGCTATGCCTGCTGTTTCAACAGGATTTTTATAATATTGAGCGTGGACATGTAGATAAACAGACTGGAATTGTATCAGACAACCTGTGCAGAATGCTTACATTTATAACTGCCACTGATGCTGACAGTGTCTGATGTGTTCGGCTTGTCCTCCAGCTGTATCTCAGGGAACATGTCAGGAGGGCACAACAACAAGGTGCAATTAAAAGTACTTTTCATTCTCAACAGAAGATAATTGCATTAAATCCTTGATCATGAAATGGCTAAGAAGAGAATTATTTTCATTAAATGACATTTCCTTATGTAAACTGAATAAATGTACTTTTCTTTATAGCATCTAGAATTAAAGCACTGTTCTGCTCTCCTCGACGTCGGGTAATGAGGTGGAGTGCTGTACAAGCTCATCCATCACATTCAATGTCTGTATGTGACGATCATAGCACAGGACAACAGAGGGCTATTCATGCTGCTCACAACGGCTGGCCAAGCAGAAAATGGAGAGAAAGAGGTCTTTAGAAAATGTTGGTGATCTGTGTAAAACGACTGTGAGTGTGAGCCCCTGATGTCTCATTGACATTGACCTTCAAAGTCCACCTGCATTTTCATTGGCTATTTTGTGCTAAATTAAAACTTGCGTGCTTTCTGCATCTGTATCCCTTTAAATATGTCATTGTACTGTCTGTCTCACTTTCAGTTTGGATGGGCTTTATTGGCATGGTGAGTAATTGTACATTCGTGTGCCAAAGCACTGCATACAAAGAAAACAGCATATAGAAACACTCTCTATTTGAAGCACTACATGTGAAACCAGAGGTAGCTGTCATTCTTTATATTAAAAAGGGTACATAAATGCTCCATTTAATACACGTGTCGAATTACAGGTAGCTGTCACGTTTATATAAGGCATGGAAAATGAGTGTACGTTACTACATTTAATACACTGCAAGTGGAATCAGAGGTAGCTGTCACACTTTATATTTAGAAATCAGTGTACAAAAATACTCTGCGTTTGATATGAAATAGGTTAATTAAGTGTTAGTTGTTATACCTAATAAAATAAATTAATAAATAAAACAAAAAATAATAATAATAACAACAACAACAACAACAACATTATTATTATTATTATTATTATAAATTACAGGTAGCTGTCACATTTATATAAGGCATGGGAAATGAGTGTACATTACTACATTTAATACACTGCAAGTGGAATCAGAGGCAGCTGTCACACTTTATATTTAGAAATTGGTGTACAAAAATACTCTGCATTTGATATGCAATAGGTTAATTAGGTGTTAGTTGCTACACCTAATAAAATAAATTAATAAATAAAACAAAAATAATAATAAAAATAACAACAACAACAACATTATTATTATTATTATTATTATTAAATTAGCTGTCATACCTAATACAACAACAACAACAACAATAATAAAATATTATTCTACTTGATATTATTATTATTATTATTATTATTATTATTGTTGTTGTTGTTGTTGTTGTATTAGGTATGACAGCTAACACTTAATTGACCTGTAGGATATTAAAAGCTATGCATTTTTCACCAATTTCATCAATTTGTGCCTGAATGTGGTTTTGTCTTCACTTATTCAGTCAAAAATTACAGAAAAAAAAGGAGAGATTAAAATGATTATTCAAGATGACAATTTTCAGAGAAATAAAACTCATTTAAATTTAACACTTCAATAAAACCACTGCTGGATAAATATACCTCCGTTTTAATTTATCGTTTAGCTCAGAAGCTTAAAATGACTCCTTTATGGAATATAGGCCTACAAAAAAATGATTTCTTCAACTAACTAATAGTTCATCAGAGCTTTAAATCAATGAATCAGAGAAATTATAGTTTACCACAAAGTGCTAGAAATCATTAGTGGTTCTGTACTCGGCATTGTGCATGATAATGAAGCAAATCTCACACAAAAGCATCATGATCTGCTAATGAGCTTCTGGGTAGCTGACAGATGCAGGAGTTGGGCAGATTATCACCAAATCACTGAATCACTTTCTTCAGCTGTTAGCGGTGAAATTTAAGCCCTGAGAAATGTTGCTTCTGGACATAAAGAGCAGACGGGTTTAAGAGCAAATGTAACTGTTGGATCCATCACAGCTGTCACTCCACACACACACACACACACACACACACACTACAATATGTGCACAAACATAACACACAACTTGCATATCTCAGCCTTTTAGCGCAAACTCTGAATAACACGCACCATTGTGGTCAAACAGAAAGCTTCAGATGTCATAAACAGAAAGAGTCTGGGCTTTGTAGTCCATGGGGGAGCTACTTAGATTGAGTTTCACATTTTGCTTATAATCTCATTGTCCACAGGGAGTATGGAGTTCTCTGTGCATTTGGCTGTCTCAGCTTTTATGCTGCTGTTATTCTAAACTGGCCTGCTAAGTCACCCGTGACCGATTTATGGCTTGCAAGCTTGTCCCCTGTGGCACACACTGTACCTGTCAGTCCAGCAACACGGCAAGAGGTGGAAAGTTCAAAAACATATTCATTGTAGACCTGACAAACATGAACTGACGAGTCTGGGTAAGATAGATATATATAAACAAAATCAGGGTTGTGCAGAAATTAAAACAAATAATTGAATTATTCACATCATGTGCTGATTAATGATTTAATCAATCACATTTAATCATGCATTAGCACTGGCTGAGAAATGTAAAGATTTAAAAACGCTAGATAAAAACTGAATAATGAGTGGCACAGTGGCTCTTATGTTTTTCCTGTGTTCACGTGGGTTTTCTCCAGGTGCTCCGGTTTTGCTATAGGTGAATTGGATTAACTAAACTGGCCGTGGCGTTTGTGTGTGTCAATGAGTGTGTATGGGTGTTTCCCAGTACGGTGTTGCAGCTGGAAGAGCATCAGCTGCATAAAACATATGGCGGAAAAGCTGCCGGTTTATTCCTCTGTGGCGACCTCTGAAATAGAGACATAGCTGAAGGATAATTCATTAATAAATATTAAGAAACAGCTTTTAGTTGTTTTTTGCCCATAATGCCCATCACTTAGGCCAAGAGTTGTCAATCTTTTTTTACTTTCAGTTGTAAGTATGGGTTTGTTAACTACAGTAGTTCTGGCCAATGACTGAAAAGGTTATCAGTATGGTGGGGGAAATCTGTACATTTCCAGTCAAACCATCCTTCTACAAAACAAAAATAATAGCTATATATGTGGGAGAGTGTTGCGATTATGTGATTATATTGTATTGCAATATGGAGCAATTGATTGTTAAAGTTCAACCAAAAGTAATTCACAGAGAGTACTTGAAAATGAGATGATTTAATAACAATATTCTGCAGTGGCTACAACTAAATGAGTTAGAAAATAACTGTATAAAATGATAAAACATGAAATGATAAAAACATATAATATTTTTTGAGAGAAGAAGCAGAAAAGAGAAACTGACTGACCAATACATTTTAGCAGCACTTCTGCCTTAGTAATATGTATGGGCCATTTTAGTGAAAAATACATTATTTACAATAATAATAAATGCATATGATAATTTAAGCCTGATCTCACAAAAAAATGCAAGTATTTTACGTTTTCTTAGTTTAGTAGTTAACTCGTAATAATTTGTACGAGTTCAGTTGTAAGAAACTGTACGATTTTAAAAAGGAGGCGTGGCACCCAACCCTGCCCCTAATCCCAACCGGCATTGGGTGATGAACAAATCGTACTAAATTGTACAAATTAGATCATACGAATTAGCCACCAAAACAAAAAGTTACGAATTGCTGTGAGATTGCGTTGGATAATTTTCATCCTTTTACAATTTTGCCCCTATGTGTAGCTTTTTCTATTAAACTGCAATTCTGCAGCAAAATATATATTTTTAAACCTTTTTAAAGTTTACTAAAACATTTGTTTTGCCTTCAACGATTACTCTGTTGTTCTTCTACTGCATTTCTTTAAATGTCTGTGTATTTCTTTCACTATGCTGGGTTTTCCTGTACCTATTTGTCCCCAATAAGTTTTCAATAGTTTTAAATATACAGTAAACTGACTGCTTTCTTTATGCAGTGGAGAGATGTAGGTCTAGTTGGCATGAAGTGATTAAAGAGTTTTAGCAAATATTTAAAGTGTACTAAGGCTTCAGGCTTGCTGCACCTAGTCCAATGCAATCAATCAGAGATCACACTTTAATCGTTTTAATTGAACACATTAAGAATGAATGAAATCATTAAAAAATAATATTTAAAGGCATAGGGAAATGTGTGTTAACACATTTATTTTTATTTTATTTTTTGCATAATTTAATTAACATGATAAATTAAGAGCTCTAGTAAACGTACAGTATATGGATCAGAAACAAAAAGGTGTCTTCAAGCATTCAAACTAACGACATATACAATTTTTCATTTTGTTTTTCGTTTAATTGTATTCAGTATGATTACTTATTGTTTATTCAAGCTCTCCAACATACTCAGAAATGAATAAGTTGACTTTAACAGTTTATATAAGGAGGTTTAACAGTTTATATGAGGACCAAAACCTGCCAATATAATCTATTTTTAAATTGCCTTCACTGAGAACATCTGGGAAATTAGGAGGACCCAAAAAATAAAGACATCATAATATTTTCAGCATTTTAAAATATTATTTACAGCATTCAAAACAACATCAAAGCCATGCATAATCTTTGTGATCATTACAGGCATTTAATAAGATGCTGATTTACCAACAAAATGTATTTATTCATTATTTTAAAGAAACTGGGACACGGTGGCTTGGCTGCACTCGAGGTTAAGGAAAAGAAATATGCATGCATTTAGACAGTAGATCCTAACAATAATTATTCAGCATCACGAGTATTACATCATTTTACCCCATCATTATACAGTAAGAAAAAAAGGAGAACAAGCTACAGTCCAGCTTTGTTTTTTCTATTTGTGATGTGGAAAATCGTTTAATAAAGAGATTTTGTATGATGAACTGCACAATAAAGCCTCTCCCAATCTATCAGCAGATCAACTTTCATGGAAAATCTCTCCAGAAGTGTGTCTGCTGCCAAGGACAGGCGCACATTGGAACTGCAAGCGTGGAAACATTATCAGATTAGAATGGAGCAGTCAGAGGCATGTGGTATAATATAGGTTACTGTTTTCTCTCGCTGAAGAGAAAATGTCAACCATGTCTGTAAAGTTGTCGACACGCATCTTGGCTGATACGCAGCGACGCTCTTCTGTGTAGAGCTGAATTGGCCTATTGACATAGAAAATGGGAATTTACTTTTTTGTGCAATGAGCCGAGTCACGACAAAGACATTTTTAAATGACATTTTAGTATCATACAAAAAAATCAACACCACTCAGATCCTATTGAGAGGAAATCTCAAAGGAAAATGCATCAAACGCGCAAGCTTAAAGAGCAAGCCTCACGAAAAAAGCCTTTCAACTTGTATGAAAACTACTGTACAGCTATACAGATCTGCAGGGGTGTCTCTAAAGAAAAAAAAAAGTCAAAATTGAAAGATGCGAAATAAACGATAAATAATAAACACAGACAGGCTTTTATCAGTTTTGGATCTTATAGATGTTTTGTGGACAAAACCATTCAGGATTCATACCATACATTTTTACTACTAAAATTCCAAGACTTTAAAAATTT
Organism: Danio albolineatus; assembly: GCA_903798035.1. Taxonomy (NCBI): domain Eukaryota; kingdom Metazoa; phylum Chordata; class Actinopteri; order Cypriniformes; family Danionidae; genus Danio; species Danio albolineatus. The sequence continues at coordinate 19,735 of CAIGQQ010038995.1, forward strand.
ACAGGTAAATATTCCTGACCTGATTTTTCATGTAATGTCTATGTACAGGTGGCAAACAAGGAAAAAATATCACAGCATACAAAAGAATACAACAATCTATGTAGTTTATATTTAAAGAGCCCATATTATGGATTTTTGAAAATGACCTTCCATGCAGTGTGTAACACAGCTCTAAGTAAAGTGAAATGTCCAGCTAAGGCTTAAATCTGAAAGTGCAAAGTGTTTAAAACGATTGATTCATATATAAAAGAGTCGACTCGTTGTTTAAATGAATCGTTATTAGAACGAGTCTTTAGCCGTTTCGGCTTGACGTCAACGCTAAACATAAGCCCCGCCCGCTAGTTGCGCGCGCAGACCCCGGGAAAATTGAACTCCCCGGCCCTGCCCACAGACATGAAAAGAAAAGAAAAAGACAAGAAAAAGTGGATGACAACAAGCACTGTATCGCAATAAGTGTTGTAGTATAATCAGCGGGACAGCAGTGACATGTGATCTGAGTTTGATGGCAGTATAAAGATTTAGAGAGAAGTATGGGAGCTTTTGTAGTATTGGTTTTCGCGTTTTGCTCTTTGTAGACGGTCCCTAAGGATCGGTCTCTTTGCTGCCTGTGCGTGGAGTTTATTATAATGTGTCCAGCGCGTAGGCAAAGCTAATTTTTAGGATATTAAGGTTGTAGGTGATTCTATACATTGCGACGGTTGAAAAGAGGTGCTATTTGTGTAGGAACAATGTTTCGGTCATGAGTTATTGATCCGGAAAACACGACTGCTGCTAACTTTACTGAACTTATCGGCATTCCGGTTAAATAGCGAGCTTACAACGCAGGATTTGTTGCACGGTTGTTGTTAAAGGATGGATCAATACCGAGTTTATTTGGACCAGCATGTTCTTCCAGTCTTGTTCTCTGTAACAAGGTAAATATGGATGTAGTTGTCTGTATTGTGTTTGCTCTGTGCAGCATGTAGCGGTAGCCATTTAGCTTACTGCCGAATGTAACTATTTGTTGGCTTACAATCATCCATGAAGTGTTCATTTTTACTGAATGTTTGTTGTTACGATGAAGAATATAGCAAAACGCTGTTGTACAAATGCAGTTAATTTTTTCTATATGTTTTGGCATTGGGCTGCTGACACGGACGTGACGTGGTGACGTGACATGGTAGCGTCACGTAAAGGAGGTGCTTGGGGAAAAAGACTCGCTCAGACGATTCATATGGGAGTCGGTGGGAAAATGAGGTAAAAATAAATAGATATTATAAGACATCGAAAGTTTTTTTTAACCTTGCATACATATCATCCTGTTGTTTGGGACTTAAAAAAGTGAAATTTAACCGTTCTCAACCCAACATATAGGCTCTTTAATTTTATATCTGTAAAATAGTTTTTACAATGCATCTTCCAAAACGCTTGCTGGCAAGACGTTTTTATGTTTCTCTATGTTGTATTTCTTCATGAGTGTTTAGTTTTTTTCTGAATGCTACAAGTAACTAAAACTCGCTCATTCAGAGGCAGGAACTGACATGTGCAACAACTGTAATCACAAGGTGAACACAAATTTTGGAGCTCCTTCATGGGACTTGACACTTTTAAACAATCACTCCATCGGGCTCGCGGCACTCAGCACCACCGCCCACGCTTGTCATCGATACCAAGCCGACCAATCACAGAGCTTGTGCTACGAGTCATTGCAATGTGTATTTACATTTTTTGAGAGGTGCACATCAGCATTGGCATCAGCATTTGCCACGACAAGGGCTATGTGACTGCACAAAGGCTGCGCTGTACCATACGCTTGACACAGAAGTATAAATCAGCCTTTAGCAGCCACACTATCTTTCCTCCGTAAAAGATTGTTTCTGAACATGAAACTTAAAATATTGCTTGAATGGGGTATATGCACACAAACTCTTAATTTCAGCCGGCCAGCCTCAGTGCTTCCATTATAAAACTGCCCCGTTTAAGGTCTAATTTCTTTAAAAATCAGCGATCTTCACTGCCTGATAGATATATCGTCTGCGTCTCGCTCATCTGACGTAAGTGTTCAATACAATCACAACACTCCGTCTACCTCAACCCCGCGTGTTTCTCTGTCCAGGCCCAGTGCACAGAGTACGCGGTTCGCCCAGGGGTCGTTCACGCCGACTCCCGGCTTCCACGGCCCCTGGGTGCAGCCGCGGAAGGTGCTTGCCAGGTCCCGGGGCAGGACATCTCCTGCTCCCCCGTTCGAGATCTCCATGGAGAACCGCTTCGCCCCCCTCCGCGAGACGGGCCGCGATGTGGTGATCATCGGTGATTCCATCGTTCGCCACGTCCGCGCTGCTTCCACTAAAGGTAACAAAGTACGCACTCACTGCTTTCCCGGTGCCCGCATTAAGAATCTCTGTGCCCAGGTTCATGCTATCCTGACCGCTGGCGAGAGCATCGGTGCCGTCGTCCTCCACGTGGGGACGAACGACACCGGGCTTCGGCAGTCAGAGATCCTGAAGAAGGACTTCAGGAGCCTGATCGAGACGGTTCGTCGCACCGCGCCCACCACGCTGATCATCGTTTCTGGACCGCTTCCTACCTACCGCCGAGGAAGTGAAAGGTTCAGTAGACTTTTTGCTCTGAATGAATGGCTATTAACATGGTGTAAAGAACAGAAATTGCTCTTTGCCAATAACTGGTATCTTTTCTGGGAGCGTCCTAGGCTCTTCCGTGCTGACGGGCTGCACCCCAGTCGAGCTGGAGCTGATCTGCTCTCGGACAACATCTCCAGGATGCTTCGTTCTGTCTGACTAGCAAGTAAACATTCAAAAAATCCACATTCTAGCCATATAGACCCTTCTTCATCCCACTTAATTCACAATAATGCATGTCCGGCTAACCGCATAGAAACTGTGTCTGTTCCTCGTATTATTAGACCAAGAAATAAGCGTACTGTGTGCTCTAGAAGACATCTATTAGGAATCAAACGAGAAAAAAATACTAAAAAATGAAAATATAAATATTGTAAAGCTAGGTCTCCTGAACATCAGGTCACTAGCACCTAAGGCACTTATCATAAATGACATTATAACAGATAACAATCTTAATGCACTCTGTCTCACTGAAACCTGGCTGAAACAAAATGACTATATTAGTTTAAATGAAGCAACCCCTCGAGGATTCTCTTATAAGCATGAGGCTCGTCAAACTGGTCGTGGTGGTGGTGGAGTTGCATCAATCTTTAGTGATATTCTTAATGTTAATCAGAGAAACGGACTTATGTTTACCTCCTTTGAAGTATTGGCGCTTAATGTTATGCTTTCGGATACTATGAATAAAATGCTATCTCTCGCTTTAATCACCATATATAGACCCCCAGGACCCTATGTCAATTTTCTAAAAGAGTTTTCTGATTTTATTTCTGACTTACTAGTTAAAACTGATAAAATACTAATTGTAGGAGACTTTAACATCCACATAGATAACGCTAATAATACACTAGGGCTCGCATTTATGGATCTACTACATGCCCTTGGGATAAAGCAAAATGTTGTTGGTCCCACCCATCGCTTAAAGCATACTTTAGATCTAATTCTCTCTTATGGAATTGAGGTCATGGATATAGATTATACCACAAAGCGACGATATTACGGACCACTGCCTCTTACTTTACAAGCTATGTTTACCTGGCATTAGCAGATCCGCACCAATAAATCGCCTTAGTAGATCTATCATTCCATCTACCAAAGAGGAATTCGCAAATAACTTGCCTGATCTTTCTTTATTTCGAAATGCACCCGCAAATGCAAATGACCTCGATGCAATAACTAGCAGCATGGATGCCATCTTTACTAGCACACTAAATACCGTGGCACCCATCAAATTAAAAAAGATTAGAGAAGATAAAACTATATCATGGTATAACAGTCATACGCGCGCTCTCAAAACAGCAACCCGTGCTTTGGAACGTAAATGGAAAAAAAGTTATTTAGAGGTCTTTAGAATTGCATACAAAGACAGTATGTCCAGCTATAGGAGGGCCCTCAAATCCGCCAGGGCTGAGTACCTCCGTAAACTGATAGAAAATAACCATAACAATCCTAGATTTCTATTTAACACCATTGCTAAATTAACAAACAAAATATCACACCGCAAATGAGTAGCGAAGACTTTATGAATTTTTTCAGTGATAAAATAGAAGGCTTTAGACAAAAAATAGATGTTAAAATCTCTGTACGGCCTTATACTTCAGATCCAGTAAACATTCCACTGAACCAAATTAGCCTACAGTGCTTCGAGAACATAGAACAGGAAGAGCTAGACAAAATTATAAATAGTTCTAAACCAGCTACGAGTATGCTAGACCCAATTCCAACAAAATTACTGAAATAATTGCTACCTGTAATAGGAGAACCTCTTCTTAACGTTATCAACTCTTCTTTGTCATTAGGACATATTCCAAACTCTTTCAAGCTCGCTGTTATTAAGCCTATTATTAAGAAACCACAACTGGACCCCTGCAACTTAGCTAATTATAGGCCTATTTCAAATCTTCCATTTATGTCTAAAATACTAGAAAAAGTTGTTTCTGCCCAATTATGCTCCTTTCTGCAGATGAACAATGTTTTTGAGGTGTTCCAGTCAGGTTTCAGGCCTCATCACAGTACAGAAACTGCATTAGTGAAAATAACCAACGATTTACTATTAGCTGCTGACCAAGGGTGCATCTCGCTGTTAGTCCTGCTAGATCTTAGTGCCGCATTTGACACAATATCCTCATAGATCGCTTAAACTCTACAGGGGTCCAGGGAATGGCTTTACAATGGTTCAAGTCATACTTAACTAATCGTTACCAGTTTGTGAATATTAATGGACAACCTTCACAAGTCAGGCCAGTAAAGTATGGGGTGCCTCAAGGATCAGTTTTAGGCCCTTTGTTGTTTACAATTTACATGCTGCCCCTGGGAGACATTATTAGAAGACACGGGATCAGCTTTCACTGCTATGCAGATGATACTCAATTATATATTTCTACTAAACCTGACGAGACGTCTAAACTATCAAAACTAACTGAGTGTATTAAAGATGTTAAAAACTGGATGACCAACAACTTCCTTCTCTTAAACTCAGACAAAACTGAACTATTACTTATAGGACCTAAATCCTGTACACAGCAGATCTCACAACTTGACCTGCTACTAGAGGGATGCAGAGTTAGCATTAGCTCTACTGTTAAAGATCTGGGTGTCATATTAGACAGCAATTTAACTTTTGCAAGCCATATCTCCCATATCACAAAAACTGCATTCTTTCATCTGAGAAATATTGCTAAGCTACGAAGTATGCTATCCATCTCAGATGCAGAAAAGCTAGTTCATGCTTTTATGACTTCTATGCTGGATTACTGTAATGCTCTGCTCGCTGGTTGCCCAGCCTCCTCTA